>ML677339.1:4324751-4586895 GCA_007922305.1 Dermatemys mawii
TGGAATCCTGATAGGGTGGTTAAGACATTTTTATTCATGGAGAACATTCCTTTATTGAAAGGTATTTTAAATATACAATGGCTTCCATTAATAAGTCAGAATTTACTAGCTATGATATATGGTATCTGAGCTAATGCATTTATGGGTTATTCCCAAGTGGCTCCAGGAAAGCTGGTTTTCATTGCTCATTGAAGTGAGCACTTTGCAAGACTAACTAAAGTATTAGAGCATAAGCTTTCATGGGCTAATACCCACTTCGTCGGATGCATGCAGTGGAAGAATCCAGGGGCAGGTATAAATAGGTAGGCAAGAGCCAGGTTAAAGATAACAGGGTGGGTCCAATGAGGCTGCAGTTTCTCTTCTCTCGCTGTTCACACCTCCAATTCAGTTGCTAAAGGAATACCTCACCCTCCCTGATCAGAGATAACAGCTGGTTCAGCCTCATTGGACCCACCCTGTTATCTTTAACCTGGCTCTTGCCTACCTATTTATACCTGCCCCTGGATTCTTCCACTGCATGCATCCGACGAAGTGGGTATTAGCCCATGAAAGCTTATGCTCTAATACTTTAGTTAGTCTTTAAGGTGCCACAGGACTCTTTGTCACTTCTGCAATTCCAGACTAACACGGCTACCCCTCTGATTCTTGACTTTGCAAGAGGCACTCGGCATCCTGATGGATTGGACCGTAATTTCCTCATCTGAGACCTGGTCTATACTACAGAGTTAGGTCAACGTAAGTCAGCTTATGTCGACCTAACTCTGTAAGTGTCTACACTAAAATGTAGATTTAACTCGCCCACTGCACAGACTTAATAACTCCACCACTGCAAGAGGTGTAGCACTTAGGATGACAAAGTTAGGTTGATGCAATATCAGTGTAGTCTCTGCATGGCTTACATTGACTATTGCTGCCTTTCAGAAGCCATCCCACAATCCCCGAAACTGACAGTTAAATCAGTGCAAGTGCTTCTGGTGAGCACGCACACTGCCACCACAAGAAGCATAGTGGTGGCATGCAAAAGGGATTTTAATTACTGTGGTGGCTAAACATCAACGTAATTTAGGTAGACATAATTTTGTAGTGTAGACTTGACCTGAGTTTCTAAGTGTTAAGGCTTCAATATACAATGCCAATCAACAAAAGGATGTCTACCCTTTATAATTCTGAGCAGAATTTAGCCAACAGGCAGTGTGTGAGACAATTTGGGGGAATCTGTAACATTTATTAATTCTGTGTGAAATTATGAAATCTATGAATATATCTTTACCATCTTGCAAATTCCATTTTGAATATGCATACCCTTTGCCTTCTCTGTTGTCTATTTACCTGCATGTTGGGTTGAAATTCCAGAGGCTGGTGGAAAAAGGTTATGAAAAGAGAGTTGTTAATTAAAGGTCTCTCCCATCAAAATGGAATAACTGTGAACAATAGTCTGACCCCCAACCCAGGAGAACTGGTTCATCAGGGGAGAGGTTGCTTTGCCAGGAAGTCACCTGGTAAGCATGTCTGGTCATTTGAGGAGGCTGATCAGGAAGTCACAGGAAAGAGAGGTGGAAGGGTAGAAACTGGTCATTTTTGCCCTTTTTCTGCTATGTCTCATCAGCTCAAGCTGAGAGGAGATGCAAGTTCAATCATGAAGAGGCAAGGGAAACTCTGCCTTCCTGAACACAGTTGGATTCCCAAAGTGAGATAACGAAAATATTCTGTTTAGGACATTTGTTGTTTTCTAAATGATCTGTACTCTATGCTTTATCTGTTAAATAAAAGAGCAATGGTGTTAGACTCCTGTTCTAATTCTGACTCTGAATATTATAAGCTATACTTAGAGAGTGAGAGATTGTGTCTAAGCTACTGTGGTATCTTGGAAGGTCAGTACTGGATCTGAGGTTCCAAGGCAGGTGGAAACTGTTGCTATTGAATTGTTCCTATTCTTGAGTTGATTTCCAGTGCATAAGAAGAGAAGGGATTATAAATGTTGAGGATATCTTGAGTCATGAGGAAATAAGTTTTCAAACTTATTTTAATGAAAATTAAAATAACTTTTTAATAAAATATCAGTAAGAATATTTTATCAGAAGCATAGTTAAATAGTTTTGTGTTCACAAATCTTCAAATGGCTTTAATTGTGCCCCTGTAAGCAGATACATCTCACAAAGAATGTGATAGGCATATAAGCTTGTATGTCTATATGTATGTTAGAAAAGAGAGAGAGCACAAGTTGCTTTCACAGTAATATATCAGAACAAATAAAAGATTCACCTCAGGAAATATTAGTTATCAGGACTAAAATTACTATTAGCATAAAAACAACAAGGAGTCCAATGACACTTTAAAGACTAACCGATTTATTTGGGCATAAGCTTTCGTGGGTAAAAAACCATTTGTTCAGATACATAGACTGAAGATTACAAATGCAGGCATTATATACTGACATAAGAAGAAAAGGGAATTACCTCACAAGCAGAATTCACTGATCCCATCCTAAGTGTTTAGCGAAGCCAGTTTAGATGATCTTGGGAAAATGCTATTTACCTCGTTTCAGGATGGAAGAAGATAACAAAAAATGAGGGGCAGACTGCAGGGCTGTAAATCTAACTACAGAACTGGTGGGACCCCAAAATTGTCCTGCTACAAACTGATGGGGGTACGGGGGCAGCTGAAGGTCTGAAATGGCAAGAGCAATGAATTTTTCAGTGCATCATTTTTTTTGCAGTGCAGTTGTGAAAATCTTTCATATCCTCCTCATACCTCACCTCATCTCCTCAGTTTTCATGATCATGCTACTCATGCGATATCGCCTACAGAGATGCATATATTAATTTATAACTACAGCACGAAGTTTAATTGTTATCAAAGAATGTGAGGGAGGTAAGGCACATGCCTGTTTTGTCCCCTGATGATACACCAAACACTTATAAACCTGAAATAACATTTAGAGAAGCTGATAAATATACTGCAGGAAATGTCTTAGTTCATGACACATCCCGCATATCCTGCTTGCTTACCATTCACGTTGCTTACTAAATCTTTTTTAAAAATTGGAAAACATGTTGTTTATTGTGAAAAATTAAAAAACATTCATCCATTCCTTTTTTTAATAGTGCCAATGGCTACTATTAGTGGGACTACTAATAGTGGGATGTAGCATTCCTACCGTAACTGGGGAGAAAAAACCTCATCTCAAAAAAGATATACTGGCCTTAGAAAAGGTTCAGAGAAGGGCAACTAAAATGATTAAGGGTTTGGAAAAGGTCCCAAATGAGGAGAGATTAAAAAGGCCAGGACTTTTCAGCTTGGAAAAAACAAGATTAAGGGGGTATATGATAGAGTTATATAAAATTATGAGTGGTGTGGAGAAAGTGAACAAGGAAAAGTTATTTATTTGTTCCCATAATATAAGAACTAGGGGCCACCAAATGAAATTAATGGGCAGCAGGTTTTAAACAGATAAAACACACAGCACACAGTCAACCTGTGGAACTCCTTGCCTGAGGCTGTTGTGAAGGCTAAGAATATAACAAGGTTTAAAACAGAAATGGATAAATCAAAGGAGGTTAAGTCCGTTGATGGCTATTAGCCAAGATGGGTAAGGAGTGGTGTCCCTAGCCTCTGTTTGTCAGAGGGGGGGTGATGGATGGCAGGAGAGAGATCACTTGATCATTACCTGTTAGGTTCACTCACTCTGAGGCACCTGGCATTGGCCGCTGCTGGTAGACAGGATACCGAGCTGGATGGACCTTTAGTCTGACCCAGTATGGCAATTCTTATGTTCTTATGTTAATTCTTCTGTCATTGTAGGCTCAATGTACAATGTGGGGCATAGCTACAGCGCCATAATCAGGCTGCTGTAGTTCCTGGAGCATAGCTATGGCCACAGCTACTGATCGGGACTAGTTGGAACTAGTTAACAATTTTCAGCTAGAATTTTGTCTATGGTGTGAGAACATACAAAATAGAAAACTGAATAATGCCCCAGTCTGGAGTGTATTTAACACAAAGCATCGCATTGCAATTTTTTAATTCCAGGTTTCCTATAAAAGTGAAGCAACTATTACAAGTTCAATATAATGTACCATTTACACTCACATTTGTTACTGATAACTAGCATGATCGATCTATGTCTGAGGAGTTCTTCAATAATATCGTATGTGTAAAAATCCAGAGTATAGAGCTGTTATTCCTAATGAAACTTTTGTAGCTAAACAAAAGTGTGTAGATGTGCACTGCATTACTTCTTATGCAAAAGGACATCCTCCAGTTGGCCATTGACCAGGATCTGATGTTCAATTTTTACCCATAATGAACCTTGACAACGTGTTTGTTCGTTCAATTATACCTTGAATGCATGAATTAGACACTGATTATGAAAATGAAAAATACACTTGGAATAGTCAAATCACAGATCCTGGAATCTCTCGTCTTATTTAGAGGTCAAGAAATAAAGCCATTTCTTAAGTAGCCAAGATATTTTTTTCCTATAATTACATTTATTTTAGATCCTTGCTTCCAGGCACAACTGTCATCACTGATAAAGTATTCTATTTGTTGGTGCCACCAAAACCAGTGCAAGCATTGACAAGGTAAGATCTTAAAACTAATTACTGCAACACCAGAAACAATTAAATTGCAATGTTAGTCGTATCACTGAAGGGTTCATTTTTCAGCTCTTCCAAACTCACCACTGGAAGGTCAACAGGACTGAATGAAAAGCGCTTCAGTGTTGGAATGATGCATTTTGGCTGTCTTGATCTAGTGATACTATACTCAATAGAGATTGACATACTTTAAGGACATTAGCAGATTAAATTAATGTGTCATGCAACAAATCCCTAACTACACCCATCCTTAAATCTTAAAGGAACAAGAAGGGTAGGTATAGTGATAATTCTGTTTCGTTATAAAACCACCAGTGTGTTAGCAATAATTTCCATTTTATCAGGGCCGGCTCTACCTTTTTTGCCGCCCTAAGCAAACAAAAAAAGCCACCCGAACTGCCGAAGCAAAAAGAGAAAGAAAGGAAAAAAAAAAAGGGTGGCCAAATTGTGCTGCCCTGAGGTTGAGCAGAATCCTGCCCCTTACAATGTGCTGCCCCAGCCACCAGCTTCCTTGGCTGGTGCCTGGAGCTTGCCCTGCATTTTATATAAATAAATATTCTTGCCAGATAAAATGACAAGGCCTATAATGGAAACAGAAAAATCCAAGTTCATTATCTGGCCATCTACTCTCTTTGTTTCAGTGTTGTATTTATAGGCGTCCACTGTGTCTCTATGGCAGCTCTTGGGATTTTCATTGTCCCGTCACTCTCAAGTCAATGAAAAGATATCACATTTTATGTTTACTTCTTGTGGAAAGTTCTCAGGTACCACTGTGATGGGGAGCCTTAAAATGACTTAGCGAGATAGATCATCTTTCTGACAAATCAAAGTATGAATCAGAATTGGAAAGATATTTGAAAACATTTTTGCCCACCATTCACTCACCTGAACTTACAAATATGGGACCAGATTCAGTACCCGGCTTCTACAGAACCCAACCTCCTAGGTGCTGGCAATAGAATGTTTGTCCAGAATACAGATGAAGTGAAGTAATCTTCCACCAGGAGCTTGCTGATGTAGCTCAGAAAGTTGGTGAGTCTTCTCAGAATAAAGATGGACCAAGGCACTTGGCAAATGTGTGTGTTCAGTCCTTTACAGAGATCTAATGATGGCCAGGTTATCATGATGTTGCCTGCCCTCACTGAGATAAATATTTCCTTTAGCACCACTATCAGTGGGCAAAAACAATGAGGAGTCCTTGTGGCACCTTAGAGACTAACAAATTCATTTGGGCATAAGCTTTCATGGGATATAACCCACTTATTCAGATGCATGGGGTGGAAAGTACAGTAAGCAGGTATAAATATATAGCACATGAAAAGATGGCAGTTGCCTTACGAAGTGGGGTTGGGGAGGGGGTCAGTGCTAACGATGTCAGTTCAATTAGGGTGGCTGTGGCCCATTTCCAACAGTTGACAAGAAGGGTTGAGTATCAACAAAGGAAAAATTATTTTTTGTAGTGACCCAGCCACTCCCAATCTTTATTCAGGCCAAACGTGATGTTGTCAGGTTTGCAAGTTAGTTCCAGTTCTGCAGTTTCTCATTGAAGTCTGTTTTTGAAGGGTTTTTTTGCTGAAGAATGGTGACTTTTAAGTCTGTTATTGAGTATCCAGGGAGATTGAAGTGCTCTCCTGTTGGTTTTTCAATATTACAGTTCTTGATGTCTGATTTGTGTCCATTTATTCTTTTGCATAGAGACTGTCCAGTTTGGCCAATGTACATAGCAGAGCTGGCACATGATGACATATATGACATTGGTAGATGTGCAGGTGAACAAGTCCTTGATGGTGTGGCTGATGTGTTTGGGTCCTATGATGATGTCTCTTGAATAGATATATGGACAGACTTGGAAATGGGGTTTGTGTGAAGACAGAGAGCCAGTTGCTACCTGTTATATCCCTTTAACGTAATACTTAGATGTGGATTATGACTTATTGGGAAGGGCAGGGAATACTGCATATGCTGAGGCAATGATGTCTTCTTATGTAAAATATATTTGGAAAGTTTTTAAAGACAACATCTGTACCACGGGATCCTGCAAATGTTCTTCAACTGGAGATGCAATTTCTTTTTCAGTAACTGTAGTAAATGTAGCTTGTAATAATGAATACAAGGATATGGGTGGGTTGGAAGCCTTGCTTGCCCTTGCTGAAGACTATTTTTCCCTGATATAGTGGATAAATTATTCAAGAGCAACTAATATTTTAGAAAACATTACCCATGTAGTGCTATTAACTGTGATGTCATTTTTATGATTATCTGCTGCCTAGGGGCCAACTGTATAAGTTAAAACACTCAAGATCAGTTTTAATTTAGATTTCTAGCTTCCAAAACAGCTTTTTTTTAAAAAAAAAATGTTCATTCATGAAGTGATGTTCTCTGCCAGTCTGTTCCTTTTACTCAAAGCTTTATAGCTTTTGGGTCTGGGGATGGGTTTTTTTCAGTGTGTCATTTTAAAAAGTTCTTGGTATGAATAAAATACACCTTCAGTATTAGTATTTTGCAGAATAGGGGTAAAATCCATGCAAATTCATGCATCATGAATCCCAGGGAATTTCTTTAAATAGTGCATGATGATTGGTGCTATCTGGTGAATTTCAAAAGCTAAACTCATTCTTCAAAAGTATTTCTAATACAAATAAATTGTGCTCACACGTATAGGCCCAATTCCTTAAGGATGCTTGCAACTTAAGCAAAGTTACCCCAAATGGTGTGCATGTCTCCATTTTGTGGGACAGCATCTCATTGTGTGCTGAGCTATTATAAGCTAACCAACTCCATTTTCACATAAGTTATGTCTATAAGGAGTACTAATTTTTTTCTTCTTCTGGGTCTAACATGAAAATCGGCTTTTATTAGCCCTGCAGCAAAACATAAAACTGACTCTGATTAAAATCACTTTAACAACCAGAAATTATTTCATTTATTAATCCATTTGGATTTATAGTTAGTAGGAAATCAAAAAGGTTACCTTGATGACATTGCTCTGCACATATTTCTGGGCCTAATTCTGCTTTCCAATACACTGGTATAAATCCTGAAGAGTTGTAGACACCAGTAAAACTGAGATCAGAATTCGGCCTCCTGCTTTCATGCTGACTGAAGAGAGACCACAATAATGCAAGATCCTTAACTTATTTACAGGTAAGTTCCATCAATTAATTCTGACTTTTGATTTAATATTACACATCTGTGCCACATTCTCCCGCTTCTCAATTTCATGCATGCTCTTGACAACTAATGATGTGCCTGCCATAATTCTTGTGTATCTTATACAGATCTTATATCTCCTCTGTTATTGCCCCAGTCTTGGCTAGACTAATGTTGCAGATCATGGGCTTGATCCATTGAAGTCAATGAGATTCGTTGACTTAATTTGATTTTGGATCAGGCCCCTCGTGAACTTAGTGAAAATGAACCATCACTGGCTCAAGATATGCAGCTCAATAAATACTTCATGGCACTGTCTCCAGCTTCTGATCCATAAACCAACGCTACCTTATCTAAGGGCCATAGTATGTATATGCCTGTTACTACCTTGTGCCAGCTTTGCCACACAATCTTTGGTAAGGTGACTTAAATGAGAGCATAAGAGGAAGAAAATGCTTATCTTAGGGTATGTCTACAGTATGAAATTATATCAAATTTGTAAAAGTTGATTTTTCTGAAGAGATTTTATACAGTCAACCATGTGTATCCCCACTAAGCACAGGAAGTTGGCAGAGTGCGTCCACAGTACTGAGGCTAGCATCGACTCTCGGAACAGTGCACTGTGGGTAGCTATCCCACAGTTTCCACAGTCTCTGCCACCCATTTGAATTGTGGGTTAAGCTCCCAGCACAATTATTACAATCATGTGCAAGGGGTGAATACAAGAATACATTTTTGTCACACACTGTCACTTTTGGATAGTTCCCTCTTCTTCCCCAAGTATTGGATAGGTAGGAGCCTATAAAAGATATGTATGCTCCAATCTCTGGTTGATTATGCAACTTGTAGCTCTGGAGCAGCTTTATTTCTTAAAAAATACAAATTATTTTATATTTCCCAGATCAGAAAATTACTGTTGGGGGTGTTGAAATGCCCATAGTTATCCTCAGGGACCCAGCCTCCCCCTTAATGCCATGGCTCATGAAGCTGTACACAGGCACCCTGGACAGTAGTAAGGAGCAGTTCAACTATAGGCTGAGCAAATGCAGAATGGTGGTAGAGTGCACAAAAAGCTTGCTGGCACTGTCTGCTGACTAGGTTAGACCTCAGCAAAAACAATATTCCAGTTGTAATTGCTGTTTGCTGTGTGCTCCACAATATCTGTGAGAGTAAGGGGGAGATGTTTATGGCAGGGTGGGAGGTTGAGGCAAATCGCCTGGTGGCCAGTTTTGCGCAGCCAGACAACAGGGTGATTAGAAGAGCACAGCAGGGTGTGCTGCGCATCAGAGAAGCTTTGAAAACCAGTTTCTTAACTGGCCACAGCCATGACAGTTGTGTTTGTTTCTCCTTGATGTTACCTGCCCCCTATATATATAATAGGAAATAAAGTCATGATTGTTTCAAAACTGTTCTTTATTAGTTGATTAACAACACAGGGAGATAAATCACAAGGGGTGGGGGGGGGGTAGGAGGTTGGGAACGGTTAGAGGGTGGGGAGAAGGGAAGGATAAGTCCACAATACAAATCAAAATTTCAGATATGCCAGCCTTCTGCTGCTTGGGCAATCCTCTGGGGTAGAGTAGATGGGTCCCCAGAGCCTTCCCCCCACCCCTGTGTTCTTGGGCATCTGGGCGAGGAGGATATGGAACTTGGGGAGGAGGGAGGGCAGTTATACAGGGGCTGCAGCAGCAGTCTGTGCTCTTGCCGCCTTTCCCGCATAGGATCCACCAGACAGCCGAGCATGTCGGTTTGCTCCCCCATCAGTTTGAGCATGGCATCCTGCCTGGTCTCATTGCACTCCTGCCTCTTCTCATTGCGCGTCTCCCTCCTCTCATTGTGTTCATTGAACGCTTTATGGGACTCTGCCATTGTTTGCCTCCACGCATTCAGCTGGGCGCTATCAGTGCGGGAGGACTGCATAAGCTCGGTGAACATGTCATCCCGGAGTTGATAGGGGGCGCACTGAAACATTTGCATCTATGGGAGGAGAAAAAGGGAGGGTAGAATTTTAAAAGATACATTTTAGAGAACAAAGGGGAGACTCTTTTCCCGTGAAACAAGCAATTCATAGCACACAGCACATGCTCTTTCTGTACAAGGTCGCATTTTGCCTTTTATACTGAGTGCCTGCCAGTTTGGTGTGACTAAAGCATCACACACGGCTAGGCAACAGAATTCAGCTTGCAGACAGCCATGGTCAGGCCTAGGGGCACGAGGGATTCTGCTTCTTCCGCATTCATTTCAATGCTTTTGAACTGCGGCGCCTCTGTTTCCCATACCAAGCAATGCCTGGTGGGTTTGCCATTTAAAAGGAGGGCCTGCGGTGTCTCTGGGATGATCGCTTCACACAACCCCCCGCCCCATCCCTCCCCCTATAGGCTTATGGCCGAGACCCCAGTGTGAACAGATCCTCCCCCGCCCACGTGGCTCTGAGCAGGGATGAGCCCTTTAAACCAAATGCGAACAGCCCAGCATGGACGCGTTTCTTCTCACCCCCACCGTGTGGCTCTTATCAGGGCTCAGCCAAAGGCGAACACCCCAGCATGAATGGACACCTCTGATTGTTCCCTTAAACAAATTCCCCCATTTCAACCAGGTGCCCATGAATGATATCACTCTTGTGAAGCTAACAGAGAGAGATAAAGAATGACTGATGCTTGAATGCGCCCAAAACCCAGGAGCTTTTGCTGCCCTGCTCTATGCTGCAATGATTCCAGACTACTTGCTACTGGCCTGGCGGGGTAAAGTGTCCTACCATGGAGGACGGAATAAGGCAGTGCTAACCAGAAACCTACTGCAAAGGCTTTCAGAGTACCTCCAGGAGAGCTTCTTGAGATGTCCCTGGAGGATTCCCCATTCCATCCCCAGACACGTTAACAGACTTTTCTAGTATCTGTACTGGAGGCAAAAGAATCCCAAGTCTTCAGGGCAAATGAATCATTAAACACTTTATTTTAAACCCTGTATTTTATTTACAAAGGTACAGAAGTGCTTTCTCCAGCATCATGGTCAGGGAGCCCACCTTGGGATGGGGTAGAGGGTATTGGCTCCAGGGTGATGAACAGTTCCTGACTGCTGGGGAGAATGGATTCACCACTTGCAACCAGTGCACTGTCCTCCAAAAAATCATCTTCCTCACTTCGTGCAACTCCCCCCTTGCAGGTGTCCACGAACAATGGTGGGGTAGTGCTGGCATCACCCTCCACAATTGCATGTAGCTCATTGTAGAAGTGGCATGTATAGAGCTGTAACCTGGACCGCCCATTTGCCTCCTTAGTTTTTTGGTGGGCTTGCCTGAGCTCCTTGATTTTCACACAGCAATGCTGTGTCCCTGGAGTAGCCTCTGTCTGACATGTCCCTGGAGATTTTGGCGTATATTTTTTCATTCCTTTTTTTTAAATGTAGTTCTGCCTGAACAGATTCTTCTCCCCATACAGCGATGAGATCCAGTATCTCTCATTCAGTCCTAGAGCTCGTTTGTGAATCTCCATGGTCTCCTGTGCTGGTGGACTCTGTGTGCTCACCTGTGCTGGTGGGCTCTGCATGGTCACTTGTGATGGGGGGCTCTGCACAGTCACCTGTGCTGATGAGCTTGCCATGCTGGCGAAACAGGAAATGAAATTCAAAAGTTCCCAGGGCTTGTTCTGCCTACCTGGCTCGTGCGTCTGAGTTGAAAGTGTTGACCAAAGCAGTCACAATGGAGCATTCTCGGATAGCTCCCAGAGGCGAATGCCATCGAATTGCATCCACAGTACCTCAAATCTGGAACAGTGATGTTGATTTTAGCACTACTCCGCTAGCTGAGGTGGAGTACAGAAACCAGTTTTAAGAGCCCTTTAAGTCGACAAAACCGGGTTGCCTGTGTGAACAAATTTAGTTTTAATTCGATATAATGTGGCTAATTCCAATATAATCATGTGCTGTAGACCAGCCCTAAGTGTGTCATTCTGTCAAGTTATACCTGCTCTTCATGAAACAGGAGAAAATGGCTGGCTTCATAGTCTGTCTGCAGTTGTATCATCCATGAATCTCAAATGTGAATCTTAGTTTGAACCCACAAAAATACCTCGGTCATTCAGAAATTCCTATTTTACCAATTCAGAAAAAGTAGCAGTTCAAATCTTGAACCCCTGTCAGAGAAAAGACAAAAATAAATGGTTAAACTGTTTCAAGTTAAACTACTATATAGCTACATGTACATTTTTGCATTGCAAAAATAAATCAATCTATCATATAACCTAAATTCATTACGCTCAGTAGGGAGACTCACTAAATTAGTTCTAATGGAGTCTGTTTCAAATCACAGCTCTTACCTTCTGTTTCTAATTATTGGATGCTAAAGCTGGCCCAGATCAACAGTCTTCTTCTGACATTAAAGATTTAACCTATTCATAATTGTTTGTCCACAAGACTTGATTACAAAAGCAAACTGCACTGCATACAAGGCAAACATTTCAAAAATTAGCACAGAGAAAATCCTCACATCTTTCTCCTAGAAAGGATGTGCATACAGTGTTTGCACACCAAAGGATGAATGTGCTCAAATGGGAGGGGAGTGTGGAGGAGGGAAAGGGAATGGACACAAGACCCATCCCCAAGCGGCTGAGATAGAGGCTCACTAAGAAGAACTTCTGAGGTGAGGTGCAAAATATTTATCAATGGAATAAATGTCCTGCAACTGGATATGAGGCAAAACAGTGATGGTCATAAATAATATTACATGGGGCTTACAAGGAAAATCATTAGATAAAACATTTCACAAAATCAATACGAACAATTCAGTCTGATAATAAATATAGCAATGTGGGACAGAAAGTGCAAAGCAGAAATACTACTTCATGTTCAATGAACGTGGGTACATAGTGGGGAAGGGATAGAGGGAAATCCTTTTTTTGGCCTATTTGTGGGTGGCTCTGAGGCTGGCTGAAATGACCTCTCCAGCCAGCCAGGGTGACAAAAGCCACTGGATTCTGTTACAAGACTTCTTGTGGAGGCTGTTGCAGTCTCAGCGAGTTGAAAGATATTGTGACTGTTGAGAGACAGAGATTGTGCCACTCTTGGTCCACAGATGACTACAGAAGTCTCCTGTGATAGTCAACATGTTCCCTACAGTCAGAGCAATAGCAGTGCCGCTCTGTCATGTCACTGGTATAAGCACAATCAAACTTCTGTTTGGAATCTACCAACTGTTTTCTGCACGCTCACTCCACATGCTACTCTCATTTCAATGAGGGATTGAAAAATCAGGTCATTGCAGTTCCCCCGACATCTTCAGAATGGAGTGGAAATGCTGCTGGCATTTTGGCAGTTTCTGCAGCCATTAGGGGCTCGCAGACTAATGATGATGATGGTAGCTCAATCTGAGGCACAGAGCTGCCAGATGGTAATATGGTAACCAGAGGGAGGATAACAGGAATCTGAACTAAGGTCAACAGGACCTGTAAAGGATAGCTGATGGAGGACTCTCAGGACGGTGAGGTGGTGGGCATTATCTTAAAATGACTGGGGTTTCTGGAACATTAACCTCAGTTTGTTTCCTGTCTTCTCTCTCTCTCTTCTTTAAAATGCTTTAGGACTGTGGATATATTTGTGGTATTAGAATGAGCAGTAATTACTTTCATCCTTCACTTCAATCTAATGCAGTTGTTTATCTTGGGACTTGTCTCTTGAGTGAATAAAGGGAATGGAAAATACAGGTTTTATTAGGCATCCCAGTAGCCAGTGGCACTAGCTAACAGGTGAAACAACAGTGGTGACAGAATGGATATGAAATATCTGAATATATGAAGAGTAATCTGGAATGTATGCCTGGGGGGTAGGAGGAATAAAAATGTATCAGCTAACTTCTTAAGCCCTGATCATGGGCCAGATTCAGAAAGCTTTTGGGTCACCTTGAACACATCCAGCCACTTCATTGTTAGGTAATGCTTAATTGGACCTAGGTAGTGATTAGAATGGGATAATTTACTAGAGATTGGATTTTCACAGGAGCCTGAGGGAGTTAACAGCCCCAATCATGCTGAATTACAATGGGAGCTGGGTGTCCATCTTCGTTTGACTCCTTTGAAAATCCCAGCTGTGATGTCTTTAGCACACACAGCAGCCTTCCTGAGATGTAGTAGGATTATGGATCAACTCAAGGCCCTATAGACTGGCACAGTGTGAACTGGCACCGTGCAGTGACTTTGCTGTACCTAGCCTAATTTACTGAGGACTTGACCTATAGTTCTCATTTTATCCCTAGAAAATCAATCTTGCAAGGTGTGAGTTTACTTCAGTGAGTGTTCAGGGTGTTTGGCACCTCACCAAAGGCACCTAGTACTCTGCTGTGGGAATGGGCAAACTGAAGTGGGTAGGATAAGAAAGGGCCTGACTTTCAACCCAGATCTCCAACTAAACTGAAGCATTTTTAAGGGAGTTGCTGGTGAGAGACCGAGGCATTGCCCTCACAGTTCGTCCTCATAGCCCTCACAGAGTGTACAACATAGTTTTACTTTCCTTAAATCTCATGTTTTAACTAATAAAAACAACATTCATTCTTAATTTATTGATGAGATTAAAAATAAAATATTCATCAGAATCAAAATGAAATCTGTTATTACACAATTCAAAATGAATTTTCCCTTGGTTCAACACTTGCTGAGAAGTGAAAGCAGTTGAAGGCATTCTGGAGCAGCAGGCTCACAGTCCCAGGCAGTGGGATGTACGTGTTTCCCCATGTTTGACACTAAAACTGGGCAATTTGCCTTGCTGGCCGTTGGTCCACATCAAAATTTAGTAACAGAACACAACAGGGTATAGATTTGCACCTTCCAGAATGAAACAGACATTTTTCCTGCCTTCCACATCCTCCTGATTGCCCTGTTTCACCTCCTTCCTTCCTCTTTTTTCCCAAAACTTTCTCTCTTAGCACAGCTCAATGGAGCCCACTATGCTAATTAAGTGGTGTCTCTGAAACGGGTCCTGTTCAGCCTTTCAGCCAGAAAGATGGTGAGTGTAACACAGGGCCTTGAGCTGAATGGTTCCTGCTGCTGATTGGCTTTATTCTACATTTTTAAGTGACAGCAGCTGGTTTTTACAGATACAGAGGGGTTACTTATTGAGGCTACTAAGCCGAGTCTAGACTCTCTAGTTCTTTCTGATTCACTAGCTCCCAGATAATGTCTAGTTGTTCAGTGCCATTTCCCGGGGTCTTCCTAACCCTTTAGTTAGACTAAACAGTTATGGAATAAACTACTGACTACCCTTCCTGGTTTGTGATGTCTCATGTCATTCACAAACTGCTTGCAGCAAGCATACTGTAACTGAATGAAGTGTATATGTTCTGAAAATTAGCATCATTGAATGTGTGGCTCAATAAAAAGCTAACAGCATAATGAGCTCCAAAGATAACTTAAATTCAGTATCACTCCCAGTAAAAAGTACCGAATCAGAGACAGTACAACAGATTATCTAACTTCAGTGCAGTATGTTTGGGTCATAAGTTTTTGAGTATGTAAACTCTCTGAATGCAAAATTAATTAACATGCAAAATTGCACATGTGAATGCATAAGGAAAGTTGAGACCTCTTAGAAAATCTGACATTAAATATCTCAACATGATTGATTGTCTAACCAACAACTGGATGAATTGTTATGACAATAGCCACCCAGCCTTTTCGACATCCATTGACATGGTTTTCCTTGTGAAGGATTATTCAACAGAGAACTTTAAATTGTATGCTAGGCACTTCCAACCCACTCCCTTATAAGGACTGACCTGCTAAATGATGATGACCTGCTAATGATACTAATCATCAGGTGAGGGAACATGCCAAGGGACATGTTCATTGGCGCAAGCTACCTGAAATTGTATTGCTATTAAGAACCAGTGAGATGAGGGAAATGCAAAGCTCTAAGTTAATTATTTCCAATCCCTGGTGAGTTGCTTCTCTTGCAGTTTGTTTGCCTAGATAATCTCAATATTGACAGCACATTAAACAGGTGATAAGAAGGTACACTTTGTATGGACAGTCACCCACACTGGAACTCTGACAACCATCCTATGAGTATGAACAATCAAAGTAAGGCATCTTTGATTTTTTAAAATATTTCATTGTTTTTTTATATCTGATTTGATTTAGAATGATTAACATAGTAAAAGGCTTCAACTGTTCTGTTTGCATGTAAAATGGATTTAATTTTCAGCACAGTTCCCAGCAGATGGGTATCCACATCACAAAAATCCCATCATCTCAGTTTATCTGACACTAAATTGGCAACCTTGCTGGAAGCTTCAACAGAGGCCACAGACTGGGTAGGCATGAAGACTGATTTATGCTCTCAGCACTGGGGGTGTTTTCTTCTGGATCAGAGGTGAAATGCACTGGTTGAATGATAGGGGGGACCCTGCACTGCTATTGTGGCTGTTGTATCTGTTCTGTGTCACCAGAACTTTTGTCACCAGGTCTGTTAATTGGACACTTGGTATGAGTACAACATTTACATGTGAACAGCTAAAATGAATTCTGTGGAAATTGTTAATCGTTATAAATATGTCTAGGGCAATATAACCTGATTGTAATATATGTTCTCTCCACCCCCACCCACATATAAAACCCCTAATGATCTTCCTCTCCAGTGCAACACTAAATAATAAAATTGGTAACTATGAAATGTAGCCATAGAAGCAGATGAGCTGCTGATTTCAGCTGTGTTATGATCATGATCAGGATTTAGCTTGTTAAATTAACAATATTAAAATTTATAATAAACATAAACTAAGGTGAAGAACTGAATTTATTTTTAGCATGAAATGCTAGCTCCACTTTGTTCTGAAGTCTTCTGGTGGTGATGCCTGCGACCTTCTGTTGTGATAAACAGTTCAATTATCTGCTATTCTGAAAGTCATTTGCCACTAGAAGAGAACATTCATCTCAATCCCATCTAATTTCCATAATCCTTTTGATACCTAATGCATAATAGAAAATAAATAAATACTTGAAACAATTTATCTAGTCACGTAGCATTTTCCCCTCCTTTCCCTTTCTGCTCTCATATATTCATCTGGCAAATAAGTTTTGCAGTAATGATTTATCCTCTGGATGATTGCATCACTCTTTAATTACTTTAGAGGGAACTTTACAAAGATATGAATAATCCAATACAAATGTAGTTCATTCCTATAGTTAGTTTCTATTCTTGGATGCCTGTTTTGCTAATACTTGCCAGAACTTTTATTGATGAATATATGAACAAGAACTCTTATTAATGGCAATAGAAATATAAGAAAAAGATTTTCCCTAGGTACACTAGCTGCCTCTACCAATTCTAATTTATTACATTTTTTAAACTGCTTCCTTATTGATTGATTTCTATGACCCCAGAAGACAACATCTCATTTTTTACTTTGATATGAAAAAGAGAGCAGTGATGCAAGGCCAGTGACAATTCTGGACATTGGTTCTTTGGAGAGTCTGATGTTTGCTGGCTGACATTCTAGTACCCTCTCCCCTTGTTACAGACATTTAAAGACTTGCATATTTCAACTGTAACTGCCCTGATTTTCATTATCTGAAATTGCTAAACATCATTAACAGCAATACTCAATAAAATATTTTGAAGCACTCATTCAAGGAAGAATAATTAATTGTTTGTTTTTAATGTTCCTTATTTTGTTACTTACAAAACTTGACATTTATGCTAATAAGTAATAACATTTTAAATATAAATTGTCAATGCTGTTAGAAGTGTGTTTTGGTTAGTTGTGAGTATTTTTCCATTCATTAGCTATAATCTGTATTTTTCTGGCCATGACGTAAACTGAAACATGAGTCAATTCTAGCGACAACCTTGTCCTTGCTCTGTCAAATGACTGTGTGAAATGCCTGAATACGGTAATCTGGGCAAAAATCTCTGCAATGCAATCTAGCTCCTTAATTATATGAATCAAAATCCTAGCTATTTCCCAAACCAAAGCAAAAATAAAAATAAAAAAATTCCCAGTTTATTGCAGTGTTGTATTTACTGGTAAGTGACTATAACTTCATTTTTTTTACAGAAAGATTTTACTTCTTTAGATTTCTGTAAAAATAATCTTCAGACATAGGGCCCATTATTGCGGTGTATTGAGTATTGGCAGAAGCTGCTCAATTCACACACATTGATCTCAGAGCTGAAGATGCTGAGCATCTTGCAGGAGGTGCTCATTAACTAATTGCAGAATCAGCCCCAATATTTTTTCTTTTAGGTTTCATTCTCATTTATACTGGAGTGAAGAATATGGGGATACTAAAAACACTTCTTAATGTGTTAACAAGTACTGTATTTTACTATATTGTTTGGGGGGTTTGTTATGTTTTGTGTTTCTAATTGGTAAGATTATTATTCTGGAAATGCCAGACATGTATCTAGGTCTAAGGATGGTATCCATGATTCCTTGGTTTTCTGAGAGGTTTGGAATGGAAACAGAGCCATGGGACCTTATGACAATGGAGATACTTGGTTCTTACAATTACCTGCACTCAGTGGGGAAAACAGGGCAAGGCCTGCCTTTTCAGGCTGGTATGAAAAGAAAGCAAAACTACTGATTCTTTGGAGAATCTGATGTTTTCTGACTGGCATTCTAATACCCTCTCCCCTTGTTACAGGAAAGAGCAAAATAAGACCTGGACTTTCTAGGCCAAAAGAATACTTTTTCTTTTTTTCTGTAAGGCCTGGACCTTCAAAACCTGAGCTTTGATATTATTTTCAATTAGAATAGGTATCCAGCAATGTGAAGACATTCCCTGTCAAGGAATTCCACTGGTTGCCTGTGTGTTGTATGAACAAATACTTCCTTTGTTTGTTTTAAACCTGCTGCCTGTTAATTTCATTTAGTGACCCCTAGTTCTTCTTCCTTATTTACTTTCTCCACAACAGTCATGATTTTATAGATCTCTAACATATTCCCCCTTAGTCATCTCTTTTCCAAGCTGAAAAGTCCAAGTCTTACTAATCTCTCATCATCCAGAAACCGTTCCATACAACTAATCATTTTTGTTGCTCTTTTCTGAACTTTTTCGAATTCCAGTGCCTATTTTTCAGATGGGGGTGACCACATCTGCATGCAGTATTCAAGATGTGGGCATGCCATGGATTTACAGTAGACTCTCGATTATCCAGGATTGGGTTAACCAGGTTGTGGATTAACCAGGATGTCAAAAAAAAAATACCCGTAACTCACAGGGCCAACTCTGGCTTTGTTGCTGCCCCAAGCACACCCCCCCCACCCCCACGAGGGTGCAAGGCAGCCAGTGAACCAACACCTCCTCCCCATTTCCTATGGTTGGTAATTATCCAGGATTTTATTAACCAGGATTAATTTTTTCCCTATCATCCTGGATAATCAAGAGTCTACTGTATATAGAGGCAATATGATATTTTGTGTCTTATTATCTGTCCCTTTCTTAATGATTCCCAATGTAAGCAGTGTCAGGAATGAGATCTATTCTGACATCTGGTGGTGAATTATGGGAATTGCAGTGAGTTGTGGAAAATAACTTTGGGGCTGATCAATTTGCATAGGCACACCCACTGTGCCTAGCCTGAGCTCACAGCAGGCCACATGGCCACTTTGGCTGATGTGGGAGCCCCAGTTTCTATGTTATTGGGGCAGGAATGATAAAGTGATGTTATCCTGATTATGTGAATGAAGGACTATGGACATGTACTCGGCCCTTGGTATGATGGAAGGACTCGCCATCATCTAGGTAGCACTCACTGGGCAAGGACCAGGCATTTCAGAACACTTGGAGGTTAAGAGAGGCCATGGGCAGGTTTCTATATATTTTGGTGAGGGCCTTGTTTAAGGGCCGTACAGGTCTATTGCACCTTTTCTGTCTCCAGTATGGAATGTTAGAATTAATTTTTTGATTCTATTAGGAGTCTAGATTCAGCCTGTTAAGCTGAATTCACTTTGGGTCTGCTGGTATACCTGCACTAAGGGCCCCTTCCCCCCTACTGAAAGCTGACATCATGTGAGTGTTGAAACCACTGAGCACTGTGTTAAGGAGTGGGGGCCTAAAGGCATGTTGGTGGCACCAAGCAGTTTGGCGGCTAGCAGAGCGAAGCAGTGGACTCAGCCGAGCAGTTCTTGGGTGCAGTTTGTGCGACTGGCAGCGGACTCAGCTGAGCAGTTTGTGCGACTGGCAGCGGACTCAGCCGAGCAGTTCGTGCGACTGGCAGAGTGGCTGGCGCAGCGGAGCAGTTCGGGTATCAGCTGGCAGGGCGGCGAGCAGAACAGTTTGTGTTGCGGGCGGAGTGACTGGCGCCGCAGAGCAGTTCAAGTTTTGGCTAGCAGGACGGCTAGCGGATTGACTGGCAGAGCAGAGCAGTTCGTGGGACGGCCGGCAGAGCAGAGCGGCTTACGGTGAGGGCTGCAGCGGAACCCCACGGAGAGGCGGCGTAGTTGGCCTCGGACCACATAAGGTGCCCCTTGCCTTACCCTCCATTTCCACCCAGGCTGGGAGGTAAGACTCTGCAGGTTGACTTTTGAACTCTGCACTGACCAGGAACAGAGACTCTTGGGCTGTTGGACTTTTGGGACTATTGGGTGATTTTTGGGGTTGTGGGACTCAAGAGCCAAAGGGAAGGACACAGCCTGTTGCTGGGAGGGGGGCTTCTGGTTCATGGTTTGGTTTATTAATCCTGTTTGTGATGTTTCCCCAATCTAATGCCACATTGTTTCTCTCTGTTATTAAAAGGCTTTTGGTACACACAGACTCTGTGCTTGCAAGAGGGGAAGTATTGTCTCTTACAGACACCCAGAGGGGTAGTATATGGTTGTCCCAGGTCACTGGGTGGGGGCTCGAGCCGGTTTTGTATTGTGCTATTGGAATGGAACCCCTGGATCCTGAACCCGGCCCTTGTTGCTGCCAACTCTGATGGGCAGAACGGTTACACCAACGTACTGTTCACTTTTTTGACTGCTGATGCACATTGAGTGGATGTTTTCAGAGAACTATCCACAATAACTCCAAGATCTCTTTCTTGAATGGTAACAGCTCATTTAGACACCATCATTTTATATGTGTAGCTGGGATTATGTTTTCCAATGTGCACTACTTTACCTTTATCAACATGGAATTTCATCTTCCATTTTGTTGCCTAGTCACTCAGTTTTGAGAGATCCTTTTGTAGCTCTTTGTAGTCTGCCTGGGACCTAACTATCTTTAGTAGTTTTGTATCAGCTGCAAATTTTCCATCTCACTGTTAACTCCTTTTTCCAGATCATTTATGAATATGTTGAATAGGACTGGTCCCAGTACAGACCCCTGGCAGACACCAGTACTTACCTCTCTCCATTCTGAAAACTGACCCTTTATTCCTGCCTTTTGTTTCCCACAACCCACTCTGAGGAATTTGGGCCTGACTAGCTTATCATCAGGTAAGTAGTAGTGCAGGTAAGATAGATGTATTGACTTTTGCTTTTAAAATGCTTTCTCTAAATGCTTTGTTATTACTGTTAAAATGAACAATACTTTTGTTTTAAGAAGGCTATCTGGTCACCGTATACACCACTGGTCACATGCTCACTGAGAGAAATATTCAGTCATTAGTGAAAGATACCTGCCTACCCAATGGCTCTTATTCCTTTGCAAACAGAGTTGTGGTTTCATGCAACTTCCTATTGGCTTGATGGTAACATATCCTAAAAATCACAATTGGCATTAATTGCTATGGTGTGAGTCTCAGTGAAGAAGCCAAAAAATGAATGGACAGGAAAATGGGCCCTCTGACTCTAGAATGTCTCCCGCCGGAAGAGGGGGAAGCACATTATTAGCAAGGTGACTTTGGATACCACTGACTTTGATATATCTATTCTATGGCTAGAGTAATTCAGCTTCCAGGGCTTTCATGCACACTAAAGTCATTTAAATACTTATTTTTTAAATCCTCACAATGTTTAGTTTTGTAAAAAAAAATTCTGCAAAACTGCCATAAGTGCTATTCATCAAAATTTTCACAAGAACTTTTTGCATACCAAACGCGTGCAGTAAAGACTCCTTAGGTACACACTGTGACACAAGAAACATGAGCAAAGATTTTGTCAGTCACATGTGAATAAGAGGCGGGGAAGATAAGGATGGTAGTTACGCTACTGTAAATCTGAGGTAACTCTACTGCAGTCACTGAAGATTTACACCAGTATCAGTCAGAACAAAATTTGATGCAGCATTTCCTACATTTCTAAAAAAGATCTCTTACAACCCATGATTTTTACATTAAAATCTTTTTTTTCAAAAGATGCTGTTAACATTAAGTTTCAATGGAAGTATAATGCCTTGATTTGAAGTTGAGAGCTCATTTTGTTTCTCATAGTGGGAGGTGAGTAATGTGTTTTCAAACACAGGAATTTAATTAAAGTACATATGTAGAAATATGTGAAGCTTGGACTGGCTATTCAGCTACTCCAGAGCATATTGTCCACAGACTCTCTAACCATCCAGCCCTGCTTAAATAGGATGACCCCTGTACCATTCACATGACCTCTACCATGTTCTTCTCCACAACTACTATATGACCGACAACAAGGGCATAATCTTGCCCATAGTTTGTACAATGAAGGCCATAGGTAACAAGGTTCACTTTTGCATCTACTACAGTCATGCAGATAGCTGGACAGTTCCACTTTTTGGGGGTCAGTAAATCCTGGCTGGATATGCCTTCTCCCAGTCAGCCCATCTATTTTTCAGGTGGCAGCTGATGGCCTGCAGTCCTTCTTGCCAGAGCAGAACTTGGGGGTGCTTTGCACTGTTGCAGCCTTGTGCCAGGCAGAATTACTGCCACTGGGGGTCCATAACTTGGTTTGTGTCCATTTATTATGGTACAACTCAGGAAGTGAATCTAGCTGTTGATTAATGAGTACTTCTGAAGCAATTTAGGATCCATGTTAATTACCTCTTCTACTGCATAAATTTGAGATCCTTATAATTATTTTAAGTAGCAAGGCAAAATATATGTTTCAAGCCAGGAAATTTAAAGCTAAGTTTATCAGTAGTTTAAATTTATGGTAGTAATTTGTATCAGTCTTCTCAGACCATAGGCTGTCAAAGTTAGTCACTGATGATGGTCATTTTTGCAGTGAAAGAGTGGGGAGAGGGAGAGACAGAGGGGATGAAGCAGTGCAAATTATATTAATTATAAAAACATCCCAGCTCCAAATGTTTGCATTTCACTTCGAGATAATGAAACCGCCATAACTGGTTAGCTTTTGATTTACTTTAAGAGTCTTTTACTATTTTATCAGTAGTGTGTTTCTTTATTTATCCATATAATAGACACTCTAAATATTGTTTGACCCTAACTGAATATAGATTCTACATTTAAATAAATAAACTAGTCTAGTTTTTAAAAATTACAGTACAAATATATGTGGTAAATAAATGATATAGCTAGTGGAGCAGGAGTTATGGTTGTTTAATCATTAATATACATTTTAAAATCACTATCTGTGTTTATCAACAGGCCAGAGCCTTGTGGGATCAGAGCAAAAATTCCTTCAATCCTTCCTAAGATACTCCCTAAAAATTGTATAGACATTGATCCCATCACTACTCCATTACATTAATTTAACTTCAGTGTCAACAGGGTAACAGAAAGATGAAGAAAGTCCTGAAGTTATATAATTCATATATTAAAAGCTCTAACTATGAATTTTCCATGCCCATAGTAAATTCAGAAGAGCCCTTTCAACTCCCATATACTTTATGATGTTCTCTTGTCTTTCACTTCAATACAATTATAAACAGATACTCAGTATGATGATGAATGTCAGTGCGGTGATAGGTTTCAGAGTAGCAGCCGTGTGGTGATGAATGTCAGAGAAATGCCAGTTAAATTTAATTAAATCAAAAATAAACAAACAAATAAATAAATGGCAGAACAAAAGGAGGTAGTCTCATCCAGATTATACAGCTAGCTGTCATTCCATCACTCAAAATTGCGTTATTAGAATCATGCTTTTAGGGAAAAAGGAGAAATCTATAGCCAGCAGAGTTAAGGACAACAGGAGTTTTTAAAATATATTTGGAACAAAAAGAATCCTGGCAATGATATTGTTTCATTATTAGACAGAAATGGTAGAAGTGTGTGTGATAACGCAAAAAAAAAAGGCAGAAGTGTTCACTAAACATTTGATTTGTATTCGGGGGAGAAACAGACGATACAGTCTCATCATATAGTGATGATAGCACTCTTTCCATTCCACTAGTATATCTGGAGGCTATTAAACAGTTAAAATTAGACATTTGTAAATCAGCAGGTCCTGATAATGTGCATCCAAGAGTTTTAAAAGAGTTGACTCAGAAGCTCACTGGATCATTAACACTGATTTTTCAGTAAGTTTTAGAGTACTGGGGAAGTTCCAGAACTGGAAGAAAGCTAATGTACTATTTCTTTAAACAAGTACAGCATGACCCAGGTAGTTATAGGCCTGTCTGCCTGACATGGATCCTGCGCAAAATAATGGGACAGCCGATACAGTACTCAATTAATAAAGAACTAAAACAGAGGAATATAATTAATTCAAATCAACATACGTTTGATAAGCCCTGTCAAACTAACTTGAGATTTTTTTTATAAGGTTACAAGTTTAGCTGATAAAAGATAATACTGTTGATGTACTGCTATAAGGTGTTTGATTTGGAAAAACATGACATTTTGATTAAAAAACCTAGACTATAAAATTAACATGGCACACATTAAATCTAAAGACTGGCTAATTGAAAGGTCTCAAAATGTAATTGTAAATGGGAATTGTCATTGAGGAGGTATGGTTCCAGTGGGGTCCTGAAGGGAACAGTTCTTGACCCTACAATGTTTAACATTTTTATTAAGTACTTGGGTGAAAATATAGAATCATCACTGCAGACAAAGTTTGCAGATGACACACACAGTGGGGTGGCTGCCCCACTCCAGCAGAAAAGGGGTTAAAGTCAGCCCTGGGAGACGGCTGGGGCTGAGAGCTGCTAAGATGGGCTGATTGGGGACATGGCCGCAGCTGGGCCATGCCCCAGTCTGCCACAGCTGGTCTGTATAAAAAGGCTGTGAGCTCAGGGAAGCTCTCTCCAGTTTTGGAGGGGGCAGAGTGTCGCTGCCTGCAGAAAGGGTACTGGGAGTAAAGCAGGGCTGGGGAAAGACCAGAGGAATTGGGGAGCTCCAGGCTGGCAACTCCCCAGGCTGCAGAGACTCGTCCAAGGCCCACCAAGGTATTGGGTTGCAAGGAAAGGCAGCAGGTCAAAAACCCCTTGCCTGTGATGACTGGCTCTTACACTGCAGTCTGCCTCAGGGAACGGGAGCTCGTTGCTGACTGGCAGTGGCCGCAGACTGAGGCAAGGTGGGGATAGTGGGTTGGTGGGGTTCCCCAGGAAGGGGAAACCCAGGCAGAGTGTGGGATATTGCCAGGGGGCAGCACCCCAGGTAAAAGGGAACTGGGGTCTGGGAGGGACACAGGGGCCAGCAGACAGCGAGACATCGGCCTGCAGAGGGCGCTCCAAGGGCTAGTGAGCTAATTCCCAGAAGGCCAGGAGGAGGTGCCACAGGCGTTAGTTGTTGTGCTGCTATAACACACCAATTTGGGAAGTGGTAAATAATGAGGAGAACAAGTCATTGATTCAGAACGATCTAGCTCAGTGGATCTCAAACTTTTTTTTTTTGCAGACCACTTGTAAATTGCTGTGGGTCTTGATGGACCACTTAATAATCTTTCCAAATGTTGTTTGTACCATTAGCTACGTATTGTAAAGTCCTTTGGATAAAAGCACTGTATATTAAAAAACTTAATTATTGATTTTTTTGTTCTACAAATAAAAGCACACAACTCATTTTAATATCAATAGCCTTACTTTTCTAATGCAATGGTTATGCCCTCTTTCCCCTCACTGAAGCAGCCCTCGAGCTGGGGCTTGGAAGGTGTGGAGGGTCTCTCTCCCATCACAGCAGCCAAAGAGCTGAGGCTGGGAAGGAGGGCCATCTCTTCCGGCAGCCGCAACCCTGGAACTGGGGAAAGTGGTCTCTTTCTCTGGCTGCCGCAAATTCCCCTTACCCCCTCTTCTCACCCCACTGCCTGTTCCCACCTACACCCTGTTTCCGCCATGCCCCAGACCACCACCTCACTCTACATATACATCTTCTCCAGGGTCCAGACACCTAATTAGTGGAGCCACGTCTGTGCGGCTCCATTAATTAGGTGGGTGGCTCTTCATTTGCTCATGTGCAACTGCCCAGGAATGCACCTTAGAGGGAATTATTCGCAGACCACCTGAATGGAGCTCGTTCACCACTGGTGGTCCCCGGACCACAGTTTGAGAACCTCTGATCTAGATCGCTTGGTAAACTGGGAGCAAGCAAACATTTACCTGCATTTTAATACAGGTAAATGTATACATCTGGGAACAAAGAATGTAGTCTATACTTAGGGTGACCAGATGTCCTGATTTTATAGGGACAGTCCTATATTTGGAGCTTTTTCTTATATAGGCACCTGATCAAGAGAAGGAGAGCCAGGAGGGTCAACAGAAGCAAATAGGGTAAAGCTAAAACTTTCAGATTTCATAAGGAAACAGGACTTGTGGTGTCCATTAGTTCCTCAACAAAGCCTTGCCCTTGAAGTTCTAGTCATCCTTCTTCTTTGCATGGTGGTGATATAATATTTAATCCAAAACTATGAACTCTGATGTTTCAGAACTGCCATGCGATTGTATATACCAGGGAATACCCATAGGCCAAGAAGAGTAAATAGAATCATGGCAGTGAGGCCCAAAAGATGGATTAATTTGTCACACCCTCAAATGACACAGACAGTTGCTGCTACTGGAGGTGGGCAGCAAATTGTGTAATTTCTCTTCTACAAGATGACATTAGATTGGAGTGGAGTGGACAGTTCTTCAAAGATGATTTCTTGTGGTATAGGATGAATGCATTAGTCTGATCTCCACTAGGAAGAACTGCTGTGAAGGGGTGTGTATGACCTGTCTCTTAAAGTACCCATCATGTTTGTAGAGGGGGAGATAATTTGGGCAGCCTAACTGCCCTCCAGTGATTATTTAGTGTAATCGGCATAGCTCCTGGATGTGGTGCTCTCTCCCATCAAGTGACATTGAGTCCACTTAGTGATTAATGAGTCTGCTACAGCCTTAGTTAACAGCCAGGTGGTTTATAGCTTGTGTAGTAGCAGTTCATGCATTTATCAACAGAGGTCCCAAGTTTGATCTTGCTGATGACTGGGTTCTGTTGGTGTTACATTAGCATGCAGAGGAAAGGTGGGTGAGGTGATATATTTTATCAGACCAACTTCTGTTGGTGAGAGAGAGAAGCTTTCGCATTCACACAGCCTGGGACTGACTTGGCTACAACAACACTGCATATTTAGCATGCAGATAAATCCCATAAGGGGTTACGTGAGGATGGGGAGATTTATCAAACTTTTCCTTAAGCTCAAAAAAGGTTTCAGTTCATTTGCACAGATGCATGAAGGTTTGAGCTGTTTTTTTTACACTGAAGAGACTGAGTTGCCTCTCGTTCCCACTTTTATCCCAACCTGCCCTCAAGGATGTTTCCCAAGTGTCTTGAACTGGTAGGGAATTACTATGCAGAGACTGGACTTGCCTGGAGGAAATGACAAGAAATGTGTTTGTTTTTAAAAGGCTCCTATCTGCAGTAGTGTCACTAGCACCTGTGAGCTTTCCCCTGTGTGTGTCTGTCACTGTTTTCTTAGCACATAAACAGCTCAAGATTGAAAAAAAAAACCCATATCATCCACCATCCCCTTATCACAGCCTAAAGAGCGTATTACTAAAAGCAAAAGACAGAAAGCTGTGACCAAGGAAGAGACGGATTTATGCATAATGAAACAAGATTAGCATGCATGGGTGTCAAGATGCAGAAATCAAGACAGTTTTCCTAACACCTTCAGTAATCACATTTTTGCTGGATATGACTTAAACTTATTGACATACACTTCTAAAAGTATAGTCTGAGTTAACTTCATAAGCCCTTATCCCCTAATTTTCAGTTAAACAGGAGAGTTTACAAACGGGGAAACTGGGATTGTAGATTGATTGAACTATTGACACTGCAATTATTAGTCTTCACATGAATTACAATGAAAACTTACTCATTAGTAGTGTGTGACTGAGTATTTAAAGCCCTTCAAAAAAGTCAACACTTTAGAAATGAGAGCTCCTCCTCCTTGACAAGAGGGTGGGAAAATCAATACACCTATTTAAGCCTCTACTGCAAAAGTCATCTCTGATACCCAACTAATTATAATCTATTTTCGATATGCAAAGGTTGATATGCTGCAAGTGGCTGACAAGTACAATCCTTTAAAAGTCCCTGAATCCCAGAGCTGTAAGAAAATGAGATAAATTTTCAATAGAAATCAACCTCTTATTGACAGCTATTGGATGCAGCACAGCAATAATCAGCGTGTTTATTCAGGTATTCCATCATTTGCTCCATTAGCTTTAAAATGACTTCGGTTTTGTTGCTTGTACAGTATTTTATAATCTTTAATTCAAAAGCCAACTATAGACCAGTTAATTTATAGAACCAATTCCCAGTTGCACTGAAAGAATTTCAGAGTTTTGACTCAAAAAGAGTCCCCAGGGGAGCACCTTCATAGCTGTCTCACAGATATATTCTACATAATGTACTGAAATAACCTGTTCTTTAGCAAAAAAGTACAATTGTCAGTGCTCCCCAAGGAAGAAGAGTGTTGAGGTGGGAGTCTTGCAGAGAAAAATGTGGACTTAATAGGGGGTTTTATTTATTTTTACATCACTCTTTGCTTGGAATTGGAAATTTTTTTCACTTTCTTTCATGCTGACAGTATCTTTATTTGATTTCAAGAAAGAGGATTGGGAATAGAAGGAGTTAGTGAAAGAAGAATTAAAGCAGAGAAAAAGCTCCCAGTGGTCATATATTCATTATGAACATTATGAACATTGTCTAAGCTTTTTCTAAATTCTATATATTATTAAGATCTCTATTTATCATTTAATAGTGCCCCAAAGTGTTCTCGGTGCTTCACACCCTTTAAGGTCTTGCAGCCATGGACCAGAGTTTTCTATCTGACTTCAAGACATGGCACAACTGAAGTGACAATGAGAAAGGAGCGGAAGAATTGTGAATGGCTGAGAACTGCAGAAATATGATCAATGTGCTCATGTGCTTGATCAGTTTAGGCAGCTGCATATTCAATTAATTTACAAGAAAGATGTTAAACAGGATAATGTATATATGTGATATTTATCTTGTAGGCATCATAGAGAAAGTGAATTTTCAGGAGGGATTTAAATGAGGAGAGAATGGTCACTTAGGGTACGAAGAGCCTTCCTCAAAGTTCGTTGCCTGTTACTTTGTCTGTTTTCTTTTTTTTTCTTTTTTTTTCTTATTTCTGTCTCATTTCTCCTAGATGGTTATTTTATTTCTATTTTCAGTATTCATAAGGCATCCAGAATTCCACCAACATTAATTTCTGTTTAAAACTGTGCTTTCCAATTTGATTTTAAAGTGACAGTGGAAGTATAGGAAACTCAGAACTCCTCAGCAAGTCTTTTTGTGCTTATTTCTCTATAGAGAATGACTGATTCCATAATTTAAGACGTGTCAATCTATTACCTGATCATTCTGTATGCCAGACAGCTTACACAGTAATAATGATCAGAGTGCTTTTAAACTGCTTGTTAGCTTCCTGTGTGAAGTCAGTTTGTTAGTACAGTATGTATCCTAAAAGTTTCAAAGGGTTGCAGCACTAAATATGGCAACAAAGTTTTCATTGGACTCGTCAGCTGGATCATTCAGCAGTGAAATACTACCATGAAGAAGACCAAAACTCAGAAGGGGCTTCAAGATTTCTGTGCTTTGGTTCTGGGTCTGTGACCTAGAGTTGCCAACATTATATTTTTTTAAAAAGGGACTGTTTTCTTAGCACCGTGCCTCCCCTCCCCAACCACCCCCCTTCAGGAGTTCCACATTCTATTTGTAGTTCTGCCACTGGCCTTCTGAGTGGCTTTGGGACAAGTCACTTCACCTCTCTGTGCTTCAGTTTCTCCATCTGAAACATGAAACTAATGATACTTGCTCCTTTGTAATGTGATCTGAAATCTACAGAAGAGCTAGGTATTATTACCACTATCTATAACAATACAGAATATGGTTTTAGGCATCTGTATAATACTACTCAGAGCTAATAGTAATTTTCTCATTGGAAGGAAAAGGAATGGAGGTCAGTAGGATTGATTTAATATTGCTTTTAAACTCTAGAGTCATTTTAGTCATTCATTCCTTGTCTCTTTGCCTTTCATTCATTTGGCCCAGCTTTTTCTTGTTATTTTAACATTTAGGCATTCAAGCCAAGTAATAATAATAATGGTACTTAACATTTCCAGTGTTGTGCAAACATTAACTAATTGATCTTTTCAAAACCTCTTCAAGGCGGGTAGGTATTATCATCAACATTGTAGATAAGGAAACTGATTTATCACAGGCCACACAGTGAGTCAATGCAGAGATAGGATTTAAACTCAGGAATTCTTAACTCTCATCCCTGTACTCCATTCACAAGATCATGCTACTCTTTATGAGCCCAATTCACTGACCACTGTAGTAAATAGGAGTGTTGCTTTGATGTCAATGGGGCTTGGACCCCATATTTGTACTACATTTCCTTGCACAACCAGCGCACAGATTTTTGCATTGATTAAAGAGGATACTCCCTCAAATGTAGTATCTAAATGTGTGACTGCAATTATTTGTGTGCATAATCCCCCTTCATATTCACATAAACAAATGGCTTTTGCATCAGGACTGGTTAAAACTTTCCCATCAAAACTGTATATTTGATGGAAAACTGAGGTTTTTATTAAGCAATGTTTTTCACAAAACATCTATGCTTTCCACAGAAAATATGCTATTTATGTCAAAATATTGGCAAACAAGATAAAATGACAAAATGCCCCTGCTCTGTACCTTAGGGCAGGGGTAGTCAACAGGGGACTGTAGGCCAAATCTGGCCACCTGGTGCTTTTGAACTGACCCCAAAATCTATTTGTTTACTTATGATTGTTGTTGTTTGTTTATTTATTTTATTTTCTCTGGAGTCTGGCCATTGACTATATCTTGACCAAGAAATTTGAACCTTGACAAAAAATAATTGATTATCCCTGTCTTTGGATATGTCTGCAATGGAATCAGGATGTATGATTGCAGCATGTGCAGCTGTCTAACCCCTACCCTAACCCTAAGCCTAACCCTAACCCTAGTCTAGCTGGCACAAGTAACAACAGCACTGAAGTTGCAGTAGCACAGGTTTAACTGCAGTCTGTGCCTGGCTAGAACACTGGGTAATTATTCAGGCAGAGAGCCTGTACTGAAGCCCTCTATTGGCTAGAGTCCCTGCTCAGAAAAGATCTACCATGATACACCACTTTCTCCCCTCTTGCTCAGGTGAATGAGTGAATGATATGAGCCTTTAGCTGCATCAGGGGTATAATAGGTCAAGTAGGGAGCCACACCTATAGACGAGTGGGAGCATGAAGTACTCAAACTACAGTTGCCATTAGAAACTGAGGTGTAATTTAAAAACAAACAAAAATAATTTGGCCAACATATTTCATAAAAATCTAAAACTTTCCTATGGGCATCCCTCCCACTTCCATTTTCCAACCAACTCATGGCCCTCAACTCTAATTTGCATACTTTTACAGACAGGGAATTAGCTACCTATCTGTTCCAAAAACTAAATTGTGCAATATTTATCCAGGTTGACAGGTATATATTCAGATAAGTAGTCCCACTGGTCAATACCTACATTTGGATATAAAAATGCAGTTTATAAAGTGTGTATAAATAGCAGATGACATTTTGGAGGTTCTCTTTCCAAAATGAGGCCCAAAGATTTTAACTGATATATAAATTGCAAAAAACGTATTAGGAAATCTAGTAATATGTCTTTTTTGAGAATACTAATTGAAAAACAAATTCAGAAATGAAGTTAAGTTTTTTCTTGTCTAAAAATGGCCCAGTTGGACAATGCAGAAGATATAGTTCATGGTGGGCCAAATAGATTTTCAAATTGACGTGCAATACATTTTAGTAACAGTATTTTCTTCCTGTCTTTAGGCAGTTTTCCAATGCAACTGCAAAGTAAAAAAAACTAAAAAAACAAATGCTCTCCCCTGCAAAGAAGAGCTGTTTCTCTCTCTTCAGTTTAGATCAGTAGGCACTGTTAAATCCAATTATTGGCATTATAGAGCTATAAAAGTCCCCTCTTCTTCTAACAAAGCTTTGTTTTCACAGACCTTGCAGTAACCTTCACAGTTTACGGTGCAGGGGCGAACGTAACATTTGGGAATCAAGTTTTGTTGACTTAGCGAATATTGATTTGACTACGTTCTACTCCTGATTGATGATATCAAATGTAAAGCTAGGGGATACAACCCCTATTTAACTTAAAAGAGGCTAAAATTAAAGTGTGAGTAAGAAAAAAGGAAAGTGATGGTAACTTCCTCTTACAGACTTCTTAGCACATGGCCCTCAAGAATTCCATCTGACCAGCACTATGAACACAGCCTGTGAGGGAGGAAAACACTACTATAACTTGAAACTTGATTCTACCTGAATAAAAATCTCTGAGCCCTTATTTGTAGGAGCAGTTGCTATTCAGCTAGTCCTCTGAGAGCAACTTCAAACTGTGGGAAAATTTCTAAGCACTTTAGCTGCTTCTCAACAGATTTCTAATGAAAACATAAGTGAAAGAGCTTGCAGTGAGAACCTACAGACTGTAAACTCATCAACCTCATTATCTGTTTACATTATTAAATTGAATATTTTGGACAATTTTTAAATATAGGCTCAATTTATAAAAATAGTAAATAATTAAGACATGTGTATATGTATTCCATATGATTAGAAGATATAGTTTTGGAGATACCATAAGACAAAGAAGTGTTATCGACATTTTCAAAAACTCAGTGCAAAAGAAAATTGAAAACATCATGGGCTGGTTTCTCAGCTAGTGTAAATTGGCTCACCTCCGTTAAAATCAGTTAAGTTAATGGAGCTATGCCAATTTACAATCACTGAAAATCTGGCCCCATAACTTGAACTCTCCTTTTGATTCCACACACCCCCCACACTTCCCCAAAACTTCTCAGAAAAATCTGTCCTGAGAAGATGATCAGCAGGTGATGTTTTGGATGGATGTATTTATTGTAGAAGAAGTGGCGAGGAAGGGGTTGAAAGTCAGCATGATAATGGGTATCTTGCTTCAGCCTTAACTGAGCGCTTGCTACTGTTTAAATTTGTATATATGAAGAAACAGTCTTCACAACATCATGAGACTACTGAGGACCAATGTGCCAGTGAGAGTGACCATGGTTGATGGTGTCGCACCATCCATAATATAGTGAAATTTCCAGACTTGGCTCAGTCCTGTGAAGCCATACATCCCTGCAGTGGCCCAATGGGTCGTGTCAGATAGGGTCAGATCATGCACCTCTTTGCATATTGGTGAAGACTTTGAGAGTACAGGCAGGCCAGATCTCAGCGATATTATGGCATTTTGCACAAAGTCAAACCACTTTATGCTCAGGATTTGGTGCTGACAGGGCATGTGGACTTTCCCTAGCTTCTCCAGGTCTGACCTTAAGGTCCAGGTTTCTGACCTGTTTAGAAAAACAGGTAGCACACAAATTTTATAGCTCCTGAACTTTAGCTCAGTGCAAAACCTTTTTGTGTTGATACACGGACTTCATGCAGGAGGCAGTGAGACCTATTCATAGAAGAATGTCTAGTTTTCTGTGACAGTTTGAATTCTGCTTGCGACCTGTGTAGGTGGTCTCATCAACATGGTGCTTGACTGCACCTGCACCGGGTGTCCTGATAGTCCACCTCTGAGGGTCTGGACCTTGGTCTTCTGCCATGAGATTCGAGTGGCATCTTGGAGATGTTGGAAGGCCGGGCTGAAATGCTTTGACTTCTCCTCAGTATCTCCTCATTCATTCATACTTCATTTCTCTTCTGTACTCAGAGTACCTCACATAAAACCTGATCTTTAGTTCCTACTTCTTCTGAGCAAAGATTTAACAGCATTGTATTCTAGTAAGACTTGATATTATGCAGTCTGAATTTAATTTTTGGTGGTGCCCAGATTGGGTCCAAGTCTCCCCTCCCACCATGCCTAAGGCTCTGGGAGGGAGTTTGGGAGGAAGTTTGGGTGCAGGAGGCGTGTGGGCTCTGGGAAGGGGTTTGAGTGCTGGGCACAGGCTCTGGGCTGGGACAGAGGGTTGGGGTGTGGAAGGGGGTGCAGGGCATGGAGCTGAGCTGTGGATGAGGAGTTTGGGGGACAGCAGGCAAGCTGCCCCAGGGCTAGCATGGGCGGGGGGTCAAAGAGCAGCAAGCTCTGGGGAAGGACCCCCCCCCCCAGCATGACACTCATTCAGGTCCCCACAGGCTGCTGCTCAGGGGGTCCTGCCAGGATGAGCTCCCTCCCCCGCTCCCTCCTCCCCCAGAGTTGACTTGGGGTTGCCTGCTGAAGGGGTGGTGGCTGCCATGCACCTCCTACCCTCCTCCCTCCACAGGCACAGCAGCGGCCTCAGCCTGCCCCCAGTGCTGCTCCCTTGTAGCCGGCTGTGGTAGCGACCAGTGAAGAAGCCCAGTGCGGAGCTGCAGGGGGTAGTTACCTGCTGCCCAGGCCAGGCAGGCATGCTCAGGGAAGGTGCATAGGGGGTAGCAGGAAAAGCCAAGGGGGAGGCATGCAGGGGGCAACAGGTTGGGCCAGTGGGTGCTCTGGGGGAGGCGGGCCGGGAGGCTGCAGGCGGGGCTGGAGGAGAGATCTGGCCCCAAACATTGGTGGAGATGGGTCCCCTGGACCCTGATTTTGTTGGACCTTGGGTCCATACAACTTGCTGCCCTGTCTGAATTATTTCTACAAAATATACTACACGGCAGGAGCCTGAGTTCTCAATCTTTTTCTTTCTGATGTCCCCCCATCCCGTGATCCGAAAGAACAAAACCTCTTTCACACACATTTCTTATGTCATATAATTGTTGTAATCATCTAACTAGTAAAAATACTTACGGAAATTGGCTTAATAAAATTCAGTACCCGGGAGGGAGAGGAGTTATTTAAGTTAAGTTAAGCACCTGTGCAGACACAAGAACAAATGGCTATAAACTGACCATCAACAAGTTTAGGCTCAAAATTAGAAAAAGGAGTGAAGTTCTGGCACAGTGAGGGAGTAGTGAGGACAAAAAAACCCCTAACTAACTGGCTTCAAGACTGAGCTTGACATGTTGATGGAGGAGATGGTATGATGGGACTGCCTATGATGGCGTGTGACCCATTGGCAACTGCCAGTAGCAAAAATCCCCAACTGCTGGAGATGGGACACTAGATGGAGAGGGCTCTAAGATATTACAGAGAAGTCCTTCCCAGGTATCTGCCTGAGGGATCTTGTCCACATGCTCAAGCTCTAACTAATCTCCATGTTTGGCATCAGGAAGGAATTTCCCCTCAGGTCCGATTGGTTGAGACCTTGCAGGGGTTTTGCCTTCCTCTGCAGCATGGGGCACAAGTCACTTGCAGGTTTAAACTAGTGTAAATGATGAATTCTCAATAACTTGGAGTCTATAAACCATGAACTGAGGACGTCAGTAACTCAGCCAGACGTTATAGGTCTATTTCAGGAGTGTGTGAGGGTCTGTGGCCTGCAACCTGCAGGAGGTCAGACTAGATAATCACAATGGTCCCTTCTGAACTGAAATTATATGAGAGAGAGAAAATGCTATCACAGAAATTGCTGAGCACTTGGCATCTTTTTGGACATCTACCTTGGTTAGCATTTTTTTTCCCCACTGTTATTTGTTGCCGACAATTAGCACTTCAGATTAGAAACCTTTTAGTAAGTTCATTTTGGAGTGAATGGACTATTAAGATTGTGCGTTCAAGCTGTTAATGACTTTAATAAGAGAATATAAGAGAATGGAAAAATACCTCAGGATGGTATGTTATGCATGACCAAAACTTTCAGTATAAATTAAAAAACAGAGATTAATTTTATTTATTACTTAGGCAATTACTGATGAAGCAGCAGCAGATACTGGGAGACAATAGATAGCTTTGCCTTTGAAAGCATTACTGCCAGTGATGAGACAAAAGCATTGCATCACATCTAGCAGGGGGAACACAAAGAAACAGCGATATAGATGAGTGCATCAACGAAGTAAGCAAACTTGGCAATGTTACTGGAATGCTTAAACACTGTGACAAATATTCAGTGCAGACGCTGCCTCATTTTCCTTTGCAACACTTTGTTTTTCACACATTGTGGAGCTGTCATCCCCATTATCCTGCTTTCCATGTCTTTGATAGGTGAAGTTACTTTCTGACTGGTTGTGAATATGCTTCTTAAAGTCCTGGAAGGCTCCATATTGTTGGAAAAGGGTGGTAATATCATGTTGATGTGGTTAACATGGTATTGTGCAACACTCTCATTTCTCTTCCACTGGATACACTAAAAGGAAGCAGAGAAATTTTTGCTATTTCACATAAAAAATGTATAAAGAATAAAGTCTAACCCCCCCCACTCCCCCTTCCAAAAAAAACACTACCCACCAACCCACCACTATTTTAGTGGAATCCATTTCCTCAGCCTATTCAGATGAATAGGTCTCTGTGTCATAGACATCTCTCTAAAGCACCTAGCACACTTTTGGATAAGGAATAAATATTCCAAATTAATATTTATAATTATTACTACTTTGCTTGTGCACCAGGCACTGGCAACTTTGAATAGCTGTTGACTTCATTCTGCTCAGTCCATGTATAGATTCTAGCATCTTTCAACAGAAATGTATTGTTGTGTTGTTAGTCTCTAAGGAATTCCTGTTGTGATTTATTATCTAATTGTGATAGCTTTCTTCCATGTGTAATAACTGCACATAATATTCATGTCTATTCTCCACCGGATACATGCTTCTCACAGGGCTGTGTGTGCACTAGCACTTATGTTGGAAAAACTTTTGTCATTCAAGGTGTGAAAAAAATACCTCCAAGAGCAACTTAAGTTTTGCCAGCATAACCACTCATGTGCCCAGTGCCAAGTTCATGGCAAGCACTCTCCTGCCAACATAGGTACTGCTGCTCATTGAGTTGGTTTTATTGTGTTGACAGAAGAGCTCTCTCCCATTGTCATAACATGGCTACATGAGCACTCTTACAGCAATACAGCTGTATCAGTATAGCTGTGTCACTGTAAGCTTGTAAGTGTAGACATGGCCTTGATCTTCTTACACTATAAATCAAAGCAGCTTCCTTATCCTGATCAGCAGGGGAAAAAATCAAATGTGTCTTTAAAAATCAGTTTAATCTTATCTAGGACCACCAACACTAAAATCCTTATTCATAACTGTATGGTTATAGTGTGACATCACTACAGGGAAGAATTAACTGCGCTTGTATAATGCCTGGTTCTGGGATAATTAGAGCCCTATAACGATTCCCCCCTTAATTTAGTGATACATGCTTTCAGCCTTAATTCCACCATAACATAGCTTTGTGTCTAGGATTATATTGTAACCATAATATCATTATTGCAATGATATCATACTATAATAATATAATTGTGCAATTATATAATAGTATTTTATTAGTAGTAGTATTTATTATCTACCTTTAAAAAGCACAGTGGTGATGGACCAAAACTGTTAAAGTTGACTAGTGATTTTAGATGTCACCATTTTGGGATACCCAACTTAAGACACTTTATTTGGGCACGATTTTCAAAAAATAATGAGCATGGGTGCTTTGGGGCTGGAGCAACCACAGCAAAAAATAGTGGCTGCTCAGCAGCCACCAGAAGCTCCGCTGATCAGCTCGTTCCCCTCCCCTGCAGTGCCCCCTGTCTATCAGCGGGGCCCACTAATCAGCTCCTCCCCTCCCTCCCCGCGTCTCTTGCCCACTGCAATCAGCTGTTCAGCAGCATGCGGGAGGTATTGGGAGAGAGGGGGAGAAGCGGGATGAGAGCACGCTCAGGAGAGGGGGCAGGAAGAGGTTGTGGGGGGGAAGACAGGGCAAGGATGGAGGTTTGGGGGAAGGAGTGGAATGGGGGTGGGGCCTGGGGCAGAATGAGGATTGAGCACCACCCAGCAAATTACAAAGTTGGTCCCTCGTCTATAACATTAAGGATTCTTTAAGATATCTGACTCTGTGCACCCAAAACAGGCACCCAAAAGCACTAGTCACATTTAGAAATTGTAGCCCATGTGGTGACAGGTAGCCTTCCAAATTTAGGTGACTTATTTTCCATGGTTGTGTTTTATTTTACTTTTTCTACTGAATGCTCCTGTGATTAACTACTTTAAATTTCTTATTTGGTCTTCATTAAGACACTCATCTTGCTAATCCATTAGTTCCCTGTGTTAAAAACCCCAAAACCACAACAAAAATCATTCTACTGAGCTTTATAGGAAACACAGGGAGAGAATCTCAGGTAGTTTGTGTAAAGAAGCTGCTTCAATCACTTTTACCAATTAGTTTTTTAAAACAATCCTTCCCACAATTATTGAAAACAACTGATATCCCTTTATCACTCTGTCTCAAACTTCTCAGAGAATATTAAGTGACTGCCTAGCCTTCTTTTTTTGTGCCGTGGTTTTGTAATTTATACAATGTACAAAAAGATAAGTAATTAGATCAAGATTATGTTCCGCATTGAGGTTATCCACAGCCCTCTAAGAATGTGTTTGTTTCTGTCTGTGTCACTTATGAAAAGTCTGCCAATGCCTTGGCTTCTCTCATTTGATTTCAGTCTATACTGCACCCTCTTGCTTTCCCTCCACAGTAAAACCTTATATTTCTATGGGAAAAATAACAGCTTCCTTTTCCTTCCAAAATAAATAAATAAGGCTATGTCTACACTGGCAATTGAATGACAAAACTTTTGTCTTTCAGAGGTGTTAAGCCCCTCTCTCCCCACAAGACAAACGTTTTGCTGCAACAAATGCTATAGTGAACAGTGCATTGACGGTAGGACACTACTGTTGGGAGTAGACGTTTTATGTCAGCAGGAGAGTTGACAAACGGTGGCTACACTGAGCAACTTTTAGTGGCACAGCTATGGCGACACTGTCACGTCGCTAAGAGCTGTGTAGTGTAGACATAGCCTAGGGTATGTCTACACTGCCCACATTACAGCGCAGCTGCGGCAGCGCTATGACATGGGCAGTGTAGACACCCTTTATTGCTGGGGGAGAGCTCTCCCAGCAATTAAAAAACCCACCCCAAAAAGGTTGTTTTTTCACACTCCTGAACGACTAAAGTTTTAGCGCTGAAAGTGGCAATGTAAAAGTGGCAAGGAATTACAAATAAAAAGTAGAACAGGAGTTAAGGCTATGCTCCTAATGGAGAAATAATCAGCAGTAAATAGGAGATGCAGCACATAATGAGGGAAAGAATTGAGTGACAGAAATGATCAAGTCAGAGCAACTGTAACTACTTACCTACTGGTGAGATGAAGCTCACAGATAGGCTTCTCTGGCTTGTCTGTACCTGTTTCCTATTGAATTGTCACTTTGGTATTGAACACAGTGTTATCTACCAGTCAAGGCAAAGGTATTCAGCTGTAGGCTCTGGTTCTCTCTAACTCTCCAAACTAGATGACTCTAATAAACATTTCTATCTGCAAAACAACTTATGTCTTCCTGAAGGCCGTTGGCCCTTGCTTTTCTAGCAGATCTCAATTTGAAGCAGTATAAATGCTGATACTCATTCACCAACCTCCAGGCTAATATTCCAAAGCTGTATGGGGCAGAGACCTTGTCTTTGTACAGTGACTAGCCCAATCAAGCCCTGGAGTTAATTGTGGTTATTAAGTAATAGAAATGCCAACACGGCAATCAGTCCAAAGACTTTCTGTCTTTCCTAGACGCTGAATGGGAAGATATGCAGTAAATTCCAGGTGTATTTCTTATTGACCAGAGATGGATATTCAACTATTTGATATTCAGTTCTGGTTTTGGATTCCTCCTTTTATGTCTCCCTACTCACATTTTCTCTTTTTCTACAAGGAAACAGAGTGAAATGCAGGAAAATGGTTAAGGAATTTTGATACTATGGAGATGGGTGTGGTGGGAAATCTTTAATGGAATAAAAGAGACTAAATACAATGAAATTTACAAACCTTACATTTGCATATGTTTTCTTGCTTTTTTCTTTCACCATCTCTTCTTCATTATCTTCTCTTTGTTTCACACAGCCCCCCTCCACCTTTACTCCTTCCTTTAATGTCTATATATCTTTATTTCTTTTTCATATATTTCTGTCTTATAAAACGTATTTTCTTACTTCTTTATCTCTCTCTCTCTCTCTCCTCATTCCTGACATTTCTCTTCCTTTTTGCTCTCTCCCTATTGGTCTTTTCCTCCCTCTTCCATGGTCCTTTCCTCAGTCTCTCTCCTTTTTCTCCCCACCTACCTTCCAGCTTTTCATTCTCTATACCATTCTCTAAGGTCTCAAACTGTGGAGTTTTCAGCCTGGCCTCCCCTCCAGCAACTCCAGACTCTTTTGTACAGCACTGTAGGCCTTATTCTAATTTTGACAAGATTGAGAGTAATTGTGTGGGGCATGAGCTGCATATGTGTTTGTATAAGTTTGTGTGTACTTCTACAAGTCAGTAGCACTGACTTTCCCTAACATGAATTACTTCTTCATTACCTACCTATTTAGCATCTCATGTACATGTCATTAGCAGCAGCATGACAAAATCCAGCAACAACCTTTATTTTCCAATTCAGCTGAATCCCCTGCAGTTTTAAAGTGCTATGCCCTGTCGGCCTCATAGACAAGAATGAATTTCAAATCACATATCATTTTGATCACAGTACCCTTCAAAAGAGAAATTCATGAGTTTTAAAGTGTCAGCATGAGGTAAAATAAAATCTCATAATTATAAACTGGAATTTATGGTTTTGCATATATAAAATGTACCACTGGACTTCCAGGTTATGTTTGCTCACCTTACTCATTTATTTCTGCCACTGGATGGACTACTGGGTCAACTGTGCTTATTAAAATCAGATAGTCTTCACTCTGTTGTTTGGATCATCATCAGGGGCAACTAAAAGTGATAAAAGAGATTCAGCTCCTGGAATAGTTATTTTTTTTGTGGGATTATTGCTGATAAAGTGAAATATAAAGCAGTTTGATAGAATGTGGATGGAACTTGCTGAAGATAGTGGAGCTACAAAATCTGATGGATTTGCCCTGCCAAATTGGGCAAATGTGATATAACATGGAAGTTAATATTGGAATGTTCAACTTCTTTTAAGAAGTGCCCTTTCAGAAGTGGATTACGCCTGATACTGTAAAAATGGCACAACCACCTATTATAAAATTGCTGAATCTATTAAAATTAGCAGGAAACACTTTGCAGCACAGAAAAGGCCTTTATTGCTATGAGGTAGTTGCTGAGCATTGTAAAAATGGAGAAACTCAACCCTTAAATGCTGAAGATGGTTTTAGTGTGAAACACCCAAAGTCTGATTCCAATCCTAAATTATTTTCCTGCACAAATTAAAACGACATAGGTGTTAATATGCTTATTGCACCTGGTTTAATATAATTACTACAAGCCACTTATTAGGAATATCATGATACATTCAGATTCATGCTGATTAACCAATGTTCTCAACTAGCCTAACGTTATTAATATATTACTCTATTTTACTGTTGCATACAACTCTTTTCATTCAAGGGAATTCTAGTAAGAAATGTGCCTTTTATTACCGAAAAAAAATTGATTAATTGCAATTGAGCCTTAATTTAAAATAGTCAATTAAAATAAATACATTATGGGACATTTCTTGGTTGTCATTGGGTGATTCAGGGGGACAGCAAAGCCACAAGCTATCTGTAACCTTTAGCACTATATTGCAACCTATACTTTCAATTGATAGGGCAATTAAGTCAAAAATCCATCCTATTGAAGATGTCTGAGAAGTTACTATTGTCATATTAAAGTGATACATTTCTGATTTAAGCTAAAACAAAGAATAGTATCCTGAGGCTTTCCATGACAAATGAACTTAGTATCAGTGCCTAGATATTCTGATGGGTGCTAATGTAGATAGAAGCAGCTGTTTATTATCTACTTCCCATTTTCGTGGAATCACTTGAATCCCTTTTAAACGATGAGAACCATCTGTCTTGATTCTTATAAGACATATATGGCGTTACCATTAAAGGTGGACCTGAGACAAAAAGTTTGCATCTGGATTTGATGCAAACCAATCCTGCAGTTTTGTTTGTGTTTGCCTCCTCTTTTTTATAAAGCAATGTCAGTCTCAAATTAGCTAGTAATGTGAGGCCCAATGGAGAGTTTTCCCCTGGACTTCAGTAGAAGCTAGACTGAGCCTTTAGGTTGCGGCTGTGGTCTTTGGAGAATTTCTATTCCTTTATTTGCAAAATGACAGGTGTAAAAGAAGTCTGGCATTGTTGATGAACCAACTCTTTGGTCTACTGTGATCAGAATATGTTTGCTTGCTGATAGTGGGGGAAAGAAACTTCATTGCATGAGAAACTTCATTGCAGAGAAGAGAGATAATATGCAAATTGACAAGACAATTCCACTTATAAACTTCCTTGCACTGATTTTATCTGATGGTAGTGGAGACGGGAGAGTAGAGCCTGATAGAAATTAGCAAGTGGAGAATCACAAGTATCACATGCTGATGTAACTGACGGGTAATAAAAGACCTTGAGCAGCATGGCATTTCCAAGTTTCAGAATACCTACAATTTTCATCAAAACATATTTTTGAAGCAATTTATCATTTCAATAATTTCCACATATTAAACTTTGTTTCTGAAAATTGACAAAACTTGTTACACCTCTGACCTCTTATGAGTATTCAACAATGCAAGATTTTTCTCTTTTATCATACCACAAAATTAGACTATGGGTATGATCCAAAGCCATTGAAGATAATGCCAAATTTTGCTCTTAGTTATTTCAGTACATGGATAATAAGGTCATTGAAATAAGAATGTGTCCCTAAATTCAGTCCTGACGTAAATTAGTGCAACTTCATTGATGTAGACTAAGTTGTGACTTCTTACACTAATGCTTTGTGGGTCAGGTTCAATCTATTTTTCCCAAATCTGCTGGAAACAACAGTGATTTAGAATCATAGAATATCAGGGTTGGAAGGGACCTCAGGAGGTCATCTGGTCCAACCCCCTACTCAAAGCAGGACCTAATCCCCTACTAAAGCATCCCAGCCAGGGCTTTGTGAAGCCTGACTTTAAAAACCCCTTTGCTCTGGGATTTTTTTTTGTTGTTTTTTTTTTACTCAGGGGAAATATATGCATTTTAATATATTAATAGACTTTAGAGCTAAGGCAACAGAGATGCAGAAAATGTATAATTATAAATAAACACTTTCCTTATTGTGAATTTTAGCAAGTAGAAATAAATCTGTTGTAATAAAAAAATGAAATTTAGCACAATAATAAGGCACTGCATCAAAGCATACTATTGGGCATAAAATAATGTAATGTGCTTTAGCGCAGCAACTTACGTGTCATTTTTTAAAAATCTGGGCGGGACTTGCTCACCTGCTGCGTTTAATTTTGAAAGCCAGTGTTAGCTCATAGATTTGAAAAAAAAGACATGTCCTCTTTCAATTGTTTGTCAGATTCCTTTGCCACTGCAGTAAATTAGTTATGCAGCTCACATGTCTGACATGTGAACTAGACATCTGACAGATCTTTTAAATTCTACTTTGATGGCAGCATTGTGGGACACACAAGTCTTGGCTACATAATTATGAATGAGTCAAGGGGAACCCAGTTACAGCACAGTTATTTCCTGATTCAGTTTCAGTTCTGTTAAAAGTTGAAGTGTAAGTGGAACCTAACTACTGCTCAATGATCCATTGCAGTGGTATTGCTGGCAATCACAAAGGAGGATCCTTGCTTGACTTCTCAAGCAGAGGATGGCTACAGGGGACAAGATAATATGATATAGGGGAAAATAATGGTCTTCTGAACAAAGAGGTGAGAGATCCTTAGACTCCTATCTAAACAGACACTGGTCATGGTGAGACACAGGAAAGCCACATTCTGACAATAAAGTGATTTGAACTAGATATGGGGGGCTACAGAAACACTTGTTTAGGTATGCAAATATAATGAACCAGACTTTCAGGTCTGGTGAAGTTGCACTCGGCACAGGACTTTGATTAGGAAACCCAAAGGATCTATATGGCATCTTTACATCCATGCAGTTATCAGATTGTTGGAGGCAGTTCCCTCCCAGTGCAAGAGAGAGCACAATCAGGGCCATTCAGAACATAAGAATAGCAATACTGAATCAGGCAAATGGTAGATCTCTGTTCTCAGAAAAATGGTCATTCTGACAGATTACATTGAACATGCAGAAAAACACCTGGATTTATGATGCTTCAGATGTGTTCCCCTTTCTCTAGATCCTACATTTAAAAGCTCAGCTTGCTCATAAGTGTGTCATTTCAGACTGATCTGTATGCCCAGAGCAACCTACATGTTAGTGTGCTTTTAGGAGCAAGATTGATTGAATGAAGACATCAGGAAGAAACCTTCAGACACAATAGGTATCAGCAAAATACCAGAAATCAGACTGCAGAGAAATCATATGATTTCAGTGTGCATGTGCGTATATGTGAAAAAGATAGAGATAATGTGGTACAGGCACTCTGGCTTTTCCTGCTTAAAGAGTGGCATGCTGCTTTTTCCTGGCTAAAAGGAATGAGACAGTGCTCTTTATTCATGTAAGAGCAAATCATAGGAAATAATTCAACAAAGACTTAAGGTTCTGGAGTGTTTGAAAATTTCTGGTAGGGCCCAATGCTGTCCAAATTGCCATAGGCATGAAAATAGCTGTAGAATTCCCAGAGATATGCCACAGAATTGTATTACCAGTGTCTGTTCCCTGTAGAGAAAGTTTTCTTGTAGGGCGGCCTATGTATTTGTGCTTTGCTTCCTATCTGGATCTTTGTTATCCCTCAAGAAGGAGCTTTATCCTTCTACAGTAATGTGAGGCAACAGTGAATAGTGCAAAATATGCAAAGATCCAAATTCTATTTTTCTATTACATCCCAGCAACTGCCACTGAAGTTAGTGGGTTTTCATCAGTGTAAACTTGAGGAAAATTTGATGTTTTGTTTCTTGGTCCAGCCACATATGGTCTCCAAAAGTTTGGTCAGGTATTCAGTACTTGAAAAAAACTATGCAAATGTTGAGGCTGGACTATACACTTTTTAATCAATATTCAGACCCTCTATTATAGCAAGAAGGAAAATCTCTCTCACCATCTCCAAAACCAGTCACATGAGGAGATTAAAGCTAATGCGGCGAGAATAAAATGAAGATAAGTTCACAGCTGTCAGTTTGTAAGACCAGCCTTTTAGTATTCTCTGACTGCAATTTAGTGAAGTATGGTGATACTGTTGTGTCTGCCAACTGCTGGCCAGACATTTGAACAGACTCATTGAATAACTGGTGTCTGGACTAAGTAGGTCAGAAGGGTTGCCTGGGTATAACTTAGGTATAATTTTTCCTATTGCTTTTGGATCCCGACTTACAAATTTGATCCAATACTCTTATAGACTATAGACAGCAACTATTCTATATGGGACAAAGGAGACCCCCTCTCGTAGAGCCAGTTATACTATTACTAATAATACTTAGATAGCCACCTTTCTCCAGCGTGCAAAGTGGGGGAAGGTAAATAATATCCCCATTTTCTAGATCCCCTCCTTTTCCCTTGTTGCTCATAAGAAGTGAGCTCATAGTTGTTCATAAGAAGTAAGAATCGGATACTCAGCTTGTCTAGATCAGTGCAGCTCCATTGAGATCAGAGCTGGAAAATGAGGCACAGAGATTTAAATGCCATTCCAATCATGAATCAGTGACAGCAGTGGAAATAGAATCCAGGTCTCCTGACCCCTGGGCTGGTGCTATATCTACTGACTATAGTATCTCATTGGACAATGATCATTGTAGGAGCTGAGAAATCCTGTCAAAACAGATTGTAAACATTATGCTGAATTTGCTCTTTCTTTTTAATCGGAAAACAAAGCACTTCAGAAGTGACAAAAGCTGCTTCAGTGATTCACTCCTCAAAAGAAGGAAATCCTGGATGGGACTGGGATTTAGGAGTTCCTCTAGGACATTGCTGAACATAAAAGAAATCTGAGTTTCTAGCACACAGACTTCTATTATACCTTCTCAACATTTTTAGCCTGCTAATTTGAACATCAGAACCCAATGGTAGTACAAAAAATGACCCTTTGGTTTTCCCTTTCTACATCACATTGTATGAATTTTTAATAATTCATTACATTTTCCTCACCCCTTGTGACATGTGAACGATGAGGAATAACTTTTGAAAAATGTTCAGTGTCATGATGTTAATTATAAATTCAGTCTCAAAGAATCTCTGTTAAAGTGAGGGCACTGCACAGTTTCTGGCTTTGAGCAGCTACTGAACAATACCCTAAAAAGCAAAGGCCAGATCCTTAATCACACCAACGCTACTCCTCCACTGGTGCCAAATAGCCTCAAACCCATCTTAGAGGATGCCTAGTGTAGCAGAATCTGATGATGGGTCAACAGAACAGCTGTCTGTACTGGCCTGTGGAAAAGGGAGTGAGTTGTCCATCCTTATGCCCTGGTAATCCTTGGCTTGGACTTGTGGGCAGCCAGCATAATGTAACTCCACATTACGATGGGAAGCTGGCTTAGAACTCATAAGTCCAGGATCGGGGAGATCAAATTATTTTTGCACAGCCATCTTCTGAATTATGTCAGGGCGCAAAGGCCAAATACTAGGATCTGGACCTAAAAGTAATCATGTCATTGCAATATATTTTCCTGAATCAATTCTAAATTGATTTCATTACAGATACTCTACAAGTATTTTGACCTGACATGATTAATAACAGAACATAATTGCACTGATTATTTCACTTGGGCTAATGGATACATGCTGCTATCCATTAAATCACAGCTTTAATCTGGCCACTAGTTCATTCATCGGGTCATTTCTAATCAAATGTTATTCACAGCTGTATCAAAGATGACAGCGTCTGGAATCAAATTCCCATACTTGCAGAGTAAGTGCTAACTGGTCATGATGACACTATTTGTACTTGCCAATATTTCACTGACCAATTAAAAATGTAACAACAGTTTAGACTTACCCAATCCAAGACAACACTTAAAGAAATTACTTAGAATTTACTAACACAGAATATGTCCAAATGCTTTGATACATTAGACAAATAATATTTTCATATTAGTATAAAATAATCAAACCATTAAAACATATTCCTGAACTAATAAATTCTGATTGCCTTAATTTGGAACAACAAAGATCTGCTGATAAATGAAATTATGTAAACAATCTGAGTTTGCTCATTTGCAGTAAGATTACAGACTTTCCTTAGTAGAACGATTTGCCTGAACCAGGATTTCTGCCATTCTTAGAATCTGTTTCTTTTTTCATTTTCATCATAAAGGAAATTGTAACTATAACTGCACAGTTAGACTAAATTTGTTCAATTTATCTGTCTCCTTACACCCATCAGCATCACCAAACCAGTCACATGAGGAGATTAAAGCTAATTGGCGAGAATAAAATGCAGTCTTAAAACTTAATCTTGTTTGACTTTCAGCCCCAAGACCTAGTCTAAATCTAATCTGGATCCACACGAGTTTTTTTCTGTGCCAGATCTTCAGCTAGTATACATTGGCATAACCCCTCTGAGTTCGGTGACAGTGTGTGATGGGGAGTCTGCACCTTAAAGGCAATAATGGCTAGTGTCACCTTACCCTGCTGCATGGCATGGTCCTTTAAAGGTTTTAAAGGGCCAATACAAAGACTGAAGGGGGATGTCGATAGAGACCAAAGTCCCAGGAATGAGGTGGTGCTTGGGAGGAAACCCTCTCACTGTATCTTAAAGAGTTCAGAGAGGGTAGACAAGGCTCCCATCTCACATAACCAACTGGGAATGAGCTGAGAGATGGAGACTAGCATATGTGCTACTTACTTCCTCATAACAAGATAGGTAGCAGTAAGAGATGGTTGTCCGACCTGCGAGGAGTGAGGACTAAGTGGCGCGAGCTGATGAGGAAGCTAGCTTAGGCACTGCATCTGGTTAAAGTACACATCACTCATGGAGGTGAGCTGAGCTGAGGATTCCTGGTTTAAAAGAGCAGCAATAGCTCCCTGTTTTATCCAGGCTCCTGTAAAGCAGTCCTGGGGCCCAGTGTTCTGTAAAAGGAACTGTGACCTATGAGTTGAGTGCAGGAAGGGGTAATTTATTTATTTGTTTATTTTTGGTTAATCAGGGACTACTGTTGAAGAGTGTTTATTTTGGGACTCTGAGTACCCTGGATGTGGATTGAACTTTTGAGAGGCCTGGCTGGAGGGCTAGGCCACTGAAGACCAGATGAAGGCTCCCAAGAGGAGATAGGGCTAACACTCCCACACTTAGCCACAAGGGTGTGCTGTCTGAGTAATTCCTGGACATATGAGGCTTGCTTTGGGTTGAGATCCCATGGCATGACATATCAGTATACATTATCTAAGGTTATAGGCTTCTGTATTACATTTTAAGAGTAGACAAAGATTTCATGTATGGCCATTATGGATTCAGCAGTGGCTTGTGACCCATTTTCCAAAATGGTGGCTGTGCCCAGTATTACTATCTATTTTGTCTTCCTGTTTCTTTTGACCACATTCAGGGTAGCTTATTTATACTGCTGCACTGCTTACTCAGCTGAGTGATAGCAGCCCCTTGGGCTGCAGGACATTTGTGTCAGAGAACTGATTTTGCTGATTCACCACCCTCTCATCTGGCTATTGTGGCAAGCAGTATGTTATCCACAAAACTGGCTGCTGTTGGTGAGATGGAAAGTAGAGAATCAAACCAAATTTATCCACTATTTGAAGCTCTCTATGGCTAATGACCCACTTGCAGAATGATATATACAAGTATGGTTAGGAAGTGGGGAGCTACTTGAGAGGAGGTCCACAGACCAATTAACACAACATAACTTTTCTACTCATTGCCCTACCTACACAGTTGAAAAAGTAAACGCTGAAATTTAGGAAATGTAAAAGGATTGCTGTAGTAAATTAATCTATCTATATATTGAGGGAAGCTAGTGTTTTCTGTGAATGCTGCCTGTGCAGTATTTATAAGAACTAAGCAACTCTTACTATACAAAAGACAATGTCAGCTGCTGAGATCTATTAACATAATGTAGGCTACTCCAATCAGATAGGGATTGGGTCATTGCAAGAATTTAACACACTAGGAAGAGTTTGAAGCCAGAGGGGTCCATCTCCAAAGATTAAACATTTTCAAGGTCAGAACTCCAGTTAAGATGGTAGAACTATCTAATTCTTGACAGGACTGAAGTTGCTCTGGTCACTTCAGTGACCTTCCTGGTGTATGTTTAAGTATTTCTTCTGGGAATAAATAATTTTATGATGAAGTAATGAAATGCATGTTGTTGAATTATTATATAAATGTGGGCTATAAGAACTTCCATGAAAGGGTTTAACCTAACTGGTTGTCTCTCTCTCTCTCTCTCTCTTTTTTTTAAAGCCTCTGAAGTTGTGGCCAAACTCTCACACCAAATTATTGTCTCGCCTGATAACATCTCATTGGCTAGAGTGATTAGTTATTTTGTGTCAAGTGCCCTTTAGAAAGCTTCCCCAAGGCTCTTACAAGTTTTCAGAGACCAAGAAAATAACTAAAGTCTGACGAACTTTACTTATTTCATGGAATAAAATGAAAGGGATACCTAAACTGCTGTTGTGAATATAGGAGGCAAAACTGTGAGCCAGGTTTTGCATACATGCTTTTTGTGTCAAACTTTCAAAATGCAGACATAATTTAGAGCTGTTTTGGATATGTTTCCCAAAATATCTTGGTTTTTAATCTGAGGTTTTTTTGGTTCCTATTTTCCATATTCTAATGGAAATAGCCATCTGAGGAATTAGTATACACTGGTATATAAGTGAAATTGAATGAACAGATCTTAGTTCTAAAGTTTATCCTTTAAGTTAATTCTGGGAAATCTGCAGGAAAATAATTGTTTGCCAAGATAGCTCCTCCTAAGATCAGCACTATGCCCTACAACTTTCACTGATGTTAGTAGGAGCTGAGGGCATTTATTAGGTCTGGTCTGAAGCCTGCAATCAGTTACCCACATGCTTAACTTCGCCCTTGTGAGTAGTGTCATCACTAAAGTCAAGCACTTGTAAAACTGTAGGATGGGAATCAATAATACATACTGACATCAAGGTCCCAGATCATATTTGATGATCTTGTTACAGATCTAGGGTCAACTTAATTTGCACACTTCTCCTTAAGTGCAAGGAGAAGCTTGTCTGACTGTACGACTAATGATCAAATTATGATAGAAATGCTTCATATCTATTCCTGTACCAAGTAGGGTATAATTTAATCATCAGTGTCTTCAAGGCACCTGATATTCTTCTTGGAAGGCTTTTTGATACCACGTAGATTCTCTCTCTCTCTCTCTCTCTCTCTCTCTCTCTCTCTCAAAATTAAGTGTAAAAGCAAGGAGGGTGAGGGAGCATGGCAATGACAAAGAACTACGCTCACTTTTTTTCAAAACAACAAAGCAGCTTATTAAAATAAACAAACACAGTACTATCCCTGATCTCCCCAAGAGCACCTTATTTTAGAGCAGTAAAATCATGATACTCAACGGTCTCACAGCCTGATTATTTATTTTTTTTGCCTGTGCCCACCTGATTATTCCTGTGCTAATGACATAAAAACATAAGACACTAAAGATATACAGTTCAGCTCTAATAGTCAAATGCTTAGCACAAGTTGAAGCCAATTAGCAAGATGGGTCACTTCTATTTACCACTCTTCTGGTTTCTGTACAATCTCATTTTAATGTATTTTTTGGTACCTGCCTCTAACTTATACTTTCTTTCTACCATTTAAGGGTACTAGACAGCACAGTTGGAAAAACCTTTTCAAAAAAATACAGTGGCCCATAAGATAAGGCAGCGCTGCTGGCATAATATAGCATAATATCAATGCTCTTAAATGAGAAGTTATTGCCTTTTCATAGCTATATTCAGCTTAATACAAGACATGAGTTCTAGGAAAAACAACAAATTCAATATTAGTCAGCAATAGCCTGGCTAAAGGTCAATCTGTCAGTGTTTCATCCTGTAATACAGTGTGATTATAAATATCCTGTTTTGTATGAAACTTTAACTTTGGGGTGGAGGTGAACAAGAGACACTCTTAAACTGTCTTAATTTAGGGGATTTTTTTTGAATACTTTTTATCCCCAGTAGGCCAACTACTGCTTTTAAGACTGCTGGTGTATTGAATTATGTGGGACTGAATTGGTGTAAATGAGAGAAGGATTTGTAAACTGCTTGAATAACGCTTGTAGAAAACATCATAGAAGATGGTAGTATGAGCAAATCCAGCTGAACAACTTGAGTTTTCTCTAGAAATATAAAAAGCAATGGTCTCCTTGCCTAGGAGAAGGTGGCAGCAGCAAAAACAGAAAAGCAACCAAAAATGACAAGGAATCCTTGTGGCAGCTTAGAGACTAACAAATTTATTTGAGCATAAGCTTTCAAGGGCTATAACTAGAGACTTTCAGGGGTGCCAGTTAGTCGATTATAAACTGAGTGACTTCCCTTAGAGTCAAAATGCCTAATAGATACTTTGCTTCTGGGTTCATGTCTGATTGGTCAGATTCATTGTTTTATGTTCTAGATTTGATGCAATGCTCACTCTGAATTAAATATCAAAACAGGCTAGATTAAATTCATCCTTATAACTGGATTCATCTGTATATTCCTGTCTAGCATCTTTAAGGGCACAATCCTGCAAGTTCTTTCATGATGCACAGTAGTGAATAACATGTTAGAGGTGACATGGATTCACCATGCTAATGGATAGTTATCACTTAGCATAGGCCTCTGTATTGAACATCAGTAAGTCTTAAGCCTCCTGTGCAGCTGCTCCTTTTCCTTTTTCCCTAAAACTAGGAGGCCTGCAGGGAACAGCTCTTTGGCTCCCTCAGTAGATAAAAAAGAAAAAATGAAGGGGTTCTGATCTATGGTAGGCATGTGTCTGTGCTTCTAGTTTCATTAAGTGTTTAACATTGTATTTAGAGTTTCCTTGCATTATGTTCACTGGATGTGTAACATGCACTATGTAAAAGTGCCCTTCCACATGTATTCAAGTGTATATATTTAGGAAAGATTATCCCTTACTCTCTGGCATTAGAGTATAACTAATTAGGACTCTCTCTTTGGCTAGTCAAACCCAAGGTGGATAAAGAAAAGTTTAGGGGATATGAGGCTTGCTTTGCTCTCCCAGCTCTTAACAGAGGTTCCAACCTAAAGTCTTAGACTTCATTGGGAATTCACTACCAGTATATAGGGCTTATGTTGGCAGACTGGATTGAATCAGGTAGAGTTGTTGAGGGGAAGGCAGCCACTGGGGTTTCGGTCAAAGTAGGGTGGAGCTTGCAGGGGATGTCTAGGCCAGCTCTCTTCCCAACAGGCCTGTTTGAGTGACAAAAGCTAATAGGATCAAATCGTAGCAGTGAACCAAAGCAAACCTGGCGAGGCAGAACATCCTGGCTCAGAGCAGTGAATATCACATGATATCAAGTGAAAGCTTCCCTGTGTCAGTATTATGCTGCTACAGGGTCAAACTGACCTTGTGAGTAAGGGGTAAGAGTCTCTGATCAAGAGTTTTGGGGGCCCTGAACAAGCCAACACTGCAATGTATCCAGGATTCACCTATGACTACATTTTTTAACTTAATGTCACTTTATTATTGTGCTTCACTTAAATTTATAACTTCTCATCTGAACCTATATTCTAAGCAAAATAAACAGCTGTGGTTAGAGTATGTTAAAGGGTCACTGAATGCTTTAAGTAAACTATACATTTTAAAGTAGGGACCAAGTGTGCTTGTCTAAGGTGCCAGATTTTTCCCTCCAAAGTTTGCTTGCTTTTTCCTGCTGTCAAGACTGCTAGTGCAGTCTAACTACATAAGTCTGGAATTATTGGCACATGGACTTCTAAGTAATTGATATGCAGGCTGTGATGATTGCAGACTCTCTGCCACCTTTCTAATCTCTCAGTGGACCCCTTTCAATGATAAGCCCTGCACTTTCACCTTTCGCCAAGTACAATCCCACAGTTCTCCCACTTTTAGACTTGATCTTAGGCTACAGCACCCTGCTAAATGAGAAGTGCAATAATACCACCTATCTGCTATATATGTTAATCAGGCCAGAATGGGTTCAACTCCTGCAAGTCTTCCCTGCTGGAGCACTGACCTGTGGTTAGTACAATGAACAAACAACTTTCTTAGAGCAAATCGTTGTTTAATTTTAATGGCAGGAACAAAGCATAACATAAGAGGATTTTAGCACAGCCATGGGTCTATGTTCATTTTTATCAGACCTAACTACATCTTTAAGCAAATCTTGCCCCTGACCTATTGAGTCTGGGGGATCAGTCTCTGCATCAGTCTCACCTTGTCCTTTAAGGATACCCTTTTTCCTTTATCTATTTGGTGTTTCCCAAGCCTGGTTTAAACAGGTTCTGGTGTCCTAGAAGGGTATCAGAGATGCACTTCAAACTAGATGGCTCTCTGTCTTATTCCTTGAAGTACTTGCCATGATATAGCAAATATCCTTCCTGGATGCATTTCCTGACAAACCTGTTTGTTCATTTAACTATATGCATACAGTAAGCAACACAGTACCTGGTTAAAAGACATTATTCATAAATTACTGCAGATCAGCCCCACTGCCTTCACACAGGCACCATTCTGGTAGTCAGAACACAAGTGACCTTAGTTGTGGACAGAACTAATTATAGGCAAAAAGCATTCCCAGTAGAAAAAAGACCCTTTGATCCTGCCTTCTAATTAAATCGTAATACTACCATTGTTAATGCTGTTTGAACAAGGAGTTTAGGATCAAATCTTTGGGCAGAAAAAGGAATTTTACTTTCAGGGTTTTTTTAAAAAAAATTAGAAAAACTATTTTTAAAAGTATAGACAACATATTTTTAAGACATTTAAGGTACTAGTTGGGTACCTTAAGACAACAAGTACTAGTAGTGTGTTACAAAATTACTTGCAACATTCATCTGTTCTTAGGTAGCGATGAATGAGATGGTAAGTACCTTCGCAGGAGTGACCTTATGACTAAAGACCTGGCTGGCAGTACCTCCATTATCATTTCTTTACAATAAATAAATATCACTTAATCTATACTTCCTGAGCCAAAGTGTTGCACTACTGTAAATCTAAAATGACTTCTCTGACTTCGGTGGAATAATTCCTCATCTACACCAGGATATGAGCACAGAACTTGACCCCTTATGTCCTCTTTAAAGACAGAATATATGTTTCCAGGAGGGCTATGGCCTGCAAGGAATGATTTACTGAGGACTCTCAAATTGCTGCTCAGTTTTAACAAAGGTCCTTTGAGGCATTTGTGCATGCTTAACCTTACAGATAGCTATTGATATTTGGAATTTGCATTGCAAATGTCCCTACGTGACACTTCCCCCAATATCCAGATGATCTTGACTTCAGAATGTCCTGATGGCCACAAGAGGCCCATCTGATTATTTAGAAGTCATTAATCATGTAAATGCACAGGCAGAAGTGACGGACTCCCAGCTCATACTATTTTGTTTATTGAGGAAATATCAGTGTTTTAATGTCTGCTATAACTTCAAAACTGATCCTTAAAATTAAAGCAATTTCACTATTCCCACACAGTGGGGATTGTTTGTTTCTTTCATGAAAATAAATGTACAGCTATATTATCATTTTACTACCTGTCAATAATCTGATTTCAGAAGGACTTGTTGACAATTTAGACCATAAAATTAATGGCCCTGGTTCTGAGCTAAGCTCTCACAGCTCGGCATGTGTAGGGTAGGCAAAGGTAGCTGCATGATAATTAGTAATTCTTGAAATTCTGGGGCTGGCCAGGAACTATTTTGGTCCCAGGCTGGGCTGGGCTGTGGAATGGGCCACGTGGGCAACCCAGCCAGGGCACCATGGTTAAGATGTGCACTTTGCCAGTGTAGAGTCAGAAATTGCTCCTGGCTGGTAGGGGAGTGCCACATAAGAAGGGGTGTGATGCCAAGATTTCTCCCTGCTTCTTCTCAGTGGAGGAGCATGTCAGGGGAGTGGGGAGAAGCAGTGATGCCCAGATATTGCTCGCCCCCCACTATTCCTCTATGCCTCCCCTAGGGGGACTATGAGGAGGAGAGCGAGGAGCAAGATGAAGCACTCCCTGCAACCAGGTCACTTTCCCCATCTAGGCTGTATTGTGAGGCAAGCATCATGAGCTGCTGCTCCTGCCCTCCCCTTACACAGCCCAGGTAGGGAAGTAGATACAAGGATCCCTGACGTCACTCCTTGCTCCACCCCCACCCCCAGCCCTCTAGGAGTATGTGGAGGAACAAGTTTAGAGGTGGGGGTAGGGTGCAAGCAGCAATGCCAGCTGCTCCATACATCCAGGACAGTTTCCCCATGTGTGTGAAAGAGGGAGGCAGGGGCTGGAGGCGTATGGGCTGGGGCGGGGGGAGCCTGCCAGCCTGCCCAGACACAGGGGCCAGGGGGGCCAAAATGCAAGTTTTCCCCACAGCACCATTTTCCCTAAGGCTCTTTCTGGTACCAAGTTAGTTACTCTCTGGTTATTCTAACTTACAATCAGCAACTATGGCTCTCTCGTGCCTGACTCTTGCAAACAAAGGTTGGAGTGCAGCTGCATTTGAGCTGCAACCCAGACAAATCCAGGATGGCTGGTCCTATGTGTAAGGAAGCTTCACCACATCAGGGCAATACGTGAGAAGCCATCTGAACTGTGCCTTGTGCTTTACACCTGTGTAAGTCAAGAGTAACTCCACTGTGGTAATAGAATCACATACATTTACATCAGTTTTACACTGAAGAATCAAGACAAAAGAGGGATACGTTAATTTGGCTTTGCTCCTCTGGAGCAGTGCAAAGTAGAAAGAAATGGAGCCAAATCTGTTTTCTTGCTGCTTGCATGCTTTCTGCAAGAATGTATTAAACACGGACTAGCCTCACTGAAAAATAACTTGTGTTCTAGCTGCTATTTAGAGTGACATTCAAATGAAACTTTCTGGAATAGGAGTCTGTTCCCTCCCAAAAAATATTAAGTCCTGTCTGGAGACACTCACTTCCTAATCAGTCTTCCAAGAAACAACTCTGTTAAGGAAATCCATGTTTCTGCTCTGTCAGGTTTGAGCTGAAAACTACTTTTTTTTTTTTTTTAAAGCCAGACATGAAAACATTTGTCTGCAGCCATGGTTGCCTCCACCAGTATATTGGCACTACCTCTGTTTGATTCACTTTGGTCTGTGTTGTCATGAGGTCATCTGCCAGCTTGCATCACTGTGGGTGGAAAAACACAGCCCCAGACTGAAGGGGACTCTTCATACCAGCTATGCTCCATTTGTTGTGCACTGGAAACTCAAAGCTTGATATTTCTTTGATCAATCTGTATAGCTGGCCTCAAAGGAAAGATCCTGCTTTCAAAGTGAAACTAAAACGCTTACAACACAACTTAAGCAAAACAATCTACATGTATTTTAATGATATTTTAATAATATTTTTTAGAGATGATACTTTATTACACTATCATCTCTAAAAAAAAGGGGGGGGTAATCATGTGGCTCAAGGAGTCAAAAGCACCGAGTTCTACCCCCAACTCTCAGCTGAAAGACAATAAAATGTGCAGCAAATCACTTAACTTCCCTGTGCTTTAGTTTGTCTTCCTACAGGAATTAAACTCACAATATTCTTGTGAGGTGCTTTCAGGTCCAATAGAAGTGCAAAGAATTATTATTGCCATTGAAGGACTCAATTGTGAACATGTCAATAATTCAAACACAAAAGTGTTTTTAGTCTGTTTTAGTTTAGTGGAGTTACTCACATGAATAGAACTTGTATATTCTAAGTATTAGCTAGTTTGGGGCCAAAAGTTAGTACTGACACATTTTGGTGTTTGTTTGTTTTTTTAAACTTTTGGGGCAGCAGCATATGGAAGCATACACTAACATATCTATCCATGGACAACTAAACAGGATACTAAAACAGAAAAGCTGAAATTCAGAGCTGACATAAGGCGTTTTAGGAAATTAGGCATCTATATATTCCACTGAAATTCAGTGGGAGTTGGACTCCCATCTGGGCCTTTGAAAATCTTCCTTCCCTGCACGGTTACTTAGAAATTTTAGGTTAAGTGGCTGTTTCAAGTTGTGTATTTAGGAGCCCAATCTCCTATTTCTTGCTTTTCACTAACCATCATGTCACTGAATATCAGTTTCTAATAACTACATTTCAGAATACGCACAAGCCTTCTAAACTTTCCACTAGTTAAAATATTGCCTTTATACAACACACACGATCGGAACAAATCATAAGCTGCTACACGTGTGCATCTCCATAAGATGCAAATATTTGGCTTGTTTCCTAAAGAGCATATTAAAGTTTTATAAATTCTTGTGAATTGAAGGATTCTGTAATAGTACATGGAGTATTATAATTATATACTGTACCTCCATGCATCTTTCAGCAGGTGCAGATGGGAAGAGCAAACCAAAGCCAGACTAGAAGAGTTTACCTTAAACTGTTTGATCTGGAATGCAGCCATCGAGTCCTATGACATAAGCTCCTTCATCTTACTGACCTCATTGTAAGATTGAATCCTTTTAGCTGCTGGGACTAAACTCATTATTACATAACATTAGCCAAGACTTAAAGACTTTATGAAAGCTGTATTTATTAGCCTAGAATAAGGCTTCCAAAACTAAGTGAATCAATCCAGAAAGCTTGCTAAATAAGGCCTCTATTCATGCAAAAAATAAGTTGTCCCAACTCATTCACATGAATTGTGCAATTTGTCCGTGTATAATAGGGAAGAGAGATTCTACAGCATGTGCTGATCTTAAAAAATGCTCAGTACTCCCCTATAATACAGGAGAAGTGGTTCCCTGCATAACCCTGGTTGAGATCTTCCTGGGGGTACATCAGTTCATCTAGGTATTTGCCTAGTTTTACAATATGCTACATAAAAAGTACTAGCAAAGTCAGTACAAACTAAAATTCATACAGACACTAACTTGTTTATACTGCTCTATAAACCATACACAGAAACTTGAGTACAATCTTTATATTCCCATTGACTTATTTTATAATATGTTAAAAATGAGAAAGTAAGCCATTTTTCAGTAATACTGTGCTGTGACACTGAATTTTATGTCTGATTTTGTAAGCAGGTAGGTGAAAGTTGTGGGTATGCAATATAAATCAGACTTCTGAAAGGGGCACAGTAGTCTGAAAAAGTTGAGAGCTACTGTACTGGAGAATTGGTCTTCCAACAATGTGAGTGTTCACAGTGACTTTTTGTTCCTTCTCCAACTCTCTGCTTTGCACCATCTTCCATGCTTCCCTGCTACATAGAAATTCACCTCTATGCACAGAGTTAACACAAGGTGTATGCATTTGTTACTTTCCAATTAATGCTCTCCAAGCTCACTGTGCTGGGCTCCTCACTTCTCCCCATTCAAGATCTGTCCTCTCTCCTGAAAACTCACTGATTCTGAGGCTCTCAAATGGGGATAGGGGAAGAATGAAGGGGAAAGAAAAAATATGTAATTAAGAAAGGGGTTAAATGACCTTCTAAGATAACCTCCTTCCCCCAGAATGTCTGTGTCCTGTCCCTAGACTATATGTTCTCCAGGCTAGGTATTCTGCAGACAGTTATGTATTATTACCATATCAAACATGTCTGCACATAAAGTATATTACGTATAATCTCAACTACTAGGATTTTCAAAAGAGCCTAAAGTGTGTTGAGCATCTAAATACCATTGAAATTCAAAACTGTGGACCCAAATCCTGGGTTCTTGTCAAATGCCATTGAACTCCCTGGAGGCTGTTAGATACTCAGCATTGGGTCATTTGTTTATGTTCCTGAACATGGATATAAGTGCCTCGTTTATTGAAAATAATGGTCTAACACCCATTGACATCAATGGAACTTGCAGACTGAATACAAACTAAGGGCCTCAAGATTTGGCTCATTCCTAATAAATAGCTGATCAAGATGGTTGCAATTTTTATTGCAGAAAATTTGACTCTATATCATCTGAAAACTTCACTTTCTGGCTAAATGTTTTTATTTCTTGGCCAACTAAACCTCACGCTTCCGCGTAATGCAGACACTAGTGAGAAATTTTGTGTTTTGACAAAACAAACGTTAACAGAAAGTTTCAATAAAATTATTTGGCTAAGTTCTAGTATATATTTGAGTTGGAAAAGATAGCAGCTGCAAAGAAACCTGGGAAATAACTTTTAGGCTATATCCACATTGGTGAGCATATTCAGTTATTAGACCATGCACACACTAGCATATGTGGTCTATCTACGTAAGCTATGCTGGATGAGCATAACACTGTATACACACTACCCCAAGGGCCACACTGCTGCTGATATGCAACATTAGTGCTACCATTTCAGGGGTGGTATCTCAGGTTCTGTGCATCATGGGAGATGCTCTAGGAACCTCTGCTTGTCGTGTTGATACTGTCTCCCACCTTCACCCACTTGCTGGTGGCAGTTCCTGCTCAGCTATCCTTCTTGCCAAACTGGGTAGAAGACATGGAGCAACTGGAAGGTGATGTGGTTCTGCTCCTTGTTTCAGGACAAAATATTTATGCAGTCAAGTAGTTGATCTGCCCAAATTCCATCCTGGATCTGACCAATCTTTCTAAAACCAAAGACAGGTGACCTTAAGGGGAAATGACAATTTGTCTATCATGATTTTGGAAACTTGGGATGACCAGCAGCTTTTTCAGAACTTCTGAATGAGGGAACAGACTTTCATGGAGCTATGTAGTTAGCTTGCATCAGACCTCCAGTGGCAAAACTTTCAGGGAAGCAAAATACTGGTGCAGAAGAGGTGGCTATTGCCCCGTAGAAGCTGGCAACAAAAGACAGCTATTCAGTTGCTATACTGTTTCTATGGGTATTCCCCCCAAAACTGAGTAACGTCTGCTGTAGGCTTATCCAAAACCAGCAAAAAAACCTTCCTGAGTGATGGGGATGAAATGGAGGAAAAGTTTTCAGTCTGCTTTGAACAAGCCTTAGAATACGATTGTAAGACAGAAATCTTCCAGAAATACATGTATTAATTAAGATGAACTGCTGTGGCTGGACTAAGTTGTATAGAAAATACACTTAATCCCATGACCAGCACCATGCTCCACAAGAATCCCACACTTTGTGCTGATGTCAGTGTAAATACTAGTGTTGGCTAGAAACTAGAATTCCCATTCTGTTAGAGACTTCTTAAAAATTATTCCTTTTTCAGAAAAAGTTAGTCATCTCATTTTGACCTTCTGAAATGTTTCCCTGAGCTGCCCAATGCCACAGCAGCTCACCAGGCAGGAAGCCAGACAGCTTGGGAGCTTCTGTGCTGCCAAGGAGCCAGGAGCTTGGAAGTCCTGAAGACCCTGGCATTGGGACCAACCACTAGGAAAGGCTGCAAAGGCATGGAGGAAGCTGGGAATGACGTTCCAGCAGAAAATCAAAATATCCATTCTTGAGGAGACCCGCAAATTTGTCGTGCGAAAGACCATTTAACTTGATGGGAGGCAGCTTCACCTAACTAATTGTTTTATCACCTTTTTAAAAAAATTGTTAGTGTCTGAAAAAAAAGAGTAATAAAACCAAACCCAGTATCCAGGGAAAGCTCTGATTAGCTTAAATACAAAGGCTTTTTCCTTTCGATTTTAACATGCATTCAGTAAGTCTTTTATGAAACATTCAAAGGAGAAATTTAAACTAATCTGTTTAACTTTCTTTTATTAGATTGGTTTTCCTTACAAAATATTTTTCTCTTGCCCCACAATTCTGCCTCCCTTAAAAATATATCTGCTCTATGACTTGAATTTCCAGCTAGCTTTGCTCAATTGTTAATTTAACTTCCCAGACTTTAAAAGCATTTTAAGGCACTTTTAGAAGCATTAAATCACAGGTAAAGGGGGGGGGAAAAAGTCAAGGGTCCTGATACTCTGCTTTTTTCAAAAGTATTTGCTGACTGTGTAATCACAGTTTGTTTCAACAAGTAGTATTTAGCCTGTTTGTAGTTTTATCATCACCAATTCTTGGGGAGAATGAGGGAGAATACTATAGCCTGAAGATAGATCATTAAACTAATGTGAATATTAAAAGAGGTGAGTTTTTTCTCTGAAGGGGAATGGAAGACGCAACAATGCCTTGTACAATTATGGAGGAAGACATCCTAACCATTTGGAAGTGAATGAGCAATGCCTTGAAGTACCCAGAGCCTCACTGATGGGCAAGTTAAAGTAGGGTGGTACTAACTTTCACATCAAGTCTTCTCTTGATATCCTAGGGCAGAACAATGCTGGGCACAAGAGAGTGAGGAGATAAAGCAGGGGAAAAGGGGATACACTGAACTCCTCAGAAGACACTTCATAAAGGAAGAAGCTGGTTATTTTCAAACAATCAGAGCTATATTACTGACTTTCAAACAGAAGTCTCCCCAAACTATGATTGTCCCTGAGAGATTAGACTGCCTTCAGTTCTCATGTGCCAAAGGATATTTCTATAAATGTAGGGAAAGCTCTTTGGTAATCTCACTAAATTATTTCAATGCTTCAGCATGAATCTCTAAATTTTCTTTAAATCCCCCTGACGTCTAACTCATGGACACTACAGACTTTTAGCAAATTACATGGTTACCCTCCCTTCATTTGGCAGAACATGGACACTTTCACACCACTCCATTTTTCAGATCTAAGCTACAACTAAGAACATCCCCAAACAGAATGTATAATCTGATTAGATTGCTGATCCATACACAGTCAAAACACTCCTTGAAATCAATAGTAGCTGAGTGCTTTATACCTGTGAAAAATCAAACCACTCTTAGTTATGTGCTTAAATATATGATGATGTGTGTAATTTAACCATCTAGTTTCTCTTTCCCTTCCAACTCTGCAACTCCTACTTTTACCAGTGTAAAGTAAATATTACAACACGCACAAGTAACTAAAAATACACAGATGTACTTCCACCTTTTGTTATTTGCACTCAAGTAAGCAGATCTCTCAAAATGTTGTGTACTCAAAAGCAAAGGTATCACCTTCTGTCTTTGCTGAGCACCTTTGTCCAAACCATAGTTACTCAGAGCCTTGCCTCCTCAATCTGATCTTCTGCTGATACTGGCATTCGATTCCTACCAATTTCTGAGGGGCCCCAAACATGCATGGTGCTGAAGTCAATGAGAATTAAGAGCATTCAGCACTTTGGAGAAGGTAATCAGCATCTCATATGATTTGGGAATTTCCTTTCTTCTGAAGGCCATCTCTACTGGTCTGATATTCAGTGCTCTAACAAATTTTCCCCACAGCACTCTTTCCCCGCACAATAGACATGCACTCTCTCTCGCTGTGTGTAGACACAGCTTTTCCTCACATTTTCTGACTCTTTTCTCTGTGAAAGAGAGCAAAAAACTCAGTATAGCTCTACCTCCAGTACAAAGATTGTAATCTTATTTTCCTAGGGATTTGGAATTATAAAAGGCACATATAATATGCTGTACCAATTTGGGAATAGGTTTATAATAGTGCACTGCCAATCAGTCATCTGAAAGGGCAATTGTTTTGGAGCCCTAAAACTTCAGTGACTGGTTTGAGGGTTGAATTAGAAAGCATTAACTAGTAATCTAGTCGGACTGTTGGAGGATTAAATGGGTTTACATAGTTCACAACTCTGCCATGTATTGTTTAAAGAAGTCATTCTTCCTTCCTTCCTAGAAAGCAAAGTTTGACATGGATGGTAACATCACAAGGGACGTGCTTTTGTTAAAACTGACTGCTTTGCCAGTTTAAACATTAATTGATCCATTGTCTCTGCTGTAACATGAAATTATGTGTCAGAAGATACGGCTTCAAAATATGTTAATACAGAAGCGAGGAAAAGTCAAGGTGAGGAAAATGTAAGGTATGTCAATGTCTTGCTAGAGGCAAATAATTTCAAGTGACATGCAAAGTAGCAATATGTATGTAAACCAAAAAAAGGGGTCGTATGTTTCCAGATAGGAGGGAATGAAAAAGGCCTGGCATTTTCATATGGTGTTTGGTTCTCCATTGAGATCTGGGATCAGGAGTCTTAAAAGGACCAGAAGCTGGATGCAGATTGCCAGCAGAGGATCTCCTAGGCCCAGAGGAAGTCCCTGATAGCAGTAGTGCAGGCCTGCACAACATGCGGCCCGGGGGCCACATTCGGCCCACACAGGCTCACTGTGCGGCCCGCGGGGAGTAAGTAGGGGTGGGGCAAGCCAAGCAGTGGGGTGAGGGGAAGCAGATGGGGGTGGGGCTTTTCGGCCCGCAGCTGGGTTTTTTTGCAGAAATATGGCCCTCACTGCTTTCCGAGTTGTGCAGGCCTGCAGTAGTGTGTGCTGGTTCTGTCTCCTGCTCTTGGCATGTAGGGTGTATCGGGGCAGAGGGACTCTTTTTATTAAGGACCCTAAACTGATCATGAAATATACTGCTGTCTGATGGCTCTAAATAGCATCAGGGTTGGGGTTGAGCCTGTGACTCTGGAAATCAAAACTGTCTCCATGATGCCTCCCCCTTGCCTACTCTAAGTAGAGCTCTGCTGCAAGAGAGAATCTACCCCATAGTTTATATGACACCTGCATATTTGGAGAGACTCTAAAGCCAGTATAATTTTTTATTTATATATATTCATTCCACAGTATCTTTGCTTTTCATATATTACCCATTCCACGATGACTAAGCATGTGGGTAAGGAAATAAAATTCAAAACTGAACAAGACTTTTCAGGTAGTGCAGACACTGGTACCATGAGGTGTGATCTACAGTGGCCTGACAGCCTGTCACAATTATATATATTGGCCCTCTGCAAACAACTTGTAGGGGTTCCAGGGAGTTCCTCTGAGGCTGTCATTTGTAACAGGATGCATTGTTATCCACAAACCTTCCATCTTTTAAAAGAGCATATGTTTTGGGAAGCTTTGTCTTCCCCCTATGGGTTTACCAAAAGAATATGATGTGGCCCTTAAGCTGAAAAGGTAGATTAAGATGGCATTGGTATACATCCTTGATCCTACCCAGTCCTTGGGGAGCTTGTATTAGGGTAAAATGCAGGCTACTATAGGCTTCTAGGCCTAAATTATACAACATAAATTATTTATACATTTAATTATTATGGTTTTTACCTCATTACCCCACTTTTAGTAATTGGGATACCTTGTAGTGCTCACTATAATAATATTGACCCAGTGCTAGCTGCTGTTCATTTCTTGGGCTCCTGCCAATGAAGCTTCAACATGAGTGAGCACAGATGTGCGTTTATTACATATACAGTTGCTTCATTCATCTGTAGGTAAAAAATGCTAATTTGTTATAGGCAGTAATTTTCATGTTACTAAGCTGCTTAGAAATGTACTGCACAAATATATAGCTTTAAGCAAGAGAGTTCTCACTCCAGAGGAGAGCAACACAAAAATAAAAGGGTCAATAGGGGGCATGACTTGGGAGCTAAAAATTAAGAAATATGGCCATTGTCAGGCTGCAGGGGCAGAGGGAAGGAGGAATGGCTGAGGGGAGACATAACTGTTTATGGATATGTAAAGGGGGTTTATAAAGAGGACAAGGAGAAGTTAGTACTCAGAGAAGAGAGAAGTAGTGGCAGGCTTAAGCCGCAGTTGAAAAATTGTAGGATAAACTATTAAGGAAAATGTATAATTATAAAGCAACTTTAGTTAATGGAACAAGCTTCCAAGGCGAGTTGTGGAGTCACTTTCATCCACTGTATACAGATTAGATGCCCCTCTAGCAGAGTGTTCTAGTATATTTAAATCAGTTGTCATAGTGGCAGGATCATGGATTGGGCTAAATTACCACAAGTGACTGTAAATCCAAATGATTTCATGAATACATGTCACCAACCCTCGTTCACAAGTGATACTAATTGGCATCTTCACTTGCAGTCTCATCATCCAAGTGCAAGTATGAAGAGGATATGGAAACTCAATGCATTCTTCACTGCTAGAGGGCTCCCTCCAGGTCAGGGCTTAAATCTACTGTTGGGACAGTGTGTGGAAATGAGCAGTGCTGCTGCTTCTTTCCCCTAGCCTTGCTATTCCATTGAGAAATGCTGCTCTAGATAGTTACATAATGACTAGTCTGTGGATTGGCGCCGGTCCCTGAGATCTCCGACTGTTTAGGAAGGCAGCAAACCAGTCCCTGGTATCAAAAAGGTTGAGAAACACCAATCTAGAGACTTCAGTTCTTTCACTTTTCACACACACACGTGCGCGCACGCACACGCACACACACACACACCCCTAATTCATTTTGGACACAATCCAACATAAAATTATCTGTGTGAGATGCAAAAAGTTGTTGGCTCCATAGTAAGCATAGGACAGCCCACCAAGGGAGGCACAAAGTAAGCTCTAAGGCATAGAGTTGCAGATCCTCCTAAGGAGAAATGAACTCAGAGTTCCACACTCTTCTATTCCCAATTTATAGTGTGTCCATTCACCCTTCATCCTAGTACTGCCAAATTAGATCATGGAGCTTGCTATGGCAACTCCCTTGTATAGTCCTGTGTGACGAGAATTGGATCCAAGTCCTACTGAAGAAAATAATAATGTAGTCCAGGATCCTACCTTTCCTCTCTGCAGGCTACAGTATTCTGTCTAGGGCCCCAGAATGCTCTCTTTCAAAATGTGGGCCCTACAACTCCAACTGGATGCAGAGGAAAGATGAGAAGAATAGAAAGTGACCATATGGCAGCATCAGGAATGCTAGTGACTCAAAAAAATCAAAAAAGAATAATACAAAAAGTGGAAACAAGCACAAATTGCTAAGGATGAGTACAAAAGATTAGCACTAGCATGAAGGGACAATACCATAAAGACTAAGGCATACACATAGTAATTATCCAACATCTTGTCAGATGAAGTCAGTTAGTCATTGGTGCCTGACAGTAGTAGGGGAGAAGAGGCCAATGCATGAGTGGCAGACCTTCCCATAATGGCTACAGGTCCATGCACTAGATGGAGGTTGGAGCACACTACTTCCTGGCTCACCTGCAGGCCTCCCCTGGGCTCTCTGATGACTCTCAGTGATCCAGCTTCTCCAGATTGAGTGTTTTCTGGCATTGGTCTCCAAAGTGTCAGTGGGAATGCTGAATTTCTTGAGACTTTGCTTGACCTTGTCACCATATCAGAGCTTTGGCTTTCCTTTGTTTGTTCAATCTCCACTCATGCTTGGAGTACCCGACAAAAGGAGGGTACTGAGGAGACACACCTGATAAATGGATACTTTTTGTATTCAGGGTTAGCAGCTTATTGATCCAGATACGTGAGATAAGTTTGCCAAAGGTGACGGAGGCTCTGCTGATTCTTGAATCAAATTCTCTAAGACTAAGTGAGCCAAGATAGCAGAAAGATAACAAGGTGATGGGTAATAGTCAACATGGATCTGTTGCAAACACATCACATTGTAGCATGTTAATCCCAGGATATTATAGGTACAAGGTAGATGAGGCAATATCTTTTATTGGCCCATCTTCTGCTGGAGAAAAAGAAATGCTTTTGAGCAATACAGATTTCTGTCACCTGAAGATGATCAAGGATCAAGAATACCTCATGTCAAACCAATCAAATTTCCTTCTTTAACAGTAACCATCCTAGTGGATTGTGTGTGTTGTGGGGAGGAATAGTAGATGTGCTACAACTACGGCTTTGGACACAGTCCCCTATGACATTCTGATGAATAAACTAGGGAATTTTGATCTAGATGAAATTATTATAAGGTGGGTAAACAACTTTGAAAGATCATTCTCAAAGGGTAGTTATCAATGAATTACTGTCAAACTGGGAGATGTATCAAGTGGGATCCTGTAAAGGCCTGTGCTAGGTTCAGTATTATTCAATATTTTCATTAATGACTTGGATGATGGAGCAAAGCGTATGCTTATAAAATTTTCAGATGATGCCAGACTGGGAGGGGAGGGGGTGGTTTGTAGGACAGAGTTAGGATTTAAAATGATCTTTCTAAATTGGAGAATTGGTCCGAAATCAAAAGATAAAATGTAATAAATACTAATGCAAAAATACAACTATAAAATGGGGACTATCTGGCTAGGCAGTGATACTGCAGAAAAGGATCTGGGGGTTATAGTGGATCACAGATTGAATGACAGTCTGATTTAATGCACCTGCAAAAAACTCAAGTGTCATTCTGGAATGTACTAACATCATATGTAAGTTGCAGGAGGTAACTGTTCTTTCTTCAAACTGGTGATGGTTCAAACTAGAGAACTGGGTCCAGTTTGGGGCACCACATTAAGAAAGATATGAACAAACCGGAGAGAATTCAGAGTAAAGCAAGAAAAAAGAGAAGTATGGAAAACATGACCTGGAGATTAATATGGAGAATTGCAAGGTGGATAAGGAACTGGCTAAAGAGGAGACTACAACAGGTCATAACTGAAAGGGGAATGTCAGGCTGGAGAGAGGTTACTACTGGAGTTCCTCAGAGATCAATTTTATTTAACATTTTTATGAATGATCTTGGTATTAGGTGTGAATGTGCTAATAAAATTTGATGACACAAAATTGGGAGGTAATTGCCAATACAGAGGAGAACCAGAATACCATGCAAGATTATCTGGATGATGCTGACATTTAATAGTGCAAAGGCATGCACTTAGACACTAACAACAAGAATTTTTACTATAAGTAGGGGACTTATCAATTGGAAGCAACAGAGGAGGAGGAAAGGTCTGGGTATATTGGTTGATCACAGGATGACTATGAGCTGCCAGTGGGACTTGACCATGAAAAAGACTAAACACAGTCCTAGGATGCATCAGGCCAGGTAGAGACAGGGAAGTGTTAGTACCACTATACAAGGCACTGGTGAGACCTCATTTGGCGTACTGTGTGCAATTCTGGCCTCCCATGTTTAAGAAAGATGAATTCAAACTATTGCAGAGAAGAGCTACTAGGAAGATCTGAGGAATGGAAAACCTACTTTATGAGAGGAGACTCAAAGAGCTTGACTTGTTTAGCCTAACCAAAAGAAGGCTGAGAGGAGATACGACTGCTCTCTGAATACACCAGAGGGATAAATATCAGGGAGAGAGGGGTTAAAGTTAAGAGGGAACAGAGGTCTATTTTTATTAGTCCATTTGTAAGTCTAACACCATGTATGTTTGTGTGAATCATGAAAACAAAGCAAAATACATAGAGTTTTTTTAAAAAAATTACACAGAACAAGGGCCAAATGCTGAATAGCACAGGTCATCTAATCATTGATTTAGCTCCCTATTTTAACATTTAACACATATTTTCTATCAGGCATTTTCCAAATGAAGACAGATTGGGAATTAAGATGTAGTAAATAGTTTCATCTTTTTTCAGACGAAAACACTGGGCCAAATCCTGTAACCCTAACTAAGCAAAACAGATACATTTCAGTTTTAGGGCTGTGGCATAAGTATAAAGTAGCCTAGAATTACTGTTTACCTGTAAGGGGTTAAGCTAAAGGTAACCTGAGAGGTGGACAACTGACCAATGAGAAATTCCTCAGGAGACAAAGCATTTTGAGTTTCAGTTTCTCTCTGGGTCTCTCTCTGTTCAACTCGGTTATGGGATGAACCACACCTATTTCTTTCACTGTAACTATAGCTTTCTAGCAAGTAAGGTAGTCAGTAAGTTTACCTTCTTTGTATCACTTGGAGGGTTCTCAGTGGTGAGTGTTGGCTGGGTGCTTCTTGATATTGTAAGATTCAGCAGAGACATCAACAGTGGGAGAAAGTTGCCTTGGGGGAGAGGTTTGGGTTCTTGATTCTTTTGTTGATTATGGTAGATGCTGTTCTATTGATGGTTATAAGGGATTTATTCCTTTCCTTTTTTTCTTTTATTAAAATCTTTCCTTTAAGAATCTGACTGATTGTTTTCCATTGCGTAAGATCCTGGTTTTGGATCGGGCACGTCTCACAGGATCAGGCGAGGCTTTTCTCTCAAGCTTCCCAGGGACGGAATAAGTTTGGGGGTTTTGTGGAAAGGGAAAGAAGGGTCCCAAACTCCCCTTTGTCCTAGTTTTTGGAATATTGAGTTTGGTGGTGGCAGCAGTTAGTTCCAGACACAGGAGAAGTTTGTGTTCTGGGGGGAAAAAGATAACATAAGCTGGTAAAATAAGCTTGGGAGTTATTTTTTTTTCCATGCGGGTCCCCACATCTGTACCCTAGAGTTCAGAGTAGGGAGGCAATCCTGACAGGCTGAGACAATGACTGCAGGATCTGATCCATAATAATTGTACAATTAACACTCTTTTGGTATAAAAATCATTAACTGTTTTTGTTAAGCACAGTTGTGAGAAAATAGTAATGGAATTTGTTCCCCTAAATGATTTTGTTAATAAACTTGGAGCACTGCATTTTACTGATTTTATTAAAATATTTTTAGTGTTACTTTCATTATTTCATACTACAGTAGAAGGTGTGGGGGAATGGAGGGATGTGAATCCATGTTTACATTGATCCACTGGCTTCCCTCATTTAGGGCAAAGCGTTACAGCAACAGCAGAGGGTATTGAAGTCCGTGAGCTGCAGCAATAACAGCAGAATCACTGCAATGCCTTTCCTGCACATGAGGCTGGGGGAAGAGATTTTAACCACCTCAACCCCCTATGAAAGTCACACATGAAAGTCTATTTACTTAGGCTTTGCTCTGGGAAAATAATTGCAGCTTATGATGAAATACGTGTGTGTGTATGTGTGTGTGTGTGTGTCAAACAGGTGATATACAAAATTATATTTTAAGAGAAATACTATTGACTTTGTTTTAACCTGAACCTCAAGTACAGTATTTGGATGGATGAAAGGAAAAACTGTTAAATTCACATTCTCAGAATTGTTTTAGAGAATTCCTACAAAGTGGATAGCACAAATGAGCAATAATGGTCTATGTACCACTTCACTTTAGAGCAGGGGTGGGCAAACTATGGCCTGTGGGCCACATTCAGGCCATGAGACCATCTTGTCTTGCCTGTTTGAGCTCCAGGCCGGGGAGGTGAGCCCTGGTCCCTCCCTCACTGTCCCTCTGTCCCCCACAGCCACGCCACTAGCACTCTAGCCTGCTGCTCCTGCTGGGGGGAGTTGTTACGGTGTGACTGGCTCCAGAGAGTGGGAGGAGGGGCAGGATTGGATAAGGGGCAATCAGAGGACAGAGAGCAAGAGTGGGGAGTGGTAGGGGTTGTGTCACTAGAGGGGGCGGTCAGGGGCCAAGGAGCGGGGGGCGGGGGGTTGGATAGGTCAGGGATTCTGAGGGGGACAGGGGTCATGCTATTTTGGGAGGCACAGCCTTCCCTACCTGGCCCTCCATATCATTTTACAACTCCACGTGGCTCTTGGGCCAAAATGTTTCCCCACCTCTGCTTTAGACTAAACTGTATTCATCACGATCTATTGCCAATGCCTACAGAGTGCGGACCAAGCATAAATGGAACATTTCTATACCTGTTACTCTGGATGTGCATAATACAAGCAGTTTGAGAAATGAGGGCATTTGTTCCTTTTAAAGAGCATTTGATTTAGCACAGTATATTAGATGCAGCACATAAAAATGTTCCACCTACTACATTGTCACCTGAAGATTCAAAAATCTTTTAGATAACTGAGCTCATGCAGTGGAATAGTGACTATATCATTCCATTGACCCTGTTGAGAGCAAAAGTAGCTAGAGCTTAGCTTGGCATTCAAATTCTATGATGAGCATGTTCAATGGATATGGTTAAATTACTACTGGTTTGAGAAAGCTTACCAGTTCTCCCAGTGTTCCTCATATTAAAGTATAGTGAATTCATCTCAGACCAGCAGCATTCTTCAAAACAGAAGAAACTTTTGAAATGAAGCCCCTGTAAAAGTGGGTGTGTGGATAGATAGATGGATGAATAAACTTTCCTTTTTTGGTAATTCTTGTGAATTCCTTATTTGGTTTGCATGATTGGGGCACTGGCTTACATCAGCTGAGAAATCTTCTTACATTTAAGTAGAAATAACATGTTTGTGTGTCAGAGTTGCACAGTGTTTTTTCACATACACATACTCTGAGATCCTTGCATAGAATGCCTATCTAAGTACAAACAATAACGAACAACTCCATGACAACTCAGATAGGTATTATCATCCCAATTTTACTGTTCATGACACTGGATCACAAAGTTGAAGGGCCTGAATCAGGTCTCTGTTTAGTATTTTCAATTCAATGACTTCAATGGGATTACTCATAATTTTCACCCAGGAAAAAAATCAGAGGAGAATCAGACCCAGAATTAGTTGCCCACAGTCATAGGGAAAGTTTTTGTCTGAGATGGAAACACAACTCAGGCCCATTTCCTCCAGTCATGTCCTTTAACTTTACAATTATCCTTAAATAGCCTCCAATCACTATATGTATAATTTGAAAACTCATTCTGCTCCAATAAAAAGGCTGCCGGTGTGTAAGTGCTTTACCCTTAAACATGTCACTTCAATTTGTGTGTGGTGTTTTTTTAATTAAAAATAAAATTGGAAAGCATTTAATCCTAGCAGTTCAGTGTTTTACTAATAATTGAAAATTTAAAGCCTGTATAATCAGAGTTGGCATCACCCAAGATTTTTCATTGTAAACATAGCTTCTTTTGTTCTCTTTCTTGTGCACTGGCATGGATGCAACTTTGAGTAGCACTTCAACGACAGCTGTGCACACTTGTATCTATAAACTTTTATCTAAAAAAAAGGAAAATTGACTTTCCTTTGGGTAGCAATGAGAGAGAAAGAAAATGTATGAACCCAATCATTTTTAAAAATAGCCAAAACACACACACACACTCTTTCTCTCTCTAGCACTCTGTAGGGATTGCAATAATGATGAATACCTACATTTACTGAGTAGGTCGCATTTCTCATACAGTCATAATTCACACAGTGCAGGTGGGAATCCAACTTGCTGATATATTCTGCTTACTTTTTCTGTATTATACATTGTAAAATACTGTATGTGTAACAGTGGTGCCTCATACAGCACCTGTATTTTATCAAGTTTCAGATGGCTTATCCCAAATGACTACCCGCGTTCACTTGGACTTCACATCCATAACATACACTTTGTTTTTTTACATTGTGAATAATCTTCCTGCCTTAGTTTATATTACTTCCTTGTTTGCACCTGTGGGAAAGTGCTGCAATAATATTCACATCACACTGAGACCTGTCACTGGGAGAATGGCTGATATCCTCAAAATGAAGCTCTCTTTTTTTACTTCAGCAGATTTTTGTTGCTCCCCTTCAGGTACCTGGCATAGTTTATATGCTGAAGACATAGCCTGCCATATATGGTCAGGTAGCCAGGGTGGGAGAACAGTCAGAAGGTACTAAACAGCCATTGCAGAACTATACTAACAAGCAGTACAAAGAAGGGGTGAGGGAACCTGTTGATTAAAGAGTTTGTCACAAATTTGTGCTTGAATTAAATTTTGGGAGATAAACTTAACAGGTAGTGCTGGATAAAGCATTGAAGATCAGGCTAGTACCCAATAAACTCACTTTTGCACCTCATCCACCATCACTACACAGGTACAACAGTGGTGGACGGGGAAAGAGAGAACATCTACCTGGATAATTTTAAAAAAAAAATGAGCATTTTTTCACAGCTGCTAATATCATTGGACTATTAGAAGTAGCTTTGAGGGAAGATAGATTAATCGGCAGAGTGCAAGAAGCAGTCAGTCAATGAGCTGCATGATGCATTTATCAATTGCTCTGCAATTCTATCAAATATAATCATCACATATGTGGGATAGCTTACAATGCTGCAGTTTCTTGATCCTGAAGACAAACTCTCCTGTCTTAGTCAAATGGTTCATGCTAACATTTGTTGAGCCAGTTCAGATAAGGAAAGGAAACGTTTACAAACAATAACACAAGCAACTGCTGTTATCAACAAGCCAAGAAGCTGGGGAATTTCACAATGTAAAACTCAAATAATGAGATTCCATGTTAACAATATATTAGCTTCCTCAATTGCTCACATTCTTAATGACCCCCACAGTAGCATTAACAAAGGTTATAGAAGAGTCATGCCAGCTCAGCTGAGGAAGCTGACAGAATAAAAAAGAATCAGATGCCAGAAAGGAGAGATTATGAGATAGAAACCAAAATCTAATTTAAAAAAATTATTTTTTGGTCTTTTAAAGCAACTTGTTAGGGGAAAGTACTGAAATCTCTGCTCATCTTAGAAATGTGCTTATGTGTGTTTAAAAGAGCAAGAGAATAGCAAGTTCAGCTATGACTCAGAGAAAGGAAAGAAAATTAAAATTGCCAGAGCTAAATTCTATAGGAGCTGTGCTCCTGTATTATTTTACTTCTGAGAGTCAGGCAGCCTTCTCATTTAGCTTATAAATCACATGAATTCTCCTACTTTACAAAATGCAAGCATCTTGCAATCCAACTGCTTTTAAAGATGAATTTTAGATTAAAGGCAGAAGTCTGTGATTAAGCACTTACAGACAAGTTTTCAAATGAAGGTGCACAAAAAGGCATGCGGACCTACAAAGTCTGAGTCTTGTAAATGTTCCTCCCTTTCTACTGCCTGCCCCTTGTTGCAATTTTACTGTAGTGCTTTGGATTTCTTCTCCAGATCTAAGAGTGAAACTAGCAATTGGAGTATTACTAGAAGGGAAATAATCCAAAGGCTACTCCCTTTCTCTGGGAGATAGAAATGGTTTTATTAACAGAAAACTATTGGCACATTTTCAGAAAGGATGAGACGAGAGATCAGTGTAATACAGGGAGTTGACAGTCACAGGGACCAGTAATATGGCTGAAGAATAAATCCTTCTAGCCGTGTTAAATAAAGTGTCCCTGCCAATCTAGTTACCTAAAACTGAGGATAAGGGTCCAAATCTTTGCAGGATTAATGCACCTTTAAAACTTTTCTCATTTATTAATCCCAGTTAAACCAATTAATTTCAAGGGCACTACTTAATGTGTGTAAAGATAAATATATGTGTAAGTCTTTACAGATCAGGGCCTAAAAGCACCCTCCTTACAGTGTTCATGAGTACACATTACTCTTCCTTAAAAATCAGATTAAAACTACTAGCTGGTTTAATTGAATTTCTAATGTCTCTTTCTCCCTGGATAACTGAATTAATACTCCAGGCCCTCAACTCCTCCAACGTACAACGATGAGTCATGCACACGGTTTTCAAACTACTTGGCACTCTGGTATTATGGAGATGAGTGCTATAGCAGCAACAGAGATGGATAGATATAATTTTAAAAAATCTGCTGTTGTAGTAGGCACCATTTATAAGTAGAAGTGAAGATAGTAGCACTGCAGAAATGTCCAAATGGATGTGACACTCCTGCATTATTCTGCTATCATAGTGCCATGAAGGAAGGGTATAATATTAACGCTAAGCCTGCCTTTCACTCATGTAAATTAAAGGCTGGGGCCTGTGCTGTGTGCCTCTTGGGAAGTAGAAAGCATCCTCAACAGCCACTGAAGTCAATGGGAGTGGAGGGCACTCAGAACCTTGTGGGACCAGGCCTTTAATTTACATGTGTATTTACATATGGAGAGTGGGGAAGCAATGTAAATATTCCCAAAGGAAGGTTTTCAGGAATCTGTGCAGTTTCTTCAGCTGTCAGTCTTCACCCCTCTCTGTTTTCACTGTGATGCATGATGGATTACTACATTCTAAATGTGAAATTAAAGGACATGATATCTTAAGTTTAACATTAATAGCTACTCATAAAACTAATCAAAACACATTTCCAAATACAGCATGTACTAGTTCCCCCATGACTTTCTCCATCATATAGCAGGAGTTGTGTGGCCACTCCTAGATGCAGACTTAGAAATTGAACTTCAGGTACCTCCCCCTTTTAAAAAAAATATAATCTTGGACAATTAGCCTCTTTCAAATTGGATTTAGCTTTTCCCCTTTCAGCTGTTGTACAGTTCAGAAGATAAGGTGCTTGAATACAAAGTGTTCTAAGCAAAAATCTGAAGTAATGGGGAAATTACGATTTAAAATAAACTGCGTCTTAAGTGCCCAATCCAGATCCCACTGAAGCAAGCAGAAGCTCTAAATCAATAGGTAAGTTGTTCAAAAATTGAAAGCTGCAACTAGGCTGTTTTATATTGTTTCTAAAAAACCTGAATGGAATTCGGTGTTTCTGCAGATTGCAAGCATAATGGAATTCCCTATGAGGATATGTGTTTTAAAAACTTTATCCTAACTTGCAAAAACAGAATTGTTGTTTCTACTGTACACCTTAGAATCACAGAATATTAGGATTGGTAGAGACTTCAGGAGGTCATCTAGTTCAATCTCCTGCTCAAAGCAGGACCAACACCAACTAAATCATCCCAGCCAGGGTTTTTTTCCAAGCCAGGCCTTAAAAACAACTTCTAAGGATGGAGATTTCGCCACCTCCCTAGGTAATCCATTCCAGTGTTTCACCACCCTCCTAATGAAAGAGTGTTTCCTAATATTCAACCTAGACCTCCCCCATTGCAACTTGAGACCATTGCTTCTTGTTCTGTCATCTGCAACCACTGAGAACAGCCTAGCAAATCCAAGATTATTTAGATTCTGTTAGAATAGCATCTTCTGGATTTGGAATTATTACAAATGGTCAAACTCACACAAATATTCATCAGAGCCGTGGGCTGTTGTTTCAATATGGGGTGGAAGCTATATAAATACCAATGCAGACAGCTTGTGAAATTGCTTTTCTGCAAAATAAAGTGATTGTCAAAAATATATCACAAGTTAACCAGGAATGATACATTTGCTATCATATTTCATGACTAAATAATCGAAAGTCTAATAGTTTCCTACCTGCAAGTTATTGCTTTAATGGCACTGATGCTTTATAAGTGGTAAAGGTATCTTGTAGAAGAAACAGTTTTAACTATTAATTTACAAAACCTTTTTTTTAAAAAAAATTGCAGATGAATTCCATCAGTTTCAGCCCCAAGAGTCATGAGACCCATTATAGTCTGCCAAAGGTCATCCAGAAGAGCACACATCACTAGGCAAACTGATGTGTTTCTCCTTCATTTTCAGTAGAGATGGCTGCTGTTTCAGCTGAGCTACAAATTCAATTCCCTGTAGTAATTTGGAATAAATTTTGTTAGAGCTCCTCATATATATATTTTTTGTTAGTGCTCCTGTCAGGTCAATTTATCTTTTAGTAACAGTTTGTAGAGACAAATGCCTGGGCAGATTTAAGGAGGTTATCCCTTAAAGATTGTTATCCCATGTGGTTATCCTTCTAAAGATAGTTAAACATTAAAATTTTTTGATTCACTGAAGAAAATAGAGGGAGAGGGAACCCAAAACCCCCTGTTCTGCCTAGAATTCCATTTTCTAATCCCAGATCACTATGACTAATGAATCCGAATGCACATAATATACTAGGCTGTCCATAATAGCTGAGGTGATGGCAGTCTTAAATCCCTATGTTTTGCTAAAGATCAGCTAAACCAAATTCTTGCTTGCTTAAAGCTTCACTGTATGCACTGAAACACTAGCAAAACATGTTACTGTCTATTAGCATGCAATAAAGATACAAATATGTACAGAATATGCCGTTATAAAACTTTTCCAGTGGATTATTACAATTTTAAAAAAGGTAAATTTGTTGTGATATTTGTTTCTTTTTATGTTGATTCAGGGATCCTGATAGATTAATCCCTGAGTTTTCATACTAGATGAAATTTACTGCATGAACAGCAGCAGTGTCAGGTTTATTATATTGTATTGCCAATGTGCCTCAAACCTAATTTGGATAGAACTTCTCCTCTTGGAAGTGAAGTAGTGTAGGCTCCCTGCCCCTACTCCCCTGGACCCATCTATTGGGATTGCCAACATAGGGGCCAGCTAGTCCTAGAAGTGATGGTGTTTTTTGTGATGTGGACCTTGCCCTATTAGAAATGGACAGAAAGCACCCATTCATTTAACACAGGCTACTAAAAAAACCACCAGAAGGTATAGATTGTTGGTAATTATTGATATGGGCTGGATTTGAACCAGATATAGACGTGAAAGATGTTGGATGCCATTGGAATCCTTGAGTTTTTTTAAAAATTCAAAATTCTAAAAATTTCAGATTTTGAAATTAATTGAAACAAAATTTCATTTAAATAAGTTGAATTTTTTATTATCACAATAAAATTTTTAAATAAAAGCAAATTTTTAACATAAAAAATGAGACATTTTTGATAGATTTTTCATGGGGAAACTGATTTTTGACCAGCTCTATGGACTAACAGTGGTGCAGTAACTACAGTCAATACAGGAGCATTGAGACCTAGAGAACAATCTTCTTAAAATTAGTATTAACTATTGGTAATAGTGTTTTTGCCTCTATATTGAGTAGCAAGATCTTCATTTTGCAAGCATGGGCCTAGACAATCCTCTCTGGTTCCAGGACTAGAGAGGGTTGTATTCCAAAGTACCTCTCCTCATGGGCACAGCGAACTCTCTGCGCTGTTCTGTGCTTGAGACCAAATGGAACTTTGTCTGCAATATAACGGGATGTACTATTGGTAGGGGTGGAATGGAAGAGAGCAGAGCAAAGACCTCTCTGCATATCTTAATGGGTTTTCAAATTTCTGGTCAGAACTCAGATAGGGAGTTAATGTCTGATTAGGACCATGAGCCCTCCTGGGTTTCATAACCAGCAACTATGAAGAGATTGCCAAGAAGGAGATGTGCCAGCAGAGCAATATGGAGGAAGCAATCCTTCCTACAGAACCTTCTGTTTCTGTGTTCTTGGCTTTCCTTTCCCTGCAGAGCCACAGGGGAATTGGGAAATTGTACCACATATAATCCCCATATAATCTGAGGGGATATTTTCATTCTCCAAACTCTGCAAAGACAACCTGGTGGAGTTTTATCTCCCCTCCAGCCTCTTCCAGTAGGTTTTCTCCATGGAAGTGGGTGGCCTGGACTATACTCTGCTTCAGAAAATCAAACATCCCACTGCCTAGCATCAAAGCAGGGAAACAGCATGGTGCAATGGATAGATCATTGGAGCAGGATTCAGGCGCACTGGTTTCATGAAGTCATGCTGTGACCCTTGGTCAAGTCATCTATTCCCTCTGTGCCCATTTTCCTATCGTAAACTGAGAACAATCACACTCACCACTGTGAAACACTTTTGGTTCTGTGAATGGAAAGTGCTAAATATTATTAGTAGTATTTATTTATTGCATTCATAGCATTACGTGGAGCTGGGAGCCCATCCCCACAAAACAAAACTACTTTGTGCCACTCTGTTTCTTGTGCAGATATCTCCCCATTCTCCCAGACATTACAAAAGCACCACTGACAGATTTTGATATTAATGTTATTGTGAGATTTTTAAAAATTCATTTTTAAAACAGTGGCACATTTTACCATCCTTCATGCTAGAAACAGTTTTGAAATATCAAAAGATCCTGCAGTCACAAAACTACTAAGTTTCCCCCCTGTGTCCCATCCTAACCCAACTATATTTCTCCCTGTGTAGTCTCTTTTCCTTCTCACTCTGAGATAAGTAATTTATTACACTTCAGTTACTAGAATTCCTATGAAAGTATATAGAATGCAATGGAAAAATGCTTAGGTTCCAGTAGAACCCTACAGCTAATTGCTGTTGTTTCTTTGGTGCACAGGGTACCTCAGGGACTATCCTAGTCTGAAAAGTAAAGGCTGTTTAGTGAGAAACTGTTAGTCTTCAATTATGCCCTTTTGTGTTGTATGAAAAGCTGCTACCGCTCAGCTTTTTAGCTATTTTTTCATATCTGTGTATCAAATAAAGAAACTACTGTCCAAAGCAGAATAACATTAAGTCTTCTCTGTACTAGAGGACTGACTGGAAGGCTAAATACCACTACAGCAACTAATTTTCTAAGAAGAGATAAGAGTGTATCAGAGTACATTGATAACAATAGTGGGACAAGGTATCCCCTCACTATATCTATGCTAATAAACTAGCCTCACTCTCTACCTACTTAGGTTGGAAACTACTGTAACTTGCCATTATAAGCTTATCCCTAGATTTTTTACTTTTAGGGCATGCTGTGAAGATGAGCTGTTTGCTAAGATTTGGGGAGGAGGGAAAAGGATTTGGATGAGATTCCGTGGGAGTGGGGATTGGTATATTTTGTGGTTTTAATCCCCTGCTTTTTAACTTATTTTTGTTCTATGTAGATTTTCTATTTTTTTCAAAAAAATATTCTACAGGTTAGAGTCAAGTAATAGGATGGGAAAGCATCACACAGTGCATGCACAGTGGCGGAGCACAGTAGATCTAGTTTTCTTTTCCTTTCCCCTGCCATTTCATTGCACTGCAAGGTATTTTTCTATTTTATACAATAAATAGTAGTTTGAATCAATGCACAACTATGCAGCAGTAAGCCAGCCTTCTAATTGATTTCAGCATATATGAACAAAGATACAGGTTCTGTTAGCATACAACTAGTTTATTATCCACTGCATGAACATTTTTCAAGACCACATGCCAGGAAAATATGTTACAGTTGACAACATATTTATCTTTTGCAAAAAATGAAGTAAATTGGAATTTGTCTTCCACTACAAGGAAAAATGGTACAAACCTTTGTATCAGAAAAAGGTGCTACACTGAAGCCTCAGACAAAATCTCAAGTGTCTGTCTTATGCTGCTGGAGAGTTTTTAATTCTGCTCCCTTGACCTTGCTTTGATACATATGGAGTATCTGTAGGATAGGATAAGGGGTGAAAAATACATAATGCAACAGACCTTTGCACTAGAAAGTGCTTTTAAAAAGTTATTTCCAAGTAGAGATTAGCTTAAATTGTTCCAAAAGGCCCAATGAGCTACATACAGAAAAAACTACCCACTAGACACTACTGAAGCCACCCAAAGACAGAAATGTGCAATGAAGCTTGACATTGAACAAAGATTCTAGGGCATTCAGATCCTAGGATACCCACTGTTATGGTAAAGGTGTATGGACTTTTCCTCTTAGCATCATTTTAACAGGCGCTGTGAGCTGCATTTTTATTTTAAGCCATGAGCCATATCTGTACTAATATCAGGTCACTGAGAAATTGTGCCTGAGTATTGTCCTGGAGAACTGAAGGCACACAAACAGCACTGGTATGCTCTACATGAAGTAATTGTGGTATTCTTCTTAAAGAAGGAAGGAGTCACCATGTTCAATAACTAAATTATATGTATTTTAAGGTACAGACATGAATCACAAAAGGAAACCTTCTGCTGAACTGCATGCTTCATGCACTGCAAAGTGGAAGATAATTACAAAGGTTGCAGTTGTGCCAGTCAGTGATTCGTTAAAAATAGAGAACAAAATTAAAATGTGAAAGTTATTTGCAGATAGACAAGAGGAAAAGATCTCAGGTTCCTGATATAGGAGGGGGATACGGACGTTGCTGTAAGAGAAAAAAAGGCTGAGTAGCAAGGACTGTGAGGAAGGCTGAAAAGCAAGACAAGTTCAGATAAGCTTGAGGTTAGACACTAAGCATTTTGAGGTTCATTAATCCCCATTCACTGTCCCTTTCATCATTCTGAAAATGTATATCCTTCAATTCATATTTCTCCAGTTAGTAAAGTTCCAGTTGATACAGACTGTTTGCATTAATCCTACAAGTGGAGTGACAGATGTTGTTCTCTTAACCTTTTTCTGAACCTTTTGCATCTCTACAGCATACTTTCTATAACATGCTACCTGAAACTGAGTACTGTCATTATGTAACTGTGGTCCGACAAAATCCATGGGTGTCGTATGCTGAGTCTAGTGGCAATATTACTGTGGAAATAGTCCTATTTCTATAGTTTTTTTATATGAGCTGTCAGAACAACATTTATACAAAATCTCAGGGGAACAGAGTTAAAGCGAACAAAAACAGGCTCACTGTGCATTTCCAGTTCTTCCTGGTTTCCAGCTGAATTGATTATATAAAGCTATATGATATTTCTGCTTCCTGCTGTAGGGCTGGCTGAGACGACAGAAGCAGGCCCCAGTTAAGACAAGAAACAACTGAACAAGCCCAAAGAAGTAATTGTTGAAACAGCTATTGTGAATATATATTAAATAAGGGATGCAGAAACTAACTATTGTGAGTATGTTTATAACAAGCAAAACACTCTCAACTGATAAGCTTGCTTTATGCAACCCGCAAAAGCAATACGCCTTTCCCTACAAAAACAATAGATGTTAGTAGCTAGGAAAGAAGTATAAACTGAGTGGTCTGTTACACAAATTGAATTTGTGGTGTGTCACCCTGTACCTGGCCAGCATGGGCAAAAATCTGCCACATGCCCAATGAGGTAATCTGAGTGATAAACTGAGTCTTTTGGATTCCAGAGAACTGGATGAAGTGTTCTGAATAAGCCGAGTGGAAAGGTCTTGGAGGGAATCCCAACATTACTGGTTCTGTGACTCAGATCTCTGTCTGGATTAGGTGACCCTGATCTACTCGTCTGGAACAGTAATGTATAGATTTTATTATATGTGTATCTTCATTTCAGAAGCTCAAAACCTAATAGTTCAGCAATAGCATTATTAGAAGGGTTTAAATTTGAGCAGGTTTCCAATGCATTAGAGAAGAAAATTAAATCCAAGGGAGGGCCCTATGGCTTCCCCAGGAAAGTCTCTGGGAGAAACTGGGCCCAGAAAACCATGTTGTTACAGAGGCTAATTTTGGGAATAGGGACCCTGAGCCAGGAAACTAGAGATTTGATCCTTAAAGTAAGTAAGCTGGAGAGGGAGAAATGTGAATTTAAAGAAAAAATATTTTTATAAGGTTGCACGCTATGCAATCCAATGAGACTTTTACAGAGTGAGTTGTGAAAAAAATTGGGGAGGAACGGGATCAGCTTATGGATCAGGTGGCAAATCTACAAGACCAGCTTTGGAGATGCTAGCATGATGGGAGGCAGTTTGCAGTACAGCTGTGGGGTGCACCTATGCATCAGGACCCGTTCAGGTTCCTACAGTCCCTCCTGTTTATAGGATTACTAAGATAACTCGTTGGAGTTGAGAAATGAGTCCTGGGGATCAGGGTTTGTACCCCAGCCTCCTGTTATTGGTAAGGTGGAAGGATGTCGGGAGGACAACAAGATGATCATTACTGAGATGTGTTCCCTTCATATTATGGAAGTGGACATCCTTGTTAAAGCCTGGGGACCCTCACCCAGGGATGACAGAAAAAGGTTCACCTAGTGAATGTTGAAGGGAGTAACTCTAAAGTGATAAACCAGTTAACTATGCAGGATTAGGACAAGATTGCAGAGAACCTTGAGGAGTCAGATACCACAGCTCATAGGGCACATCTTACTGACTCAGATTTAGGGGCGCAATTGGCAAAAGTGTTTCATGGTTTAATAACTCAGGTGGAAATGTTTGCCTTAAAGCTCGTCTTGGGGAAGGGTCCAAGTGAATAGGCAGATTGCTTCCTTCAGTGGTACAATCAGAGAGAGCAAAATGTGCTCGATATACTAATAAGGGGGCGGGATGATGTACCTAGTTCACACTGAATTGTTGCTGGTTATGTTGCCCTCCGAATGTCAGGAGCACATTTTACAGTTTGCAACTAATACTGATGATTTGTTAATAAGATCTGATTACTGGTGGGGATTAATTAAAAGAACAGCATCAGTAGCAGAGGCCAAGATTTTTTAAAGTAGAATCCAGCCCTAAAGGCAGGTATAGCCCATAATGCTAGCTTAGCCTTTCCTTATATTCAGCAGTAATGCAAGGAACATATTCAAGGCCTGTATCCTGTAGGATGTTAGCTTAAGCAAGTTAGCATATGTATAGCCAAGTATGGCAGGACTGTGACCGTTGGCATAGATAATATTTTGATTTTGAGGAACTAGGAATAGCTTGCTCAATAGTAGGAGGAACACTGAAGTGATGTTGGGCTTGGATATTTTAAGATAAAATCATTGGCAGATGTCTAACCACAAGCTCGCTTAAGCAATAGGTGACGTATGATGATTAATTAAATGACGTGTCTATGTTTACCTATGGGATAAGTGCACTCCAATATAAAAAGGGCGAGGATGTTAGTTTTGGACACGGAAGGCTGGGCATAAGAATAAATAGTCATGTTAGTCCTCAAGCCCTATAACAGGCCAAACCACCATGTGGAGGGGGGTCACCTTTCCATCATTTGACCCTTCAGCTCTATTGTCATCTATCATTAATATTGGGCATTGGGGAAGCTGGACCATTGGACTCACTCGGCATGTCAGAGGCAGAGCTGGTACTTACTTTCTCACCATCAGATCTTCAAGGAAGGGTTAAGCATATAAATTGAAGAGCATATTCAAGGAATGATAATACTGCTATCCCCAGTAATGTATTATTCCTATCTGTTTACATGGTTTGGAGCTTTTCTGTCTTAATCACTTGTTTTAATAAGCATCACTAAGGTTTTTCTTTGCCCTCAGTGTGAGTGGGCTTGTAATACACTCCAAGTTCCCTACAAGATATTGAACTACAGTTGTTTTTTAGTTATTTGTAGCCTGATTCTAGGACAAGAACTCTGTTACCTCCAGCTGATTAATCAGGACCAACTGGCAATCAGTACAATTATTAACCATTAAAAAGGAACAGGCAAGACAGGGAACCTTGGAAAAAGAAGGATTCAGGGGCAGAGGACAAGGAGCAGGAGGGTACAGAGGAGAACAGGAATATGAGAGGCCCTGGATACCCTTTTGGTAGCTCAAGAAAGAGAAGGAGAAAGTCAAGGAGGAAGTGAAAAGAAGGAGGATCAGCCCAGTGGGGGAACTCACTCAATGTCTTCTCAATAGGGCTACAAGACCCCTGTGCTATAGTTGTCCTTTATAGCATCCCACTCTTAGGACACTTGGAGACAGCCCATAGTAAAAACTTCTATAGCAGGGGAGGAACAAGACATATTATTAGAAAATGGAACAGCAATAATGATGACAGGGAGATAAACAGCAGAATTCAGCAAGTTACTGGGAGATTATTGGGGTTAGAAATAAAAGATGATAAGTAATACAGTGTGATGCAGTCAGACCAGAAGGGTATAGGAGAGTGCTGGAAGGCAGGTATATCAGCCTCAGGATGTGTAGGTCCCTGTTCCCTGAATAGCTAAAGAAAGGCCATTCCAGGCCAATCAAGACACCTGGGGCCAATTAAGAACCTTCTAGAAAGGGGTAGAAACAGCTAGCCTGATTGGGACACCTGAAGCCAATCAGGGTCTGGCTGAAACCAGATAAAAACCTCCCAGTTAGTCAGGTGGGCTGTGGGTGTCAGGAGCTGTGGAAGGAAGTTATGCTGTTGGTGAGACTGAGTGCTGGACAACATATCATACTGAAGGAAGGAGGCCCTGAGGTAAGGGTGAAGTGGAGTTTGAAGAAGCGGGGACTGCTGTGGGGAAGTAGCCCAGGGAATTGTATTGTGTTTTGTGGGTAAAAGGTCAGCCATCTTAGCTGATACTATTAGGGTCCCTGGGCTGGAGTCCGGAGTAGAGGGCGGGCCCGGGCTCCCCCCTTTTTCCATCTTCCATACTGGCCTGTGATGAAGGTAACTCACTAGGCGGTGACTCTTGCCAATTATACTGAGAAAGGGAGGTCACTCTGGGGCCTAGAAGAGTTTCTGAGGCCCCTAAATCTGCCAGGAAGCGCAGGACCCACAAGTACAGACTTGGAGCTTTGTCACAACAGATAGAGGAATTGGCAAGTCAGTGTGATGGGGTAGCATGGTTGTCTAAGGAAGAGATTTGAGGAGTTCAAGTGTCTGGTAGAGGACTTGGCAAACATGGCTCTTTGGAGTGCTGAGCAAGGGGGTTTATACCCATGGCAGTAACAGTAAAGTTAATAAAGGAAAAACAGACTGTGTCTATGCAATATACTGTGGGTCCCAGAGGTAGTAGAAGCATATCTGGAGACATGGGCTTCTGTGAACTCGACTGGTGGAATGAATAGCCAGATATTACTAGAAGGGGGGAACCACCCCCACCCCAAAACCAATACCCCATAGCTGAAAAACCTACAGGTCCAATACAGGAGGTAGTGGAGGTATTGTTGGAATGAGAAGTGATAAAGTCAATGTCACTGGTATGCAATTCTCCAGCATAGCCAGTGAAAAAGCCAGAAGGTGGGTGGAGATTAATTATAGCAGGGCAAATGACAAGGCAACAAATCTATGGCTCCTATAGTAGCTGTCTATCTGAAATTGGAAAAATCTCTCCTAAAATGAAGTGGGTTTTGGTGTTGGACATTAGTAGTGGTTTCTGGCCCTAGAATATCACTATAGAACCCCCTTCACATGGAGAGGAGTCCAGCATTCACAGACTGGGAGTAGGTACAAAGATTGTCCTCCAGCTGTTTCTCTTGCACATATAAATCAGGATTTTAAGGACTCTTCTCAGCTTGACAGGCTTATTAGGTATGTGGATGATATACTGGTGCAGTCTCCACACTGAGGAGGAACACACACAGGCTCTGTCTGAGGCACTCCAGTGCTTGCAGCAGTAGGGTGACCAGATGTCCCAATTTTATAGGGACAGTCCCAATTTGTGTGTCTTTTTCTTATATAGGTTTCTATTACTCCCCATTCCCTGTCCTGATTTTTCCACACTTGCTGTCTGGTTACCCTATGCAGCAGGCAGGGTTAAAACTTAACAGAAGGAAAACACATCTGGATCTGAGAAAGGTTACATTCTTGAGAGTAACTGTAGGTGAGGAGGGACAGAGTTATGACTGTCATCCAAGCTGAATTAATTTCTAAAATACCAATCCCTACTGGTAAGTGGGCATTACAGTCCTTTTTGGGGATCACCAGATTATGTAGGGAGATCTCCCTGCTTTATGCGGAAGCCACTAGTCCTTTTGTATTCATAAGTGAGAGAACCCCACTAGGAGAAGGCAGGACAAGCACTCGGAAGCAGTGGTTAGGCTGAAACATTTGGGGATGCTCTGGTATTGGCATGCCCAGATGAAAGTAAATCATTTTTATGTACCCTGCAGTAATGCCAAGTAACATGAGGGCAGTATTTACACAAAAATATGGAAATCAGGATTGGCTGGTTGCAATAGTTGGGAAGCAAATGTTAAGTATAGAACTTAAGTACAACTGGTGTGAGAGAATAAAAATGCATACTGGCAATTAAACACAAGTGTCCGCGGGGAGGACAGAGCGCGTTCATTGGCAGTTACCACACTACACTCAAGGTACTGCTAGAGGAAAAAGCATCAGCTGGACAAATTAGCAATAAAATAATTGGAAAAATTGACTCTGGCATTGCAGGGAGAAAATATGGAGGCAGTACAGCTAAACAAATTAAGAAATGGGTTTCAGGTATCTGCATACAAATGTGAAGTTAGTTCAGCTAGCACTCAATGTCCAATCTTTAAAGAACTAAATGCTAATAAGATTGGAGAGGAGATGGAGATGTGGTATATGAATGGCAGTAGCCATTATGTACAGGGACAAAGGAAAAGAGACTTGGCAACAGTGAAGCTGAGAGATGTAGTGATTATAAATACTCCCATAATTATACTGCAAAGTAAGTCAGCTCTGTATGCAGAAATAGCAACAGTTACTAGTGTACAGATGGAAGAAAAAAAATCCTGCTCTAAGCTTTCTGTAGTCTTGGGTTCAGATTTGATGTTTGGGGGAGCAGTGTTGATGCTGCCCCAGTGGTCTCAGAATAAGTATCAGGCTATGAATGGAGGAAAAATCTAGTTAATACTTTATTCAAATGCTGCATGATATGACTGAACATTTTGAAAGGGTACGTAGTGGCAAAATACCTGCATCATCTGAAGGCTAGACACACAGAAGCAAGTGGTGCTAAAATTAAAAGTAGCATTTACTCAACTTTTTCAAATATCAAAAAGTATGGATTTTGATTAGGAACAGATTTATTCCAAGCCTATTGGCTTCATGCCAGTTAGACTGTGGCAAAACTCAGGGAAAATCCAAAAGTAAATATGCAGCTCTACTTATTAAGGCTTCAAAAATATCAAAAGGCACAATACAAAATAATCAGTTGGTGACGGTTTCTAGAGACAGAGCCATTTCATCTTTTTCATCTGCAAAGCTGCAGGGAACCTGTAAACTGTCTACACACAAATTATCTTCAAATAGACAATTAAAGGGACTATTGAAGTCTATCAAAAAAGATCATGGAGAATTATGTATTTTACCTGTTGGAAGTGAAATGAATGTGTTCAGAGCAATTGGCATTTTTACCAGAGTTTCATCGATTCTATATAATGCATCTCAGGAGGAAGATGACAGCTGCTCTGCCTCAAATAAATCTTATAATGCAGAGAGATTCAAAGGTGAAGGAGACCAGAATACAAGCCTCCTCCTACCAATATATAATATGGTCAATGAATTTGAGACAAAAAGTCAGGCTTACCAAAATGATCAAATCAAACCTGAAAAAGAAACGTGACCAGTGAAAATACAAAAGAAAATAGTGGCTTATTACAGGAATTATAAAATGTTAGTGGAAGTTGAAGAGCAAGGTACCTACAGAAATTAGATACTCTGGAAATTGACCCAAAAAGGTGAATAATCCTTCAGTGGTCAATAAAGTACAGAGATATACAAATACTTTTCTGATAGAGCAATTTTAGTAATGATATTATTCAAAGGTAATTTTTGTCCTTCAGTGTTTAGACTGACCAAGTAAGCTTTCAACAGAAATCTATTCTCTGTCAAGGTAATCTAGCTGAATTCTTTCCTGGAATATAAGCTTGATTCACTCGCCATTAAGCAAGACTGATGTCACATTTACACAAAATGTTGGGCTTATATCAGCCAGGTAATCTAGGGTAAAAATGCATTTAATTCAAACAGTTCCATGGTGAACTTTCACTTGGTAAATACTTCTGCTCTAGCCTTTGACAAGCTCTAATTTCTAGAGCATATTGTCTAATACATAAATGGTTTAGATCACCCTCATGAGGCAATCCATAGGTGACTTAACCACTTACATGTTGGTTATTAAAAAATAACTACGAATAGTGGGGTACCCCCATGCTAAGGTAGTGTCTTGCCATTCTGGCTGTCTGGTGCTAGAGTTCTGACCTTTTCCAATATTGGATTTATTAACACACTTGTGACTATTTTCACCTCACCAGTATCTAACTATTATTGTAATATCTTATAAATAATAACAAATAGTCTTCACCGACATCCTTGCATATATTCATAGAATTTAAGGCCAGAAGGGACCATTAGATCATCTAGTCTGACATCCTGTATATCACAGGCCTTTAAATTTCACCCCGTTACTCCGGTACTAAACCTTACAACTTGAGTTTGACTAAAGGAGATCCTATAGTTCAACCTCTTAGCTCCTGTACTGATGCCTCACACTACCCTGTATCTTAAGCACAACCCCTCTCACAACTCCAGAAGCATGAAACTGAGAGCAAACATCAATTTTGCACAGAATTTTTAACACCATTACTCTAACACTCAACCCTAAACAAAATAATCAACACGCCTGCATGCATTTCCCTGCCTCAGTTTCCTTACCAGTCTGGAGAGTTCTTTGGGCTTGGACAGAGTCTTCTGGGATAACCAGAGTCCTCCTGTAGCTTCTCTTCAGAATCATGTAGCCTAATTCTGCTAGCTTTCCCTGACCATGGCTAGGCCCACACTTAAACAGTACACATCTGGTACAAAAGCACATTCTCTTCAAGCCACAGCTTCCAGTGTCTTTTTTCCTGTGAGTCCCTCAAATTTATATTTCCCTCTGCCAACACCCTTTTTCTTTGGTCTGCTGCTGGGGATCGATTTTTCCACTCCTTCTCATTTCAGAGAAAGACAAACTTCTCCCAGCTTCAGCCAATCCATTATTCCAAGGTGTTTCCATCTGAAGAGATGACCAGTAAGGCTTAACAAGCAACTATTGTCCCTAGTCTGCAGAAATGTGCTACAGCTCCTGTCAATAAATGGTGGATTTCACATGTCCCTACAGGCACCCGATGATACAACAAATTCATAATATCAACCAAGATTTGTACAAAGTCATATTTCCTCAAATTGTCAGAGGAGGAAAAAATATTAATTTTAACCTGTAATTAGAGCACATTGGATACAGGAGGCACTCAGAGTCATGAAATGTGGAGTCCATATTTACAAAGTAACTTTTTTGACTGTTACCACACTACACATTGAATTACTGTTTTAAAACACAGTCAGTCCAGGCATTGCAGCATCTGCATACATCTGCTGTATTGTGCTTTGCTCTGGCCATACTATCTGTAGTACTGGAGAACTAATTTGGATTCTAAAAGGTAACCTGAGCATTTATCCCAAAGGAACCTCTCTGAGATTTAGTGAAGATTTCTCTGAGGTGCTTTTACTCAGTTTTATGTTTAAATCCTGACATTTAAAGATTAATTCTCTACATCTCTTGTAGGAAAGGAGGGTGGGAGAGGAAGAGTGTAGTCTATCCCTCCCTAACCCCAATACACCAGCAGTTTACGGGGAAGAAATGTGCCACCAAGATTCTGGGGAGAATTCTCTGACACATGCACAGGATCAGACCACTGTAAGAGGCCCTATCCTGTTCTCTGGAACAGGGGCATACCAAGTGTGGGAGGGTGTGTTTCCATAGCACTGAGCACTATGAAGATTCTGGGATGCTAGTCCAAACTATAGCAAAGCCTGGGTAGCTCTATAGTGGTTCCATAAATTAATGAATATAGTTCAGGGATACTCTAATCTGCACCAGGGTGTTTCAGCCCTCAAAGCATCTCAGAATCCTGAGGACTGAAAGCCACCTTTGCCCTTCTCCTCCAGGGCTATGCTTTCTTTGTTACATCTCCTGAAGGTAAAACAGAGAATCTCAGCAAAGCAATTTAGAAAATCATGTTCCTGCTATATTACTGTTCTCTAGATGTGCCCGGAAGCAGATAAAAAAGATGCTTTGTTGCAACCTTGCTCCTGAATTATTCAATTAGTCTTGTGATGGCACTATACAGAAGAGCTTCTAGCAAGAGTACTGCTCTGCTGAGAAGCTGCTAGAGTACAGCTGGATAGAATGCAGTATTGATCTTTATGTACTTGGAAACTTTCTTTTCTAAGGCCAGGTCTGCACTTCACTGCACTACCCGAAGTAAGTTGACCTAAGATATTTCAACTTCAGCTCTGCTCTCCCACCCCAAAGAGAAGACCTGGCCTAAGTTATGTAAGAGATTTCAAGTGGGAGTTTTGTAGTTCTTCAAAACACACCTCAAAAAAATACAATTCATTTTTGGCCAACTTTTTCTCCACCTACTTCTCTCAGGGATTACCACAATACCCTGGATTTATGAGCCCCAGTTTAATCCAGGGAATGAACTAATTTACGCCTGCCTGTACCAGGTGATGTAGATGTTTTTGGGTTGTTCAGAAGCAAACACCTGAATGAGAAAATCTGATCTTGAAAGATTTTCAGCCCAAATGTGCAGACCCTAAAATCTGGACAGTTCACATAAGTTATCATATGTTTGGGTGCTTGTCCAGACTGACCAAAACCTCTGAACTTTCTAATATTTCTCCATCATTAGCAGTTAGCTTGTCAAGGGTGTCAGTCTCTGTAATCAGTCCTACAGTATACATTTCCCATGCCTGGCAAGTGGCTTGAACTTATTCATCAATTAATTCTTTCACAATAAGAAGGATAGGTAAATGAGTGACACCATTCTTCTATCTGATATAGGCATTCATTAGTGGACGGAAATTCTTCTAAACAAAAAGAGCTGTAGGCCAGGTCATTACCTTCCTCTTCCTAGGTAAATATACAAGACTTTTTTTGTTTTGTTTTTCTTTATCTTATTTACTTAATTTTAAAGTAATTTTTCAATACAATGGAAAGTACCAGATTGATAGTTAGAGTTGAAGCCCTCTGGTTACCCTCCGAACAAGTACAACAGTCAGGAGCACTGGCAATGAAAGCTGTCTCTCAGTACACCAGTGTGACCCAAAGAGGACTGGTTCTAGCAAAGGCAGTTATTCAGCTTCAATTCATATGAAATCTCTGGCTAGCTCATGAAGAGTGCCATTTAGTGTCACTTGTGAGGGACTTTTTGTGATGTATATACCTGTCCCTAGAAACTTGATTGAGGTCACCTTCTTATTGCAGAGCCATCAGCTGCTAAGCTTTCACACACCGATGCTCTAGGCTACGTTCAGACTCCACATTTCATTCAAAACTTCAAAACTCCACATTTCATTTCCTACCATCTTTGGTCTTCATACTGGTTTTATTACTATCATTAAATATGTTTAGTATAGTAGTACCCAAGGCCCCAGTCTTGATTCGGGCCCTATTTTAGTATGTGTTGTACAAACTTATATGAGGAAATGTTCCTTGTTCTGAAGAGCTGACAATGTAAGAAAATTATTGACATGTATGGGGAAGGGTGTAGAGAGGGGAGGAAGAGGGTTATAATAAAACATCCTGTGCAGATCTCAACAACAATTACTTATAGCCGTGCCAAAACAAGACAAAACTCCCCATTCCTTCCTGAAACTGAGTCCTCTTACTCCAGACAGCTGGGTGGCAATGAAGCAGGATAAGACCTGCTCATGCTTATGTCAGCTCTAGGATGTGCCTGGGGCTTCAAAAACAGCCCAGACATCCTGTGTGGTCACTAGACAGCCTTCAGAATTTGTGCAGAACTGACACTCAGAATGACTGACATGGGCTGATCTCTCTACAGACAAAACCTGAAAGGTTAGGTGCATAACAGGCCTGTGAGGTGACATTGGTGTATTTCTCTGTACTCTAGTTTGGAAGCTGATTTAACAACAGCTGAGTCAATTCTTTTTTCTTTTGGGGAGGGGGAATAGCCCATAGTTCTCAGGGTAACAGGTGGGTAACAATACCCAAAGGATATTATGGCAGTAGGCATGGTCAATCAGTTTAGGTATTCCAGTTCAACTCTTCAGTTCACCACTTCTTAGGTACTGACTACCATAAATTGGCAGTTAGAGACTTACCCAGCTTTCCCAAGGGAGGAGCCGTATGGAGTTTGCAGAACAACAGAAAATGACGAAAATATGCAATAAAAAATGTGTAGACCTCAAGATACATTCACTATTTGCACAGGTGAATGCATAAGCTTATTGTTTTAATTTTCATCCTCCCTGCTCCTTATGTGTTTGTAATCTCTTCCTACTGTTTTTTTAATTTAGTCTTTGGGGCAGACACTTGCAGTTTAAAAAGCATTAAGTCAATTACATGATGTAAGTAATAAAATAACGGAGTCAAATTGGGTAGAAATTTTTTTCTCATCTGTTTAATTCCTCTCACTTAATTTTGAGGACAAATTTAGTACACTTGCTAAATTGTCATCTGATCAATGTACTCTAGTTGTGTGATTTTGAATCCTCCAGATGACACTGAAGGTTTCCATCTCTGTGAGGTTCCTGTTTCATAACACACCAAATAGCCTCTGAAGCAGGAACCTTGTGCTGGATACTTCCTAGTTCTGGATGTCAAGTTAGCAAAGAGTGTAGAGTGGGACAGGCCGCTGATTGTTGCAAAAGAAGAGTGAGAAAAAAGGAGCTAGTTTCTGAATTAATGGAATCTTAATCTCTGGGATTTGAACTTGAGGTTTAGTCTTTCTGGTAGATTTGATACTTGGGATCCCTCATGAGGGGAAGGAGGACACCTAAGTGAAGACTTTCATCTCTAGACAAAATGAACAGTATCACAGCTTTAAAACTTTCTGCATGCAGAATATCTGCATTTATATTTAGATTCCTCCCTTTGTTGTCTAGTATCACTGTGAGGTCACCACTAATACATCATATTACATCCACATATCCAACCTAATTAAAATCCATTTCAAACAACTTTACTGATCCACAATTTGCATCTGTACTTGACATAGGCAATTCCTCTCTCCCTCTGGAGCCACTGTTGTAGAGTTCTCCTACTGAAATGACATAGTTCTATACGTTTAATTGGTGTCTGAAAGAGAAGTTGCAAATTACAGTAAATTTGATCTAGTTAACAATTTCCTGGTAATAGGTAATAATTCGTAAACCACTTCTGAGTGCAGTACTGTAAGGCTAATGATTATATCACATTTTGATTTTGATGAAATCTTATTATGTAGCTGTGATCTGTAGAGTAATAAATGCACTGCTGTATTGTATATCCATGTTTTTGAAGCACACAGATATTGGAGTCTTCATCATTTAAATGTTTCTATCATGACAGGAAGGTTTTACTCTAAGTACCAAAAATGTAAAATGCTTAATTTTTCTACACACGAGACTCATGAAAGAAAAGGCTCAGTTAAAAATCTATCAAGAACCATTTTAACCTTTTGCCAACAATGTGATAGAAGTTCCTGTTCTATTGGAAATTCATCAACTAAATATCTGCCTTAATTGTTAGAGAATAACAGATCTTATTTTTAAAAAGCCTGTTATATGGCTGTATGGGATGTATTTGTCATCTCATGTTGCTTAGGTAAGTGTCAAACTCATTCCTTTTATCCAAATAAGATTGTGTAGTGTATTGAGCTGAAGAAGGGGGAGGAAAAAAATCAAATTTGGGGAGTTTCTTGATCTATAAAACCTGTCTGCACAACAGCTGAAGTTGTGCTAACGAGAACCATCCATCTTTAAACATGATTCTTCAGGTGTTCAGACTGTCTACAGGAGTCAAGTTAACAAAGTGGAACTATTTTATTAATTAACTATTTGACCAGTTAAGAGCTAAGCCATTAATTTATTTGGACTACGTTTGTACCCATTTTTTGTTTGTCTTATACAAAATGGATCCAAACACTGTCCAAACAAATGAGTGGCTTGCACAAGTATGTTAGTAAATGTACAGTCACACAAACATCATGAAAGGGCAGATGCAAAGACAAACTTTGAACTCATGAACGCAAATATTTACTAGAAACCAGATTCTACAATTTACACACAGCTGACCAGGGAACAGAACTAATAGCATTTAATGTTTTTGTCTACTCTAAGTTAAATATTTCCACTCAAATTGTGAATATTTCATCTGCAATGAACAGCATGCAAAGAAACATTCTAAGGTATTAAGGGATTTAAAACACTCCCACTCCCCGGAAAACAAGCACTATAACTGACAAAGAAAAATCTGGAATCAGGGATTGGGAGTGGAAGTGGTCTCTAAAAGGATTTTTGGCAAAAATAGTCCAGAATAGTAGAATGAATGTGAGAATTACTACATCTAGTACATCACAACTTTTTTAAACTTGGTAGTTTAAACTTGTTAGCCTTGTCTATTCTGGTCAGCAAGCCTGTTTTTCTACCTGCTTCTAAATAGAAAAGAATCTCACACCTATCTCCCCCCCCCCCCCACTGAGATTTGCCATATTATATCTCATTGTACCACATCCTACTGGCCATCTTGGCAGAGGTTTCAAAATCCTTCAACTTTCAACCACTTATTAAATACATAGAAAAAAATTAGCAGATAACACTATTAAATGGTGCTGTCTATCTCTGCATAATGCCTGTTTGGGATTCCTGACAGTTTTGTTCTTTTTATGCAAATAAGCCATGCTCACAGAAATGGATATTAACTGGAGTCACAAGCAATCAAATTCAACATTGTCAGATCAGTACCTGTGTCTCAAACCGACTAAACCTTTGGAAGGAAAATACCACTGACAACCTGAAGATGGAAAAGGAAGGCATTTTCTTAACATTAAGTCTTCTCAAACATAAAAGAACTGTTTCAACAAGCCTCATGTCCAGGCACATCATAACAGTGTTTGTGACAGCATCTTTTCTTTTTTGTGCATCAAGTATACGGAGGAGGATTTTAAGATCTATTCAAACTTAGTGAAATAAATGTTTTTACTCATCCTGGAAAGACCTACTTCTGTATTGTAATAAATATGGATCAAATCCTTCCACTGGTTTTAGAATCTAAGACATGGTTTTTCGATTCACTGCTTCTTAACTACAGTTACAGTTCTGAGATACCAGCACTGGCACAGCACCTTCCTGTTTCCTCTCTCTTACTTATGTGTTCTGAGTTACTGCTTATTTTTGTTCATCAATGTCCGTTCCAGCAAGATATGTCTCACTGTCTCATTTATGTCCTCTCCATTCCATATGTCCAGGCTTCTATCTGCCAGCTGCCTTCAAAACTCTCCAGATATTTTTTAAAAATGACAGAGTCTTGTAGCACCTTATAGACTAACAGATCTTGGGGATCATGAGCTTTCCTGGATTAGACCTACTTCATCAGATGAATGTTGTGGAAATCTCCAGAGGCAGGTATAAATATGCAGGCAAGAAAGCAAGATAAATTCAATCGTGGGGAAGGTGGAGCCCACTTCCAGCAGCTGATCTGGAGGTGTGAACACCCAGAGAGGAGAAACTGCTTTTGTAATTGGCGAGCCATTCACAGTCTATGTTAAATCCAGACCTGATGGTGTGGAATTCGCAGATGAACTGGATGGAGCTCAGCAGTTTCTCTTTGAAGTCTGGTCTTGAAGTTTTTTTGCTGCAGTATGGCTGTCTTTAAACCTGCTATGGTATGTCCAGGGAGGTTGAAGTGTTCTCCTGCAGGCTTTTGTATATTGCCATTCCTAAGGCAATATACAAAACTGTGAACCTCTCTGATAGTTGAGAGTATTAGGAGGGGAAGAAAATTTCTTCCTTTCAATTCTTTTGACCTCAAAGCTTCTTTCTAACTCATATGTCACCATAATCCATTTCTATTGTGATGTCTCTCCACTCATTACATGTTAACAAGTATAGATGCTCATGGTAGTAGGCTATGCACTTTATTATGCAGGCATTTGTGAGCAGAAAACAATTTCATCTAACATTTAGAGACTTTTGTGAACAAGAGCTGGATAGTTGGCCTATTTATCAAGTCAACAATTTTCACTGATTTCTCGCACTTAAACATACTGAGTAACTCTTTCAAAGATTTAGTGACTTAGGAGCACAAGTACCATTATTTTTAAATGAGAGTTGGATACAGAGTTAATGTTAGGCCCTTTTGAAAATATTTCCCTTAACAGAGACTAACTTAATACTAACTATAAAATAATACTATTCACTTCTTCTAAATCAACTTAAGAAAACTACATCACAACACTATAAAGTAGCATTAATGTTGTGGAATATTAAATGTGATTCTATGGGCTTACCGTGGAAATGCAAACTTAGCTCTGGATTTCCTTTGTTTCTATTTTTTTTAAATTAACATTTTTATTTTCATATACTCAAGATGTTGATACTTCTAGTTGCTCACATTTTCAACTTAATTGTAATGAATTTTTTTGCCTGGGAATGCAGGGAATACCTCTAAGTGGTAATGCAGAGGCAGCTATTAAAATTTTCTTTCTGTGACTGAAAGAAAAAAAGCAGATATTTAATGCAACAAAAATCTCAAAGAGTTAGGGGTCAATCATCGTTGGAAATTTTGAGACCCAAAACTCTAAGGTTGAACTGTTCTTAGTTATGGTGTATCCACTCCTACTTGGGGCTGTTGAGTGAATTTATTTTTCATATACCATATATTCCCCAAAATTGACCATACAAAATACCATATCATTTTTCTGGATTGGATAAAATGTAAGTGTGTCACATAAGGAAATTCTTTGACAGACTTGTGATTCCCTAGTGTAGTAAAAAAGAGCATAGTGCAGTTGAGATAGCCACTGAAAGTCAAGGGTAAAATAAGCTCATTCCTGCAGTGTAAAATTTACTTTCTCAAAAAGAAATCTAATTGCTATGCCTAAGGAAATATCAAAAGTTTGAGTTGTAGCTGTAATAGAAGGTGAGGTTTCTGGAAGTGAAAGTGGCACTAATGAACTTCAAAAAGCTTCAAGAACTTCAGATCTATAGCTTGGGATAGGTACATTATATAAGACTAACTAAATAAGCAGTACAATAGTCACCAAAAAATGCTGCAAAGACAAGTTCAATTTTTACACACTTCCTTTCTCAACCAAATAACCTCTACTGTTGTGCTCTCTATATATGTTCACCCACTACCCAATTATGATGCTAATATACAGTGACTTTATACTCTGGCCACTTATGCTGTAGATTTTAACCCTTTTTGACACCTCCACCGATAGAGGATAAGGCAGCACTAAAAAGACACTGTACAGTAATTGAATGTACTGTGATTGTAAGTGTTTTTATAGACTCTCTCGTACTGTCAATGTGTTCTCAAGCTTCCAGGATTTTTTTTTAAATGAAGCTGGGGTTTGGAAACCTTCCTGTACCATATTTTGTGGCTCCAGATCCAAATATAATCCCAAAACAACACCTCCTGCCTATTATCGCTAAATAACTATTTGCTTCCATTTCTTATTTACTCTTTGCTATCTTATTGGTCTCTCTTTCTCATTTTTCCCCTCCCCCATGCCCCATCATTGCCTATTGCCACATTCCCTTTTCCCTCCAAGCATCCTATGTTCTTTCCTTTTTATATTCTTTATTTATTCACATTTCCTTCTTTGTCTTTCTTCCTGGGAGGCGACATGGTCTATTATAGTGGTCCCCAGCTTTTTTCCTGTTTGTAACATGAGGTCATAGTATGGAAAAGAAAATCAGAATCTCCCGCTTAGCTACCCATAAAGAGAGAGGCATATTCATGACCTCATGGAGCTTGTTTGTAAAACTGTTGGAGTCATGACTCCTTGGCGAGAACCCATAGTTTAATGGATAGTGGATGGGATAAGGAGACGAGAACTGGCTTTTATTCCTGACTCACTCACTGACACGCTGTAGGACTTCAATCATTTTAGCCTTTCTTGTGTCTCCCTTTCTCCTGTGATAAGAATGGGGCACTTACACAGAGTTATAAAACGTGTTAAGATTCTCAGAGAAAATATGCTCTATAAGTATTGTCATTTACATTAATCTCTGTTGCCTTTTATGCCTACTTTCTTTTTGCTAGTTATCCTGCATATGCCCCTCACTGCTTGTCTCTCCCCACCCTGCATTTTTTCTTTCGTCATTTCTTGCCCACTGTCTTTGTCTTTCCTCTTCAGACTTTGCATTCTTTCTCCGCCAGCTTGGCTCATTCAAAGCACCAAGGAAACATTTTATTGAAACTATAGTTTTTTATCCATATGCTTACACCGCAATACAGCCTGATCCAGTGCAATATCAACTTACAGCAGGAAACACAGCAATTCAGATTCTGATCAGCACCATTCATCCTGCTTTCAACTAAGTTGAGAGATAACAATGCCAAATTTTAGAAGAGAAAGCAAAAGAGGGAAAGATGGTGCAATAACCAGCACCATACTGAGCCAGTAGAGCAAAGAATTGTGGTTTTTTTTCAAGTCCTAATATAAATGCTTTTAGTCTCCAGAAGAGGAACAAATGGAAAAAAACATGAGAATAGAGTGTTGCCAACTTAGCTACTTTGTCATTAAATTTAGTGACTTTTTGGTTTCTCTAGGGAGAAAATAAGTGTCAAAGTGACCAGTGACAAAGCTAATGACTTTCACTGCCACTTACAGTGACATTCAGAAACAGATGTCACCAATATGTATGGTCACAAAATCATTGACAAGCAGCTCAATAGTGTTAATAAAATCTATTTCATTATCTTCTTATTACATTCTGTTGCACACCAAGTCAATGTCGTTATGTCTCAACTGAGCATGTCCAAAGAAAGAATTGCATTCTAGGGCTTCTTGGGCTGAGATCACTATAATCTGTAGGCAAGGAAAAGAAGTTTGTGGAGACTAATTAAATACTTTGCTAATTCAGGCACACTTTGGAGAGCACAGCATATTAGCCAGGACTTGATTTTACCCAAATGTGTTCTTTCTTGCTGCTCCATAGTAGGTAGCACATCCTATCATGCAGAGAAAGATGGCTAATGAAGCAGGCTGGATGACAAGGAAGGTTGGTCAACAAGGAGAGCCACAGAGATGGAAGGTAGGGTAGGATGAGACATGGCCCTACCAAATTCATGGCCATGAAAAACATGTCATGGACTTTGAAATCTGGTCTTGTGTGTGCTTTTACCATATACAATACAGATTTCACAGGAGAGACTAGTGTTTCTCAAACTGAAGGCCTTGACCCAAAAAGGAGTTGCAGGGGGGTCACAAGATTATTTTAGGGGGGGGGTCACAGTTTTGCCACCCTTACTTCTGTGCTGCCTTCAGAGCTGAGTGGCCGGAGAGCAGTGACTGTTGACCAGGTACCCAGCTCTGAAGGCAATGCCCCACCAGCAGCATCACAGAAGAAAAGGTGGCAATACCTTACTATGCCACCCTTTTGCGCTTCTGCCTTTAGAGCTGGAGGGCCAGAGAGTAGCAGCTGCTGACATACCACACCATCCTTACTTTTGCACTGCTGCTGGTGGGGGCTCTACCTTCAGAGCTGGGCTCCCAGCCAGCCGCTGCCAGCAGCAGAGCATAAGTAAGAGTAGCGGTACCACAACCCCGTGACCTACAATAACCTCACAACCTCTTCCCCCCACCGCACACATAACTGCTTGTTGGGTCAGGCTGCTTACAATTACAGCATTGTAAAATCTCAGATCTAAAATGTCTGAAATCATGACCATGAAATTGACCAAAATGAACTGTGAATTCAGTGGTGCCTTATTTATAACACCTGTTGACTCAATATGCATGCTCACTAACTTTATTTTTGACAAAGTGTCCTCACTGTTTATGAGGTTGACTGTGAAGCACTACTTGACATACCAATTATGAAATGGCATGTTGTTAACCCCCGTGCTAAAAATCACTACATATGGGATGCTCATGGAGATCCAATGGCTGTGGCTCTGTGTGCTGCCATGTTACAGTTATGAGCTTGGGAGTGGTCTTTTCTTAATGGACTAACAGGAGCTAGATTCACTCAGGTCTTAATATAAAGGGTCTCTCTTGTATCCTGTTCTCATTTACATTAACAGGATCAGCGCTCAGTAGGAAATCGTGTCTGGTACTTCCCACAGGGGGTAGGAAAGGAAAGCCAGGAGTATAAGGCAAGCATAAATACAGCTGGAGTGTTGTCTCTCTCTCTCTCTTTCTTCTCCCCACCCCTATGCTACCACCTCAAGTCTCCTAGAGGGCCTTAGAACCCTGATTTCCTAATCTTGGAAAAAAGAAATATCTGTATGTATTCAAAATGATAGGTGATATGGAAATAATTCTTCTTGGACTTTTATCTAGTGTCAGTGCACAGCAATCAAACAGCGTGAGACAAGAAGATCCCACATACTGAATAGATTCAGATGAAACAACTGAGCAGAGTTGGAACAAGCCTTTTTTACTTTGCACTTGTAGCAGCATGGAGTCATGTTATTAAAGACCAGCTTCAGCACCTTGAGGTTCATCAAAGTGGAAATAATGACTCTGATGCAAATAGATCTAATGGAGTCATGTCCCTGGAGGAGACAAAAGAAAATTCAAAGAAGAAAAGAAGGAAAGATTAGGTAGTTAGGGTTGTAATGACTTGCGATGAGGTGGAAGTGCAATGATTAATAACCTCCAGCGCTTTACCAAAGCAAAGATAAATCTATTTCCTTCTCCAAGATTTAAAGCAGCTACAGGTGTGGGTGCACGTGTGTCTCTCACCACTAAAATCCTAGTCACTTTAATTAAAGTTTTGACTGAACCGTGGATTGGACTTGTATGTAAAGATGCACACACTTGGGCTAACATCCTGGGGACCCTCACACTCATGACAAACAGGAGTAATCCCAGGGAGCTCAGTGTAAAGTTACTCAGCTGTGTGTCCGTAGGGTCAAAGCAAGAGTCAGTTTTGAAATGCTGATCTTTTAATTTTTGTGTCTGCTTACATAACAGGGTAGCAGACTTCATGAACTAATTCTGTTGCTAAGTAAGCGTTGAATGGCGTGATACAAGAGCATAAGTATGCCCCAGAAAACTCAAAAGCAAGAAGCTTTTCTTCCCTCTCAACCACATGAATTGGTCTGCATTAGAAGCAAGGAAGAAGGATTAGGTAGTCACACAGCCCTTAACAGGCCAATTTCTAGAGTGGCAGGTGCATCATGAAGAGGCACAGTGGATTAATGCTCTGACACACTGGAAATGTATTTACTTTGTCATGTTATGTCTTGATCTCAACTGACTGGAGAGTTCATCAGAGTATTTATTGTTAGAAGTATTTATTTGTTGTTCTTCAGCTGAGAAACCAAATATCCTGTCAGTTTCTTCAGACAGAATGCAGTCTGTCACAGACGAGTCACGCAATAAAGAGATTGCCCTATAGGAGTGGCTGTCCAGTACAGGAGATCCTCTGCACCAAGTCACAAGTGAAAACAAAAACAGACAGCTTTCTCTCCTGACATTAAATCATGTCACAGAATCACCACCCAAGTCTTCATGGTTGGCAGTTTCTATGCCAACCACTATCACTGCAGTTTAAAGCTTTGTAAGAGATCAAAAAAAATGTAGGAGCTCGTCTATGCAGGGAAATAGGCCAAAATAGCTATGGATTATTTCTAATCTAATAATAGCAAGTATTTCTGGGGGAAGTTACTTTTATTCTGGAATGGCATGTTGATATATGGAGCTATTCTGGAATAGATATTTTGATCAGTTTCCTCAGTAGACAACCCTTCTGCTTGGTGCACTCAGTCAGCAGAAAAAGAAGATCTGAGCAAATAAGTAGTGTAAGCATGCCATTTGATGCTGGGCATGCAATCTTTTTTGAAACTTCCTTACCTAACAGGGGACTCAGAGTAAAGAGAATTATCGGTGAGGTTTATGAATCTGTTGTTAGGACAAATGTAGTGAAGAAAATGAGATCTGCATTCTAGGCCAGATTTTCTAAATTGTGTGGACACATTTATGCACTTCCATAGAACACAGATGACACACACTACACTCTTATATAGAAGTAGATGCCTGATTATTTAAATGGGCAATGAATACTGAGATACAAAAGGATTGAGATAAGAGACATTTTTCATGCACAAGATGTACATTGGGAACACAAATGTGTGTGGATAATGGTTTGAGGTTTTCATGAATACTGGATATGGCCAAGGGGAACCCTGAGGCACAAAACCTTCAAGTAACCCCATTTGGGCACAGAGATTGCACTAACTCCTACTTTAAGGCGTAAGCCGTCCCAGAGGTTGTTTCATGTGTGTCATTTATCATCATTTGTATTATTAACTGTGTTGCAAACTGCTTTGCTACACAGTCAACACAGCATTCCATCAATACAATACGGGAGCTTTTATTCTATAACCGTGCATATTACAAAGAACAACATTATTAATTAGAAAGGGGTTTTATCATTAGCAATGGGAACTTCAAATTAATACTTTTGGCAATTTCAAGAAACTCCTTGACCTTTTGTGAGCTCATAAGATGGATATTTACAGCTTAATGCATTTTTCAAAGCCTTGATCCTGAGTAATTAAAAACTGCATTCTAGTGGCAATAACCTCCTATCATCTTTGCTTGCTTGTACAGATGCTATGGATTAGAAAGGAGGCAAATCACAGGAAGGGAAATCCCTTTAAGTTTGTTATGCCTTCTGCAAGTACTACTGAAAACCCTGTACAAGTACTGTTGATATACATTTTGAACAATATCCCACTGAAAAGTTTTCCATCAATTGTCGCAGGGGACTGGTAACACTGTTCTACATCCAAAATGCGTCTGAAATAAATGTAGTCAAACTTTACTAATTCTGGGTCACTGAGAACGAAAATGATGCTTAAAATTGTTGATTGGCTCTAGTTTTCAAGATATGCTATTGGGTCAGTATATACGACCCTTGACATGGGAATGGCGGAGGATAAGTGAGTTATAAAGGGAAGGGATCTCAATTTAAACCAGAAATGACTAAAATACATCTTTGACTGGATCTGTGAATAAATCTATGACTGGGTTTGGACAGTACTTGCTTTTTAGGCAAAACAATGAATGATGCAATCTGAAGCTGGTATTGCGTCATACATGAGATGAATTGCATCATGTTATTCCTAGAAGTCATGGATGATGCAGTCATAATGAAGCTTACATCACTCTGCTGAACAAATTGCCCTATATCAGCTCTAGAAATCATACAGTGTCGTGCTCTCTTATTTGTCAGTGTTTGATTTTGCAAAGGGACACATTTCTGTTTAGCCAAAGTCAGCAGAGATGCCTCGTACTTGTGTGAACAGTGCAGATAACTTCTGCTATGTTTGTGGTGAAGTGACTTTTGCATCACAAAAGCGCAGTATAACCACTATGGTTAAGAAAGCCTATCACCTGTATTTTGGCTGCAAAACTGGAGATCAGGACAAGAGGTGGGCCCCACACATATGCTGCAACTCTTGTGCAACAAATCTTCGCCAGTGTTTGAACAGGAAAAGGAAATCTATGCCTTTTGCAGTGCCAATGATTTGGAGAGAGCCAACAGATCATACCAGCAATTGTTACTTCTGCATGGTGCCTCCAGTTGGGAAAGGTGTGTCAAAGAAGAAAAAGTGGACTGTGCATTATCCAAACATTCCATCAGCTATACGCCCAATACCCCACGGAGAAGGACTGCCGGTTCCTGATGCACCAGAATCATTCTCACTTGAGTCAAACGAGGAAGAGGAAGAGGATAAAACTTCTGGTCCTGAACCATCAATGTCACAGGACCCACATTTTCTCCCATCCTCCTCCTCTGAACCACACCTCATAACACAAGCTGAACTGAATGACCTTGTCAGGGATTTGGAACTACCCAAGAGTAAGGCAGAGCTGTTGAGCTCCAGACTACAGCAGTGGAATCTCCTGGCAAGTGATGTTAGAGTTTCCATGTTCCGTGACCGTCAAAAGGATCTTGTCCCATTCTTCTTCATGGAAGGTGATCTTGTAGCCTGCAACAACATCGATGGTGTGATGGCAGCCCTCAACGTCGTTCACGTTCCAGATGAGTGGAAACTCTTCATTGATTCATCGAAGATGAGTCTTAAAGCTGTTTTGCTGCATAATGGCAATGTTTTGCCATCAATTCCAGCTGGTCATGCAGTCCATATGAAGGAAACCTATGACAACATGAAACAACTTTTGAGGTGCAAAAACTATGACCAACATCAGTGGCAGCTTTGTGGTGATTTGAAGGTTGTTGCTCTCTTGCTTGGTCTGCAGACTGGATACACAAAGTACTGCTGTTTTCTCTGCGAATGGGATAGTCGTGCAAGAGATTCCCACTACATCAAGAAAGATCGGCCACTCCGACAGTCATTGGAGCCTGAGAGGAAGAATGTTCAGCATCCACCACTTGTTGAATCAAGGACGATTTTGTTACCACCCTTATACATCAAGCTGGGTCTGAAGAAGAACTTTGTCAAGGCTATTGACAAAACACAAGCAGCTTTCAAATACCTCCATGGAAAATTTCCAAGGTTAAGTGAAGCTAAGATAAAGGAAGGTGTCTTTGTTGGTCCTCAGATTCGTGAACTTCTTCGAGATAATGCATTTGACCGTGCACTGCGTGGCAAGGAAAAGACGGCATGGAAAGCCTTCCAGTCAGTGGCAATATATTTTCTCGGAAACAACAAGGCAGACAACTACAGGTGGTTGGTGGAAAACCTCCTCAAGGCATACAAAAGCCTTGATTGCAACATGTCACTAAAGATACATTTTTTGCACTCTCATCTAGATTTTTTTTCACCGAACTGCGGAGCAGTGAGCGATGAGCACGGTGAGCGATTTCACCAGGACATTGCAACAATGGAGAAATGCTATCAGGGCAAATGGAGCCCATCAATGCTTGCAGACTATTGCTGGACAGTGACAAGAGATGCTCCACTTAATGAATACAAGAGACAAGCCAAGAAGTGCCGAGTAGACACTGAATAGGACTAAACTATGTACATAATAGTTTTTTGCCTTTTGTTTCATAATACATTTTATTTATATAACCCTTTTGCTGATTTTTAAAGTGTTATATAAACAGGACAGGTGAAATATTATCATGTAAAGCAACCATAAACACATGAAAAGACCTAGGTTTACAATTTATGATTAAAACTCTACTATCTACACAATATACATAGACATAAAATGTAAAAACTTAAATATCTTAGAAACAGTAGCCAATCAGTTGTTTTAATTGTCATATTTGAATTCAGCACATCAAAATACATAATAAATATCACATTTTATCTCTGAAGCAGACGACCTCTAAAAAATTGTAGACCAGTGTAATAGGTTACACAGCCTTTTGCCTCAGAATCAGCCCTGTTTTATTGAAACTGACCGGTGTTTCATCAAAGGACTCTGTGGTGCATATGAACTAGTAGTTCTCAGTTTAGTTGCTAGAGACCAGTTGTTTTATCTCAAAACCAATAACTCAGTTAATTCTTGGCAGAGGCCCTCCTCTCCCCCACAGACTGAAGGACACATGGAGCTTAAACTTTTCTTTTGCTGTAGGCAATGGTTCCTCCAGGACAGGCTGGGGCACAGTACAAGGAAGCTTGCACTCCTGTCTACCCATGTTGACTTGTTTTAGGATAAATCATGGATTCTTTTTCTGGATCGTCATTCTGGCATGTTCAAGAACACCAAATCCTCTTACTACATTAAAAATATTTCCATTTTACTGGGAGCAGCTTGTTTTGTGAGGTTGGGAAAACAAACAAATAATCGTGGTGGGCAAAATCTGTTTCCGTTCATTGATTAAAACCTTTATTTTTTATATCCTTCAGCACAACCAAATTTTAAGAGATTAATGGAAGAGAAGTCTTAGTGATGGGATTTTGAAGGGCAAATAGAGAAAATAGCAAGTCAAACAACAAAAATGCAAGCAGTGATATAAATTGGAAAGCTGAGCAGTTTGATTTGTTAGGTGTTTAAAAAAATCTCAACCATAACAAGAGAAAAATAAGCATTTGCCAATATTTACCTCATGGATGTGCTAACAACAATTCTGAAGGTGCGTTAATCTGTCGTGAAGGGTTTGTGCTTAGGTTCAAACAAAAGCTGGACTGTGGAGGAAATTTGGTTGCCCTAGTTTCCATTTTATATTCCAAGGTTGGGCATGACAAAGGGATATAAGCATACTGAATATGCCTCCATGTTTCACTAAAAGCTTCAATCCATCTTAAGAAGACACAGAAAAACCTCTCTTCTTGAAAATACCTCTCCACTGTTGCAGAACTGACAATAGCAACATTGATACCTCCATCTCTCCAAACTACCACCTCCTCAAAAATAAATTAAAATAAGCCTATAGCAAGCCAACAAATAAACTGGTCAACCACCCACACCTCTCCCCACCACCAGAAAGACCAATCAGTGAAGCAAAAAAGCCCCAAGCAGAGTTTTACCCCAAAAGGAGAACCACCACAGACTACATGAAGGCCACTGGGGACTTTGCTATTGTTTTTACCTCAATGGTGCTCAGATTCTGCAGTGATGGGCACCATTATAAAATCCTAAAATAGAGATTCTCCTCATGGCACAGTGTAGTACATGAACATCCTCTTGCAACAAAGTTGCCTTATTCATATCATATAGGATTCTATCTTTGAACAGGTGAACACAGAAAAATGGAGAAATCATAATTTTTCATGCAGGGTAAATCCTGTCAGCCTTACCATGCCCAGATAGCCAAGCCTGTGATAGGAGAATAATAATTTGTGTTTGGGTGGAAACTATCTTCCAGCATTCTAGGCAGCAGACCTGCACGGTGGCCATGACTGCAGATCCAGTATTTCAATCGTCCTGGTATTCTCACTAGGTGTGGGCAGATGAATGGAATGTGAGAAATGGAACTGATGTAGCTCTGGCCCCATCAGCCTCGCCATGGCTTCGCTCCTGTCCCATCTTCCAAATGCATTTTCACAGGTTTGTGTAGAGTTGCTCCTACCCCCTCATATGCACATATGCAGCCACACATGTTGTGCTACAAGAATGAAGTAGCCAGATTTGCTCCAGAATATGTAACTTTCCCAGAATCTCTCTGTTTCTTTCTAATGCATCAAACATTAATGAAGTGAAAACATTCATTCATTACTAGATAATCAGCTAGACAGAGTGATAACTGTGGAAGAAGCACCTAGGCAGTAAAGGTGTTTGTTCCTGATAGGCACTGGCAATTGACTCTTACATGGAATGCACTGGTATTATCAAAACTATAATGGAATTATTTTTTTATCTCTCAACACAGCTGGAGATTCAGGGGCCTCCTTGTTATCTGCAGCTTCTTTAGATTTCACAAATTGCATTGCATCTTCTATGTAGCCAAAAATATGTCTGATTAAGGAAGGAAATGATAAGTTTAGCAGTGTATAGGAAAACATGAGTCTAGTTTTTTTTAAAAAAAAAAGATTTGTTTCCTTACGTCTCTGTTGAAGTGATGTGTAATAGATCAAAAAATGGAAGGTAGTTGGAGAGAATTCTAATTTTGTTGAATTAAACCTCTTTAGTTAGAGATAGAAATTATGATGACAGCACTAAGGAACTCTTCTCTGCCTGAGATGCTTGCATAAGTCCAATGAGTCAAATTCTGTCAAATTCCAGCTAAGAGATTTAATTCTTCAAGCTGTCTCATCCACTTTACTCTGGAGGTCTTAACAAGTAGTTAGGCATACTCAGACAAAACCTCATTGAAGATGATGTGCTTTCTTTTGAGTAAAAACTGAGGGTCACATTATGCCCTCCAGAGAGGCAACCTGTAGGAGAGGAAACTTTTGAGGAGGCAGAGATGAGCACTGGGCTCCGAGTAAGAACTTCAAGATTTGGATCAAGGAGCAGTGTTATCTATTGAGAATGAAGGTGTCATTTTCTTATAGTCACTGGACCTGCATAGGATTTGATGTCAAGGAGACAAGCGAATTCTTCTACCATTGCAAAAACTTACCATACACTACTGAGTTTATTTTTCAGCATGTTTTCCCCAAAGTTAATGATCAACCCTAGCACATTGTGCTTCCTTTCCCAATTTTTTCCAGAGCAAAATATAAAATCGTGTGTCCTTTGGGAACGGAAATAACCAAAAGCAGAAGAAACAAAGGCTAGCAGATATTAAAATTATTCACCAAACAAAAAAACCAAACTTTATATGAGTTCAGCACCTTTTCCCCACTTGTTCTACTTGATCTAGCATGACTCCTATTAATTCTTTTAAAAAATCAGTTAGGGGCTTTATTATTTCCATAGCACCGACATGTGCTCTTAAGCTTCTCAGAGTCACCTATCAAAAGGAAAAAGAAAAAGCTGCAAGATGGTCCCTAATTATTCCAAATTCCCACAACCAAGAAACCTCTGACACAGCCAGGGCTTTGTGCTGGTGTGGCTTTGACATCCAATGATGGGCTCATTCAGTAAAGGTAGCTTTTCAGAAGCAGCAAAAAATTCCCAGTTGTATCAAACCTGTAAGAACTGATCAGTTCAGGTAGAGCATTTGAGTAACAGTCCTGTTCAGCAAGATGAACAAAGAGGATTAATATTGGATAAAATCTGGATGCCCTTTCCAATACCAGTCTTCTTGGCCACAGGGAGAGTTGAGCACCTCATTGCCAGTCAGAAGAGATCCAAGCCTGTTGGTAGCCAAGTTAAAGTGGGGAGGCTGTTAAGTATTGGCAGGGGAGAGCAATGAAATGAAAATCAAGGAGAGGGTAAGGAATCCACCCTGAAAAACCATTTTGAAATATCAGAAAAAATTAGCTGCATTCTGGAAGAAAGAAGTTTCTAGTGAAAAAAAAATGCAAAACACACACACACCTGCCTGACATTTATGGAGACCTTGTTCCAGATAATTTGTTGCTTGCAAATTATGTTGTGATAAAATACCAATAAATACTGAACACCAAAACCAACAAATCCACAGGGACCCTAAATGCCCTGACATTTTAACAACATATGAAAACACATGAAAATACTTAGCAGCATGAAAACCCAAAGTCATCTCCTTCTTATACCTACAAACACAGGGCTCTGTCACTACTCATACACAAAACTCATTGTCCCAGTCCCCTTTGTGCCTGCACAGGACTGACCCCTAGGATATAGGATCTTAATGTCCCCTGACAGAAATGTGTAGCTGTCACCTGACAAAGCATCAGAATTATAAAAATGTGCAGCATAGCCATTTTGGTCCCCAGATGTTAGAGAGAGAAGCTAGGTGCGGTAATATCTTTCATTGGACCAACTTCTGTTGAGAGAGACAAGCTTTTAAGCCACACCGAGCTCTTCAGGGCAGGGACATGTTTCTGTGTAAGCTGGTCTCTCTCACCAACAGAAGGTGATCCAATAAAATATATTACCTCACCTACTTTGTCTCTCAAATAACATTTGTTATTTCATTATGAATTATCAGGATAAAGGGCAGTCACCTTTTTTTTATGGCCCGATAACTCTTAGTATTTTTGCATAGCTGAGTTGTTCACATTTTTGAAATTTGAGCTGCTCTGCAACAGTAATTTATGCAAATTTCTGCAATGCTTGCTTTCTGAATTCTTGCATTGTTCAGTACAGGTCATAGTAATTGGAATTTTTGCAGTTTCTACTGCAGGAAAGAGCATGTCATTGGGTAGATGTGTAATTAATTACTCAGAAGACCTGTCTTCTGTGAACCAGTCAGTTATGTCATCTTGATGTATCATGAAGAAAGGTTGGCTCAGAAAACTAATTTTGCACCACTCTACCAAAATTTCTACATTAAATTACATTAAAACTCTTAATTAATTATAAATAAATCACATACTAAAGAAATGTAATGGTCCTGAAAGATTAAGTTTATTGGTGCATCATCTATTCACCCCATTCAGAAAGCCTATCTTTCCAAAATACTGAATAATCTCAGAAAAACTGGAATAGGCAAAAACAAAATCATCAAGGATTACAAAACACAACCTGATCAGTTTAATCTTTTTAAATGAAATCCAAACACAAATATTTAAGACTAAAGTTTCAAGCAGATTTGTTTCTGTATGCATTTACAAATGCCCAACTTTGTTACAGAAATGCCTTGAGATGCATTCACAAGACAGATCGCAAATATTCTTACCTTTCTGTGGGAATGAAACCTTAAACTGTGTCATGCTTTGGGAAATTTGTGAGCATAAATTGAGCATGTGCATTTAGTTGCACATATATTTGAAAATATGGTATTTAATCTCTTATTCCACTAGTATAAATGGAAAAATATTCTTCAGCCAAATCCCTAAAGAACACTTCACTGCAACAATAACCATTTTTCCCCTCTTCATTTGGACTGTGGTCACACCTTTCCCTCCCTCTCCCCACACACTTTTTCAAAAATATTCTAAGAAATGAGTTTACTAGAAGGAATGTTCACCAAACCAGTAAATATTGCACAATATTTTCAGAAAACAAATTTTTAAACAGGAAACCTGATTTTAAGAGTTATGCTAATCAAATAAGGAAACAAATGCACCATAAGATCTACATATCCAATCAAAGCAGCTCAAATTTCAAACAACAAATACTCAAGAATCATAGGGTTAGAAAGGATTTCAAGGGTCATCTAGTCTAATCACCCATCTAAGAAACTGTTCACAAATGATTAACTCTACAGGTCAAGTAATAATGACTGAAATGAGGATGTGAATAATTTTGAATAATGAATAAACCTGAAAAAGTGTAATCTGTTTGCAGGCAATTTGAAAATAGAAAAAGGAGAAATATTTCAGATAAGTTATTTGTGATTAGTTATTTGCCCTACTCTAGTAAATACACTTATTCGTGCAACTGTACCCTCAGAACTTTTAATAAACACAAGTGGCAATAGTGGAGGGCTTACATCTCATCTGGAATTAAAATACATATAGACAGAGAAGGAAATCAAAACAATGGGGAAGACAAACTGATGATTTGGAAGAAGTTAGGAAAATAGCCTATTGTGTTCATTTAGGCAACATTAACTGAAATATCTTATGTTGCATCTAGGCAAAGAGTTAAATTATATGGCCATTTTCATAGTTGCAAAAGTGAGTCAGTTGGTATCAATGGATTTGCACCAATTTATAACTAGCAAATGATCACACATGGTTATGGTTCATGTGCTCTCAATCTTCACAACATTTTACTCTCCTCTTGTTCATAATGATTTTGACTGCCTTCCTCTCAATGGTGATCAATCATCATCTTGTGCAAATACAATTGCTTACATGGAAAACTAACCTTAAGAAAGTAATGTATATTCCATGTCTTTCAAAACTATACACCAGCTAGAAATGAGGTAGAAAACCAGCACCACCTGAGCAGGCAGTCTTCTACACACGGCTAGCAAATATTCTCAGACCACTTGTGGTTCATGGACCAGTTTGGTAACAGGTGTATTGAAATGGTATATAGCTCTGGGGATTCATGAGTTGTATGTAGTGGACAAGATGAAAATAATGGTGTAGTCTCTTAGCTAAGCTGGGATGAGGAAACAAGCCTTTCTACAGCCAGAGAAGAGCTGACATGCTAGTGTAGCAAGAGTGCATCATGTTTGTGATATCAGTGTATGCACCTTAACAAGAATGTGATGAAGAGAAGGAGAGTTTCTGCCAGGATTTGAAGGCACTAGGGAACAGCCCATGAGGAGCTGCTGCTGGTGCTGGGTAATCTGAATGCACTCAGAGGCAAAAAATAGAAGGGGCAGGACATGTGTTTAGGAAAAGACAGCTAGGCACTGTGGATGAGGAAGGGAAAGCTCTGCTGGCCACAGGTATTTGCAACTAATGGATGATAGCTGATATACAGCTCCAAAAGAGGGTGTGTCATTTGGTTACACACATCAGTGGTGCAAACAAAAGCCAGACTGATAACATGTTGGTGAGGAAATCTCAGTGGACTCAAGTTATGGATTGCAAAGTGATACCTAGCAAGACAGTAGCGGCTGCAACACATACTTCTTGTGGCAGAGATTGCAGTAGAATGTTAGAAAAGTAGGGAACTAAGCTCAAAAGAAACAAGGTTGAAGTACAGATAGTTGAGGGAAAGCATGACAGATAAGTTTGTCCAAAAACAGATTTGGTATCAAGTGAAAAGGACGAAGGTCTATTTGACAATGTTGATCAAAGGCTCTTAAGCAAAGTAAGCAATCATGGAATAAGAGGGAAGGTCCTACACCAAAGGGTAGGAATACAGTTTCGCAACGGAGAGAGATAAATAGTGGTGTCCCCCAAGGATCTGTACTGGTGCCAGTGCTGTTCAACATATTCATAAATGATCTGGAAAAAGGGGTGAACAGTGAGGGGGCAAAATTTACAGATGATAAAAATTACCCAATATAGGTAAATTGAAAGCTGGCAACAAAGAATTACAAAAGGACTTCACAAAACTGGGTGACTCAGCAAAAAATGGCAGATGAAATTCAATGTTGATAAGTGCAAATTAATGCAAATTAGAAAAAAATAATCCCACTAATCCTATAAAATGATGGTGTCTAAATTAGCTGTTCCCATGGAAGAAGAGGATCTTGAAGACTTTTCTCATGGTGCATATATGAATTGGAACAAGAAAATAAGATGCTTTGATTTTTTTACCCCAGATGGAACAAAATACCAGATCTGGGAATCTGAATCCAAATCCCTCAAAAATCCAAAGTAGTTTGATTTTCCCCTCTCCCTTTTTATTACACTTCTTCCCAAATCTAACATTCCTGTCTGTAGCTGAAGTATTATGGAAATGACAAAGAGTCCTGTGGCACCTTAAAGACTAACTAAAGTATTAGAGCATAAGCTTTCGTGAGCTAATACCCACTTCGTCGGAGGCAATCCAACAAAGTGGGTATTAGCCCACGAAAGCTTATGCTCTAATACTTTAGTCTTTAAGGTGCCACAGGACTATTTGTCACTTCTGCAATTCTAGACTAACACAGCTACCCCTCTGATTCTTAAAATGTTACGGCAATCTGAAACACACCATTAAATAAAAATAAATCTAAGATCTTCCCACTGTGGATTAAATGAATTTAGAATAAGAGTTACCCCCTCTATTGTGAAAGAGTAATAATCTGAAGTTCTTTAAACTTCTTTAAGCAGAGAAAAAAAAATCTCAAGAAAATAAACTGAATATATCAACATATGGAGTCAAATCTCCCACATAAAAAGCAAAACTAAAAAATTCCCATATACTATACTATATAGTGTAGCTAATTAAGATAATTAACAACTTTCTGTCTCTGCAGCTTCCTGTATTACAGATTACATTAATTTGGTTGGGTATTCATTTGCTCCAGTCTTCTGCAGCAAATGAATACCAGCACAATAGGATATAATACAGTGACGTACTTGGGTTTCTGCCATTGCTATAATTCTCATTTTGCTTTAAAAGGATGCACCACTAGGTAGCTGTTTGTCCCTGGGGCTGGATTTAGAGGCAGGTGAGCTAAGTGATGGCCTGGGGTGCCGGGCTCAGGGTGCTGTTTGAAGTTTGTCACTAACAACTTTTTGTTCTTAGTGACAAAAAGGGAAAATAGAATGTCTGAAGCAAAATGTTTCAGGTATTCTGCATGTAGATTCATTTTTCACTAACCTCCTAGAATATTTTGGATCTTTATAGAATCCTATGGAACCTTCCAGGCTTTCTGAGAACTACATTTTCCGTTGACCTCCTAGAATGTTGTCAGCCATGCCCTTGCAGGTATAAAAGGGGTGGGACATTGCCCTTCAGTCAGTGAAATGCAAGAACAAAGTGAAGTGAGAGCCCACTTGCGATATTATGAACCTTGTTTTATTGTGTAAATGTGAAAGTGTACTTTGTTTTACAATTTAACAAGTATAAGAGTTAACATTCTAAAGCTGTTACCTATAGTAACACTAATGTTGGTGCACAGTACAATTATTAATGTTCATACATCAGTTATGCTTAAAATTTAAAAAAAATCTATAAATTTATATATAGTATGAATAAATACAGATTTACAGATCCTACTTTGCAAATTTATGGCCTTATGACAGGGATAAATCATACAAACACAAATGCAATAAGAAATAAGGTATTCAAACGTAAAACAATGGAGGAAGGTGGGGAGGCACACCAAAGATGCTGCTCACCTGGGGCACCATTTGGTCTAGAGCCGGCCTTGCTTATCTTCTTTCATCTTGCTGGTGTGTCTTGTAACTGATGTCATTTCCCTTTCCATTCATCAACATGCTGGAGTCGTTTTTGAGTAAACTCATTGACAGTAGAAAAAAGACATCTATAAAATTCATCAAAATCACTACCAGCAGATAATTTCTGTCTGAGGCTCCGTTGCATGTAGTAGTTGACAAATACTCCAGATCTGAACATTAGTTTCACTCATTTAATATGCTTTGTTAGCTTACTCTTGTGTAAAGTCCTTGGCTCATTTTTACATTGGGTAATTTTGGAATATAGTAGCTGTTGAGGGGTCTCATACGGAGTGGGAGAGACCACGTTTATGTATCATTAGAAGCATTGGCTAAAATGAATACATAAAAATGACACACTTTAGAATAATATTGCTGTGGAAAATACTCAAAGCAATACTTCATAAACTTTATCATCTACATGGATTAGATCCAGGCCTATTTTCTGAAAAGATGCCATCTTCTCAAGATGCTTCAGGTCATTCTTGAGCAGCATTTTATTTCATGGCCATTTATAAAGTGCTGCACAGATGTCATCAGAAAGCTAATAACTCTTACCTGAAGAAATTAAGTAGAGTCAAAATCACTTTGGTAAATAGGTCCGACTTTAACACTTACCCAAATAGCTCTTGACTAACGAATTGCTTAGCCATGGCCTTTGAAGGATAAGGCAGGCTGTGACTTGCCATTTACTTGATGTTTTGGAAATGTGAACAAATGACTTACTAAATGGTGCGAGCCATTAATGACATGTTGCTTTAGATGTATGTTGGATTGGCTAATATACTCCCCTGATTATGTTCTGAAGCTTAACCAGCATGTCTTTCATCAAGGAATGTTATATTAGATTATCCAGCGATATGTCTCATTACTCACTGGAAACTGCTCTTGCTTAAAATAAGTACATTTTGGACAGACTAATTTAATAATGGAAATATCAGTGCAGCAAATATTTGAAACCTATAGGTTAAAATATATTTCCTACTTCCCATAAAACATGTATTTAACAAAGATAATGTCATGAATTATATTAAAGACTCCATAAAATGTGCAACACAGGTTCTCTGAAATGATGGGTGTTGATAGCTCAATTAAAAGAATTTCCATTGTAAACCTAGCAAATTCCAAGCTTATGGGAAGTCATTAATTCAGAATTCATCTCTGCAAAGATTAAAACTCTTCTAGAATGTATATGAGGCTGAGAGAAACATATGCAAAACTGCAGCTGAATGCTGAGTAACAAAGCAAATTTCCCACATACCTTCTGAATTTAGTTAATCATGAGTGGGGGTGGGGAGAGGATAACTTTGCCATAATTAATGGATGCTGACTCCAACATCATGTATCTCCTAAAAACAGACATTGCAGCAGTTATCCAGACCAGAAACCATTTTACTGCATATGAGGCAGGGCTGGCCTTATCATGAGGTGAACTGAGGCAGCCGCCTCAGGTGCCAGATTGCGGAGGAGGGGACGTGCATCACTAGGACCCAGAAAAATGTGTCTGCTGCTGGTGTATATGTATTCTCTCTGCTTTAGATGCACAGAGAGGGTGGAGTGCTGCACTGGAGGAAGGCACAAGAGACATAACAGGCAGGCAGGAGAAAAGGTGAGAGGGAATAACAGAAAGCAGCAGGAGCAGCAGGGAGAGAGAGGAGGAGGAGGAGCCTCTTATGTACCTCTCTAGAACTCCCTGGAGGCTGGACTGATTAACACCATCTTCTCAGGGAGCTTCCTGTTTCCTGCTACTTCCCTGAACCTACTTGATGGGGACAGGCTGTCAGCTGAAGTGGTAGGAGCCAGTTGGGCCCTTAAAACATTGATATGTTCCCTCACTCAGGCCCTTCTACCAGCCTGCTTATTTGTCCCCTTCAACTGAGTGTTGAGAGCCACTTTAGCTGGCACAGAACAGCTGTCATGAGTGAAAGATGAAACACACCCCTTTGGGGCAGCATTCAGAAAAAAGCAAGCAAGCAAAGGAAGCGTTTCTATCTACGCAGGAAGGAGCGCTCCTGAGATACATAGACAAATGTTCACAGTAAGCCTTCTGGCCCCAGTGAGGATGTGAGTGGTGAGGAGATACCTGATCTTCCAGTTAGTCAGAGTGCAGGTGACCTGGCAGTTACTGCAGCATCCATATCTCCGTCTCAAAATGGATATAATCCCACACTTTCCTTCAGGAATGTGCATATCAGAGAAGAGTGTGGTGGAGGCACAAGAAACAGCTGCCGCTGAATTTAGTTCCTTTAGTCTGAATGATCCAGGACTGTGGACCCACTTGAGCAGTAGCCTTAGGGACTTTCTTGTACTGCATGGGCCACAGCAAGGTGAAAAACTTCATGTTCCCCAAAGATAATGAAAATAGAAGTTTCCATCCAACACATTACTGACATGAAATCCCCAATGGTGACAAAGTGGAGAGGCCATGGCTTATGTACTCAAAAACCCAGAATGCTGCATGCTGTTTTATTACAAACTCTTCCAGTCCAATGTTCCGGTCACATTGGGTTCTACAGGAACAAAGGAGTGGAAAAATCTGGCTAGAAATCTGGCATGCCACAAGAAGGGAACAAATCACCAGAGAGCACTCCAAAGGTGGAAAGAGATTGAAATGAGACTAAGGTTAAGGGCCACCATAGATGATCAGCATCAAGAGAAGATTGCATCAGAGTCACTTTACAGGCAAAATGTTCTGGGAAGACTCATTGTTTTGGGTAGCAAGCATTCTCACAATGGCAGAGTAAGCATGGCACTTCAGATCAGCAGTATGTGCCAAACAATGGAAACTTCCTAAAAATTGTGGAGCTGACGGCTGAGTTTGGATGCTGCTGGAGTACAGCATCAAGAATCACCACCACCCAAGGAATGTACACACACACACCCCACTACCTTGGAAAAACAATTCTAAATGAGATCACACAGTTACTGGCAACAAAAGTCAAACAGAGATTGTGACAGATCTGAAGTCAGCAAGATATTACTCTGTTATTCTGGACTGCACATCTGACATCAGCCATATGGAACAAATGACTTTAATGGTGCATTTTGTAGCAACAGAACCTAGTGAAAATGTCCGTGCAACGGTGACTGTCAGAGAATATTTTTAGAATTTATTGACATTGATGATTTTACAGGAGCAGGTACGACAAATGTGCTTCTTAAAAAGCTGGAAGATATGGGAATTATGATAGCTGACATGAAAGGTCAGGGCTATGATAATGGCACCAATATGAGACGAAAGGAGTACAGACATGGATTCAAGAGTAAAACCCTCAAGCCTTTTTTGTCTCATGCAATGCTCGTTCATTGAACTTGATACAGTCAGTGATGCAGCTCCAGCTTCTAATGAGGCTTCTGAATTTTTTAATGTAATTCAATGCATCTATATATTTGTCTTGGCATCAACTCATCAGTGGCAAATCTTGAAGCAACTTCTGGGAACATCCTCTCTCACATTGAAAACACAGAGTGCCGCATGATGGGAAAGTTGTGTGGAGGTGATAAAGTCTATCAAACATCAAATTGGGAAGATAAATGATGCCATAGTTGTCATTATGGAGGATAATGCTATGACAGGAACCATTCATGGGAGAACAGTGGCTGAGGGAAATAGAATAACCAGAAACATATATAAATTCAAATTTCTGTGTGGCTTAGTGTTGTGGCATGATATGCTGTTTGAAATAAATGTTGTAAGCAAAAGACTCCAAGGTGTTGATCTTGATATATCTGGAGCAATGGAACAACTGGACAAAGTAAACTCATACCTACAATCTTACCGATCAGATGAGGGATTTCAAAATCTTCTGAAGAGTGCTCAGAAGTTGGCAGAGGAACTTCACACTGAACCTATTTTCTCACTCATTCAAGAATACAAGAGTCCCCGAAGAAGACATTTTGATTACGAGGCACAAGATAATCCCATAAGAGACCCCAAACAACAATTCAAAGTTGAATTCTTTAACCAGGTGCTAGATTGTGCAATACAGTCAGTTGAAGAGTACTTCATGCAACTCAAGGAACACAGCAGAATATTTGGGATATTATATGATATTCCAAAACTTCTCACTATACCTGAAGAAGACCTACAGCAGCAATGCAGGGCATTAGAAACAGTGTTGACACATGAAGACATGTGTGATATTGATGTAAGTGATTTAGATGATGAACTGAAAGCCCTTTCAAGATACATTTCAGCAGGATCAACTCCAAAGGCTGTTCTCAAATATGTGCACAAATAAGATGATCATCCCCTTTCCAAATGCTTTTGTTGCTCTGTGCATACTTCTGATACTTCCTGTAACAGTTGCCAGAGGAGAACGCAGCTTCTCCAAGCTGAAGTTAATAAAAACACATCTTCGCTCCACAATGACCCAGGAGAGGCTGGTTGGCCTTGCAATCATCTCAATAGAGCATGAGCTGGCCCAGATTGTGGACCTTCAGGAAGCAGAAGCAGTTCTAATCTTTGCACCCAAGACGACACAGAAAGCACCATTTTGATTATTCAAATGGATAAAAATGGTAGTGTCTACTATGCAGACAAGAAAAGTTTGCTATTCAGGCATTTGAAAGTTAACGTAAGTGTTGCTTAAAATTTTTTGAACAAGGCATTTTAAGTTGTTAGTTCTCCTTTATTGGGGTAGGTAGCAGAGCAGTACCGTGAGAGGAGTAGCAAAGGAAAAAGGCAGAATTGAGACCTTTCAAAGTTTTGGTCCAAGTGAGGGGGCATGAGGGTGTCATTTGAGCTCCCAGCCTCAGGTACCAAAATGTTGTGGGCTGTTCCTGTTATGAAGCAGCAAATTTCTTCCTTTTAGCACAGATGCTAACTAAAATCAAAGGCAACAATGAGCTCAAAGAGACAGTAGATACAGAAGAAGCACTTCGCTGTGGGTATGGGGATTTAATTGGTGACCTTAATGGGAGCAACTTAGGTGGAGGGTAGAGATCAGTAAGCAGACTGAAATAACTCAAGGAAAGGATCTAATAAAACCAAGCTGGAGTGTTTATAACAGCCAGCTTGCTCAAGAAGTTAGCACCTAAACCACTAGCAGAAGGTAGGGGAATGAACAGGAAGTGAAAATTTACCTGAATAGGGACAGCAGAGTTGGCTCCATTTTGTCCACCATTTAACATCTAGTGATGGTCATTAACAGAAACAATTCATCCTGTCCTGTCTTAAGTCCCAGTCAGACAAAACTTCCAGGTCTTCACAAATTGGCCCGTAGTGCTTAGCGGTATTTAGCAATGTTCACTTCCCCCTTGAGTCTGTCATTAATTTTACATCCAAAGTCTAATGCCTGATTTGAGTTTTCTTTAGAGGACTTTTATAATAAGTATAATGAGAATCACCCCTTATTCAATCAGAATGAAAGTAACTCCATTTTTTATGTTGGTAACATAATTTGCATAAAACATCAATATTTCATTACTTGCTATCTTCAAGACAGACAGACCTGGAGGAATGTTCTAGAGCTTTAATAGCAGAAATGTGTCAAAAAAAATAAAAAGCAAAATTGCACTTTCCTTAAATGAAAAGATTTACATTTTAGAAATTTGGTTAAAACAACATATCTGTGGAATAGCCACAAAATATTAATAAATTATTATTATTAATCCAGGAGCCTTCCCTTTCCATTGTCTGTCCTGACTTCCATGCAATTTAAGTGAAGTGAATTCCCAATGCATCATCTTTCCGGCAAACAGTACTTCTGTGTTCACTTCCCCTAACCTGAACACAATACCTTTTGTCTCCCTCACTAAGCTGAGTCTATTGACGCATCTCAGTATACAACATGAAGTCCATTAATATGCTAAACTTGTACACACTGAAAATCCATTAGCAATGAAATAGAATGAAAGAAAGTCCACAATTATTGCAATGCTTTGCATATAGACAAATTACAATTCTGTTTGTCTAGTCACAGAAGGTAGAGATGGAGGTGTAAATTATGTAAGGGGTGTAATTTCCCCAAAGCCTCAGACCTTTAATTACTCAGGCCTGCTTGCAGAAGATGCGGAGATGAGAAGCACTATGGGTTCAATTTTCCGTTGCACCTGAGCTTTGCTGACAGTTGGATCCAATAGCAGTTCCCAGATTCTACTCTGCATACCCACCATGTAACTTAAAGCTGCAGATGTGGGGAAAGCAGATCTATGTTACATTCAACTGACAGTCAAGAGTCTCAGTTGGCCACATTCCCTTCTCACTCATCTCCATCCCCTAAATGCAGCCTCCCCTTTACTTCAAGCATAGTAGTTCCATCAGGGAAGGGGGTTGCAGTGGAGGTGGTGCAGGAGGCAGCATAGCGTCCTCTGCTAGCTTTACACCTGCTGGAGATTCTCCCTCCACTGGGAGAATTATCCAAGGGGTTTAAGCACACAGTCCAAAGTGAACTTAGCAAACCAGGACATCTGGCCTTACGCAGTCAAAACATTTTTATTACTCTTATAAAAATCTATTGTCATGTTTTCACTACATAGTGATTTTTAATCATTGGTTATTTGTTAAATCTGAACCTAAAAACCAGAATCCTGAACAATACTTCAGTTTTGTAGCACTTTTTAGCTAAGGAATTTTCTACATTTTAATTAATTTATCCACACATTCCCCATGCGATGTGATGAAAGACATAGTGGACTATTTGATAGGATTACATCAGATAGAATCAATATTCTGATTCATTTTTTCACCTGGGTAGACCAAGTGACTAAAAAGATATTTTCCCTTGACATCAGGATCTGATGGCTACAGGATTTGACAAACCAAAGCAGTCCACAAAGGCTAGAGCCATAAGATCTGGATTTGAATGATGGAAACAGAAAGAAAAAAAGAAAAACTAGGAAAAAAGGCATCCTTAAAATAGCAGTGAAATGAGTAGTGTCAGAGTTGTGCCTGGAAGACTGTGCGGACTTTTTTAAAAGAGAAAAACCTAGAAAAGATAAGTTTTCTTCCTACTTTGTTTAAACGGAAGAAAAATGAGGGTCCTGGTTGCAATGCAAACGGGATGTAACTATCGAAAAACCTAGAAAAAGATGTGTTTTACACTTTTCCCTGAAAGTGGTCTGCCTGGGACTTAAATATTTTTCTAATGTGACTGAATTCCAAAAGTGAAGGTCCAGATCTGCATGGAGTTCACCTTAGAGGTATCAAGTGGGAATGTTCCCACAAGCATATTTGTTGTGGTAATATCATGAGGAGAACACCATCTCCTTTTATTGCTTGGGTGACCTTTGTGGGAGCAACTTCAGTAGAGGGGAAGAGATCAGTAATCAGATTGGCACAAGTCAAGAAAAAGATTAATAAAAACAAGCTGAAGTGTTTGAAATAACCAGCTTGTTTAATGAGTTTATAGGTAAACATTAGGTAGAAGATAGTGAATGGAGAGGAAGTGAAAAATAGAGAGAAGTGCATGGGTAATCCTGAGGGCTGCTGAGTGAAGAAAACTAAGCATGTTATCCTTTCAATGACACCAGCAGAGGGGTTAGGAGATCTAAAAGCATGCTGGTGGTGGTGAAAAGTGGAGCTGAGAGGTTCTAGGGTTGGACAATTTTCTGCATGACAAGTAATTACACCAAAAGAAAAGCAGTTTGGATTGGTTCTCTAATCAAATACTGCAAACTGTTGTAGTTCCTGCTTTGGGCTAATTTGCAAAAGAGAATCAGATACTTTATTTCTGCACTTCACTGCTAAAATATCATTAACAAGAGTTTTCCCATTGTTGTGATGTACTATGACTTTAGTGTTAAGACAGAGTAAACAGATGCAGGAAAATCTGCTGACATTATGTGGATTTATTGCTTAAGAATTTTAATTTCTGCAAGTAATGTGGAAATTGGTTCATGTGTGTGTGTTTCACCTGGGTTTCTTTCTGCACCAATGAAAACAGGTTGCTGCAACAGCAGCACATTTCCATGCTTCTGGTAATACAACAGCATTTAAGAAGGGATTAAAGAGTTGTTAAATGCCTAGCAATATCAGAAGAGGACAATTTTAAAAGATTTTGTTCTGCTCTATTGAAGCTCCCTTTTCTGTACAGATTAATTTCATGCAAAATCTTTAATACATTGTAAGGTCTGATGCTATGTGATGCTCCAAAACTCAGATTGGCATCTTCTCTCTTTCATCAGAGTCATTTCATGCACTCCACTGCACTTTCCAAAGTTGGTGAAATGTACATCTTTATAGCTATAAACTATACCAGGGATTCATTTATTGAAAGTAAAAAGCCACTATTTTGTATAGAAAAATTTGTAGATAGATGTGTATGAAAAACCCTACACCATTAAATTCAGAAATAAGAAGGTGATAAACACATAGGCCAAAAAATAACTGCATATGAATACATTAAAAATGTAATTAAGCAAATACTAGAAATGTAACTGATGAGCTTGTGATACATGCCGTTAATTCTGCCAATAAATTCAAGTGGGCAGAAAAGGTCACACAGACCAGCAAAGATGGAAGAGAATGTGAGGCTTGGGTTTTTTTGTTTATTTTTAGAAGAGAATTTTTGCTGGAAACTGTTAAATACAAACCCTTTATTTGAGCTATTTCCCTTAAACTAACTAGTTGTTCAAAAGGACACATTTTTCATAATACCCCAAAGATCAGGAATTACATTTTCAAGATACTGCAACCTCAAAGCTTGACCTTTTCATATTCCCATCATCCGGCATTCAAAATCTTCCAACAAACTGTGGGATGTAATCCAGTCTAAAATCATTTCCTTCATAAACAGATTAAGGGTTTTGCTTAAACTCCACAGAAGACAGAGGAACATTAAAGATATGGAGGCAGATACTGATTTCAATTAGACCAATGACAGTGGATTTACACCGACATAATAGGTCAGAATGTGGTCCCTGGAAATTAGAACTGATGGGCTAAATGCACTTATAGGTGAAAATATCAAGAATTATAGAGCATAAATTGCTTCAATGATCCATAAAATGAACACAGATGGAATTTCAGTTTGGTTGGAGCCCCTGAAGGCACAGATGCAGGAGGGGATGAGGTTTTGCTTCCTACATTGAAGGAGATGAGAGGGAATAATTCTGTTTTCCATCTGTGTCATGGAACATGTTGCAATTGAAGCAAAAATTATATTTTTAAATTGTCAGAGTCTGAGATTGCTCACAATATTTCTCAAACTTGGACCCTTAGAGGCAGTCCATGAATTGCGTAACTCATGTGCATGGGTGAGAGGGGAGTGAGGTTCCTTAATTTAGCATGTTTGTTTCAGTCTTGCAAAGTGTTACAAAAGGAGAGGGGAGGGTCTTGAAAATCTCCAAAAAATGTGTTACATTATTTAGGGACAGATCCTGACCATCAACTTTTTTTTTTTTTTGAGGACAGGGTGCTGTTAATTTACTTCATTTTATACCCTCTGTTATTTTTAATTAAAATAATCTCCATATCCCATTGGCAGGGAAAGTGTGATGTCCCCCTGACCCCCATACACCATCCTGCCAATGTGCCATAAAGCTTGACCAAGAACAACCAACTTTATAGGAAAAGGGATAACTGAGCCCATAAAAATCCTTGGCCTTTCTGATGGTATGCCAACTAAGGGGTCAAGCAGGCTCAGATTTTCAAAAGCATCTCCTAAAATGAGCGTACAACTTGTATATGCTCAAAGAGACCCTGATGAGTGTAGTTATCCATTTCGCACGCACAGATGTAGGCTTTTGAACATGTAAATTCAATTTAGGTGTCCACTGAAAAAACTATTACTGTAATATTTATGTGACAATGATTTTGTGTGATATGGATTCTTGTCCACATTGTCTACAACCTGTAGGAATTAGTTTCCAGTATTTGGGTCATAACAAATGTTTATTCATCTACTGCACAGAATTCTTTTGCTTGTCAATATGGGTTTAGCAAATGCACAAGTTCTATTTAACACTTTCATATTTTCTAAAAGGCATACAAGTACTATCTGAGGGAGCAGGCATCTGTTCATTGGGAGAGTTTTTAGATTTGCTGTAGGGAATTCATTTAGCAGTTTCTTTATTTTTCCATTCAGTTACTGCAGGAGAATATTTTACAGGCACAAAAAGTAATTCACTACCAGTTATACAGCAAATGCATTTCATAGAGACAGCCAGCCAGGTCCCATCACACTGACATCAAGCATTATATTATAAATAATTTATTGCCCTCACTAACCAAAAGCATGCAAGATTGCCCTGAGTTCTGGATATTTTTAATACGTCTAATAAATCTTTTCCTGTTTACCTCCTTGAGTCAGATTCTCTAATCATCTGGTTCTGTGCAGAACACAGCACTGCAGTGAAGGACAAAGGTAGATTTAAGCCATCTTTGTACCTCCTTTTTCTGGCTCTGGCCCTCATTACTGCCTAAATTGTGAAAGCTTTTATGTCCCCTCTGTGTGCCATCTACTGGCACCACATTGTCCCAGTACAGTAGGGTTACCCAATTTTTTACACTTTCAGTCTGGACTGCGGTGTGTGTGTGTGTGTGTGGGGGGGGGGGGAAAAAAGAAACTAGAAAAAGACCCAAAAATCAGGACATCTGGTCACCCCACAGTACAGTGTACTCTCACCATGTCCCATTCCTTCCAAAACATTTTCTACCATCCCCACTAACTGTACTGGGGCTACATTGGGTGGTATATACACACCTCTCAAATGCTGACAGGAGGATTTTGTGGAGGTTGTCCTGGCACAAAGCAGAGGAAACAATGTAAATGGACTGCAGTTGAGATACAAATGTGGTCAGTTAAGACAAAGGTGGGGGCAGATTTGTAACATTTTAGCAGAAGAGTCTAGTACAGGGCTGGGCAAACTACGGCCCGCGGGCCACATGTGGCACGCCGGCCCTTTTTATCCGGCCCACGAGCTTGGCCTCGGGGGCGGGGCCACTGGTCCCGCCCTCCCGGCCTGGGGTGCCTGGCGAGCGCGGCAAGCCGCGCGGCCCCGCGCTTCCGAGCCGGGGCGCCGGAGGGGCCAGCCGAGTGCGTCCACCGCGGAGCCCCGCATTCCCGAGCCGGAGCGCCGGGAGCGCCGCCAGCCGGCGGGCTCTGGAGCCGAGGCGCAGGGAGCGCCGCCCGCCGCGGTGCCCCGCGCTCCCGGGCCGAGCGCCGCCAGTCGCGGGGCCCCGAGCTGAGAGCCGCCCGCCGCGGGGCCCCGCGTTCTCCGGCCGGGGCGCTAGGGCTGGGCCGAGCGCCGCCTGCGGCAGGGCCCCGCGCTCCCGGGCCAAACACCACCAGCTGCTGGGGCCCCGCGCCCGGCTGACCACGGTAAGCGGCGGCGGGGGCTTAGGTAGTGGGGTCCCCGGCGGTGGTTGTGGGGGGGAGGGGGTCTTGGGAGGGGACAGTTAGGGAACAAAGATCAAGGGGGCTTCGATAGGGGGTGGCGGTTAGGAGTGCGGGAGTTTCGGGAGGAGGGGCAGGGAACAAAGAGCAGGGGGGCTTAGAGATGGGGTTGGGTTCTGGGGAGCCAGTTAACCCCCTCTGAAAACGCCTGGACTCTATCAGGAATGAGGGGCAGGGGTTGGATGGGGCCGAAGATCTGAGGGGGAGGGGAAGCGGGTGGGGTTTGGATAAGGGGGCGGGGTCAGGCTGTTTGGGGAGACACGGCCTTCCCTAGCGGGCCCTCCGCACAATTTTGAAACCTAATGTGGCCCTGGGGCCAAAAAGTTTGCCCACCCCTGGTCTAGTACTAGGGAAGCATGCCAGGTTTAGCAGAGGTCTACTGAGGCCTGTGATCATCTCAAACTCAGTTCTGCAAAAACTGCCCTGGCTTTCCCCAAGGCACCCAGTGTGTTACTCTTTTGAAACCCCAGTAATGTAACTTGATACAGTGAGGAAATCTGTAATCTTTCTCTGGACCTCTTCATGTCCAAATAGAGGTTTGGTCCTCCAGGCAATTGTTTTTGCCTCTCTGAAATGTACTAATTCATTTTTCAGAAGAAGTGGAAGGCAGTACTAATACAAACCCAGATTTGTGTAATGCTTAGTGCCTTTATTCCTCCAGGAGTATGACAAAATATACAGAAGAAAAATATAGCATTTGCAATAAATGTAAATTAAAAGGAACTTCCTTCTCCCCCCCACCCCCACACTATGGTGTTACTGTAAGTTATAAAAGACAGTTGTTTGTCCTAAAAACATCACAATTGTGCAATCTAGGGGTTACTGAAGTGTTAATGTATCCGTCAAGTGGATACAAGTGCTGTGGGACACATTTTTTAATAGGTATTCAGGTACTTTAGGATGCACTCAGATGCCTCATGGGATTTTCAGAAGCACCTACATGCCTCTCTCTCCCCAAAATCAAAATCACCCTAGGCTCCATGTGTCTTTAGGTGCCTAAATACCTTGTTAAAGGGCCATATTTTTAAACACTGGAATGAAGTACATGACTCAATAGACCAGGGTAAAATTTTCAAATGAATTAAGAGCCCAAGTTCCATTTTAAAAGGTGATTTAGGCATATAGAATTTAGGGCAAGTCTACACTACAAAATGAAGTCAACCTAGGTTATGTTGACATACAAACAGCCACAGTAATTAAGTCATTTTTGCATGTCCACACTACATTTGTGGTGTTGGCAGTGCACATCCTCACTAGCAGTGCTTGCATCACGCAAAGATCAGTGCGGGTAGCTATCCTGCTGTGCAACTCTCCATCATCTAGTATAGGGTGTTTTTGAAGGGTTTGCAGTGCCTCCTGCAAGCAAACAAATGATGCAGGGGAGACTGAGAATAGGGTTTCAGTATCCCAGAATGCAATTGTCTCCATCGCATAATAGTATCTGCATTGCTCAGCATTTTGCACCTCTTTTCAAAAGCCCCCGTGCATCCGCCATCTGCAAGAAGCGTGGATCCTGGACAGATCTGCACTGTTGTGATGAGCATTGCAAGCACAATATGCCTCATCCTGCAGTATGTGTAGAGCTGCCAGAGGAGCCAGGCTGAACAAGATGATTCCTTGGCAGCTGCCTTGTTGTTGGACATAGAAAGAAACAAACAGTTGTTGCTGGCATTCACAAAGCAGTTGCAGATGGTGGAGTGTTGGTGCTGGGCCCAAGAAATCAGCAGACTGGTGAGATTGCATTGTTATGCACGTGAGCATTGGCTGCAGAACTTTTGGATGCACAAGGTACGTTCCTGGAGGCGTGAGAGTGGAGCTTGTCCCAGGCCTCTGGTGCAGTGACACCAAAATGAAAGCTGCACTGACAATAGAGAAGTGAGTGGTGCTCACTGTGTGGAAGCTTACAATGCCAGATTGCTACCAACCAGTCTGGAATCGGTTTGCTGTCATGAAATCCACCACAGGGATTGCTGTGAGGGCTACTAATTGCATTCTGAGACTCTGGGCAGCAGTGTGCAAGACATAGTGCATTATTTTGCAGCAATGGTGTTCCCAAACTGAAGTGAACTGTACTTTGGCACCAGACCACCTTGCCACAGAGTGCATCAACAAAAAGGGCTATTTTTCTATTGCCTTGCCAGTGCTGGTGTATCATGGGGGATATTTTACAGACATCAGAATGAGATGGCCAGGGAAGGTGCATGAGACATCTTTAAGAACACAAGTCTGTTCAGAAAACTTCAAGTAGGGGCTTTCTTTCCAAACCAGAGGCTCACCATTGGGGTATGTTGAAATGCTAATAATGACTCTGGGAGATCTAGACTACCCCTTATGCCTGGGGCTCACAGAGCCATACACCAGCCTGCTTGGCAGAAGCAAGGACCACATCATCTACAGGCTGATCTGGTGTAGAATGACAGTTTAAAGTGCCTTTGGCTATTTGGAAGATGCTGGCACTGTCTACCCATGAGTAGATTCTTGGGATTTTTTTCCCCCACAAATGGTTATAGCTGCTTACTGTATGCTTTATAATATCTGTGAGTCAAAGGGGGAAGTTTTTGCTGGGGTGGTGGGCAGAGGTTAGGGTGACCAGGTGTCCTGATTTTATAGGGACAACCTGATATTTGGGGCTGTGTCTTATATAGGTGCCTATTACTCCCCACCCCTGTCCTGATTTTCCACACTTCTAGTCTGGTCATCCTAGCAGGGGTGGAAGGGCTGCCTGCTGAGTTTGAGCAGCCAGATACCAGCACTGTAAGAAATGCTCAATAGGGAGCCACACAGGTCAGTGAGGCTTTGAAAGACCATTTTAATAGTGAGCTACAGTAATATTTGTTACCATAGCATGCTCTGCCTGACTGTTTTTGGCACACTGCTACAAGCCTTGTAATGAGTGCTGTGTGTGCAGTAATGTAACATTGCAAATGCATCACTTGCTATTATCTCTGAATGACGTCAGACCCAGCCAGCATGTTGTGAACTAAGATGAATTAAGTTTCCTTAAATAGACTTATGCCAGACAGACATTTATAACTAAGTGAATGAAACTTTAATACAAGGGGGAAAAAATGTTTTAACAAAAAATATACACCAGCTGTATGTCTAATTCTATGTGCAGCTGTGATTGTTTGTGTTCTCCCCCAGAGTGGAGTGGTAGGTGTAGAGCAGTGGCTCTGGACATCATGTGGAAGGTGTGGGGATGGGGGTGTAGGGAGGTTCCAGAACACCGTTCTCCATAGGCTGCAGATGGAGCTGAACATAGGTCTGACAAACCTGAAGTTTAACAAGAGTTTCTAGCGTGTCTGTTTGCTGTCGAGAAGCACTAAGCATATCCTGCTGCATGTCTCCCTGTTTCCTGTGCTCTTCTCCTCTTCACTATGTCCCTGTTCACTCTGTCTACAAGGGTGATCCTGCAAGCCCTGTGCTTGGTAGCTGAGGCTTGCAGGAACTCTTGGAACAGAAGAGAATATGGGAAGACCTTTCTCCTCCTGATCTAGCTGAGCCACTCTGCTGATGTAGACAGAGACCCCTCCTCCCTCCCCCCCCCCCCCGGGCCACATTTCCAGTTGAGAAAGAAAATGCACAGAGATACAATTGAGAGTGTATTCACAAGATAAATGGAAACTTGGTATATGGAACTCACTCCTCTTAATTGACACAAACCACAAGCACTGCATTCTCACTTCTTGGGATTCTTAGAGCATGGCAGCAGTCCCAGCCATAGTAAACATGGCCAGGGGGCCATGGCGGGTGGGGGTGGAGGGACAACAATGGATGGGGTAGCTCACAGGCTTAAGTATATGGATAGAGCAATTGAATGGAATATGGCATCATTTTGCACAGGTGGTGATGATTTTAGTGGATCTCACTCCTGAGGGTAACAGAGGCTAAAAGGGAACAGCTTCTGTATGTGCCTGGCTACAGACTGGGGCCAGGTGCTGCAGAGTGGTGTAGGAAAGTGTCCTACTGCAGTGGAAGAAATAAGGCAGCTCTCCCAGAAGTCTTTGGCAGAGAATTGTAAACTACTAACAGGAAAGTTTGCTCAAAAATCTCTATGGACGATTCCTGGGGCAGCCTAACAGAACAGGGAAATGAGAAGCAGAGAGCAACTCTGCCTCCATTGGTTATTTCACTACCTCTTCCTAATTAAAAGAATAAATGAGCAGATGTGTCCCTTCAATATCAGGGCAAACTGCATATTTACCAAAGGTTCCTTTCCCTGCATCAGGCTTGCCTGTACTGCCCTGTAGGGATTGGCTTAAGTGCTCTGGAATCAAACAGGTCCTGGCTCACTGCACCACTAAATCCCCAGTCACCTGTCCTCCATACTCTTCTTCCTCAGCCAACACCTTCCCACTGCTCACTCTGGGAACTTGTGACTCCCAGGTAACCATGGGGTTCTTAGGGTGGGGTCTCTACTGAGGGTGGCAACCAGCTCTGTGCAAAAATGGCATGTCTATGACTGCACCAGACCAACTGTTAGCCTTCCTTGCCTTATGGTATACATGCTTCAGCTCTTGGGCTACAAGAGATCTGCAACAGTTCCACATGAAAGCCATTCTCCCCTATACTCCAAGTGAGCTATCTACATTTCTATGGCTGGATTATAGTAGTATCTGCACAGCTAGCTTCCTTCACTCCCTCCAACCCAGGAGATCCACCACCTCCTGCATACTCCAGCCAGGAACTAGTTTGCAGCATAGAGCCAGCCTGGTCAATTTTTAGGTTAGTTCTCCATGCCAAGGAAACAGGAAATGAGATTTCAAAAATTCATAGGGCTTGAAAAGAGGGAGTGTGGACCTGGCCACTGGGCAGTGAAGTTCAACACAGTGACCAGAGCAGTCACAGTGAGTCATTGTAAGACACCTCCTAGAGGCCACTGAAGTCAAAGTACTGCACTGTGTACACCAGAGATCAGCAACATTGGCATGTGGGACTGCAGGGTAAGCACCCTTGGTGGGCCCTGACACTTTGTTTACCTGCTGTTTCACCAATGGCAGCTCCTACTGGCCACAGTTCACCGTCCCGGTTCAATGGGGGCTGTGGGAAGCGGCAGCCAGCACTGCGCTGCTTCCCACAGCCCCCCATTGGACTGGGATGGCGAACCGTGGCTGGCAAAATGGCAGATAAACCAAGCAGTGGGGCCCGCTAAGGGTGCTTACCCTGCAGTCCTGCGTGCCAGTGTTGCCGATCCCTGGTGCACACTGACACTGGCTACATCATCAATTAAATGCTGCGACTCAGGAGGTGAAGTTAATGTGCCCACTATACCAACTTATGAAAACCTAACAATGAATATCTACAATAAAATGTTCCTCCCATTGATGTAATCTGCCTTGCATCAACCTAACCCTGTAGTATAAACCAAGCCTTCACCTAATTCATTTTAGGACTTAGGAAAATTTTGCCCTTTGGCTTCTAAGTGCCTAAATCTCTTCTAAAATCTGGAGTTAAATCTAATTTTCAAAAGGCATTTAGGTGTTTCTATGCTCAGCATTGCAGTCCCAAGATGATTTAGGAGCCTAACTCTCCTTTTCGAAAGAGACACTTGGGAGCCATTGACAGTTGATGGGATTTAGATTTAAGTGCCCATAATCCCTTTTGAAAATGAGATTTAGGCCGCTAAATCAATTAGGCATCGCAGTGCCTAGCACAGCAATGCCTCAGTGGCTTTAAAAATCTGGGCCTTTAACCCAGGTCTTTGCAAGAACCACACAGAACTCCACCCTTTTCAAAGAGGAATGGAAAAATCTAATCATTGGTTTCAAAACATACCCCTACCATCATGTAGGTGGTCACCCTCACTTTGATCTAGAAAAGCTATTGAAAACAAAGGAAAGCATAATGCAGATGTATATTATAAAATTTACAGCAAGAAATACCAGACAAATGTGATATTTGATGCTCTGATTGTACTGGGTCTTGGAAGCTACCGATCACAGGAAGTAGTTCTACAAAAAACACTAGAATAGAGATAGAAAGCCTTGTAGCTTGAAGTGGGTCTTAGCCCACAAAAGCTCATGACTCCTAAGATCTGTTAGTCTATAAGGTGCTACAAGACGGTTGCTTTTGCAGATCCAGACTAACACGGCTATCCCTCTGATACTAGAATAGGGATGTAGTTTCACATCACTCATTAACATCCAATCCAATTAGACACTTCAAAAATAAAATGAATTTCTTTCCCCGACCTAGTTTTCAGAAAGTCACTTTTAAACAATGTTTCCAGAGGACATGATTGAAGCATTTTGATGCATCACATCTTCACACAAGTTGTCACCTGAGAAAAAGTTCTCTCAAAGTAAAGTCTACAGCTTTATAGACTTTGGACAGTCAGAGGATTCAGTTTAGCAGCTTGCAGCCTTACTCTCCAGAGGTTTTCCAAAATGACGACTTCAAAAAGGGGCTAAATAGTGGATTCTGGTGAAGAAAGTTGTGTGTTTAACTATAGGTACACGTTTGCAACCTGACTGCAGTGTCAAAGTAGTGTTATCCTGAAATATAATGAATAATCCCCAGTGAAAAGCATTCAGCACTGGTAAATTCTCTTGACTATATTTGTGAAAGGGAGCAGCTGAATTTATAACAGTCAGCCTGGTCTTTATCCAGAAAAACAGGACATTTAACTCAGATTAGCATGCAGAAAAAAGATCATTGCTTCTTCTCTGTTTGACTGACACTCTGTCAGTTTTAGATAGCATTCTTATAGTCAAGACACTAAATCCTCAGATCAAATCACCCCTGAAATTTGGTAACATTACAGACTGACAGGTGATCCATACAGGACAAAAATACTGACATGGTTTGTGCCAAACTCCAAGCCAATCTTCCTGTGAAGGCCATTGATCATAGAATCTGAAATTCTGTTCATTCAACATGAACGGATGAAAATACAATTCACAATTTATCTCCAAAAAATCCTAACTTGGCTCATTCAAAAGCGTGATCATCACTCATTAAGTGAGGAAATTACTCCATATATTTAATGTTAGATACAGTAAAATGAGAAGGCTGCAAAGTATCAAACATTAATAAAGACTACTAGCCAAATCTAGCTGTCATTTATATCAGTGCAAGTCCAGTGAAATCAGTGTACTGCACAGATTTTGCCTGTACATTTCATACATGTAACAGAAAGCAAACAGGCTAATGTTCCCCGCACACACAATAAATTAAGAATAACTTCAGATAATGAAGGTATTGAAGAAAACTGAAAATACTCAGTTTAGCAAACTGGAAGAGATTAACTGCATTAAATTCAGTGTTGCTCAACTATATGACATGAAATGATATAATACTGTGTGTTTTGAAAATGAAAGCAGAGATTTCCTTTTTAATGCAATAAGCATACATAACAGCTCATGCTGTTGACTGGTCCTAACGATCTCAATGCCACATCTACTCTATTTTGGAAAGAGAAGCTGGAAAATACATTAACAATGAACTGAAGTGGGTCTTTGAACCAAAGCGCATGTAACCCACACACCTCCTGGTGTGATGCTCTGTCCTCTCTAGTGGCACCAAGACCACTTAGATTAATGAGTCTGCTACAACCTTAGCTAAGAGACATATGCCTTTTAGCTCACGCAGTAGAAGCTCATGCATTAAAGCTTCAGAAGTCCCAGTTTTGATCCCACCCACTGACAAGTGGGGTCTGTTGGTGTTGCACACAGAGGGTGGGATTTGAAATAACAGTATAAAAAGGTATTCACAGTGGTCCTGATCCACAGCCCATTGAAGTCAATGGGAGCCTTTCGGTCTCAGATTCCCATTGAGGTCACTGGGCTTTAGATTAGAAACCTAGCACCAGCTCCTCCCTGGCTTTCAAGTTTTAGTCTGAGTAGTCCAAATATGCTAGGCCTCTATGTCCTGTGCACTGAGCCTGAGTCGAGCTATGCAGTGTTTACATTCAGTGCAGTGAGGAGAGAAAAAAAGTTGGTTCAAAGCTGTCTGTTCCCTGTGTACCTTGGGCCAATCAATCAATGGCCAAAACAGCCACTAGCATAATTTAAAATAAGGATTCCTTTAGGTTACACCAGCTGTTGCAGTACCATCTGGGACTGTTTCACAGATGATTTCAGTATTGCAAAATTTGATTTCATTCCAATTCAAAAAGGAAAGAACCACACAACTCAAAATTTTCCACAGAGAGGAATGGAGCCAGACCCTGAAAGCCCTGGAGTCCCGACTCTGAGGTGTCCAACAGGGACACTACTGGGGAGCCAAGCAGGTGAGATGACTGGAAAGACATCTCCACAGAACATTTTGATTGTCAATTTTTTTCTGACCAACTCTATTATTAACCCCATTATATTGCTAAGTAAACAGAGTGAAAGTCTTCCTCACTGAAGACCATGTGAATGTTGCTATGACTTCAATGGGGTGAAGATTTCACCCAGAGAGATTTAATGAGTTCTCCAGCATCTCCCAATGATTGAATAGCAGGGCCAGCAATAGAACTCTGAAGTATTCTTGATTCCCACTTGCCTGCCTTAATTATATGAAGACACTTCCTTTTCCTACACATTATGTAGGATTCAAGGGCAGAAATAAACTACTATTTGGTGGACAACAATTCCAATATCTCAAAAGAAGGATTTTTAAAATAATTATATTAATTTTCCTCTGTAGTTACTTCCTATTCACTTCATTATGTCTCTTGCATTTGTAATGCCTTGAGATCTTATGTGAAATTGAACCTTACAAAGTACAGGGAATGAAGTATTAAACAAAATACCTGTTAGACATGGGATATCAGGGACCAACACTGTTTTTTTATTTTTGATACAATATAAAATGTTTAAATGCTGACTAAAGTGAAAAAAGCAAGCAAACCTGAATGCAGGCTTTATCTCCATCATTCACCCACCTCCACTGTACAGTGTCTTAAGCTCTCAGATCTCTGTATGATCCTGACTGCAGTACATGATGCTACTTAGTGTAGGAACAAGATTCAGGTGCTGCTGAATTCAGAATTTAAAAAAAGTTCCTTTAACTTTAAAAGTAGCACTTGAAACCTCAAACACACAATTCTTAAAAACAGTGATTGACAATTGTACATTTCAGGTTATGCCATGTTTTTAAGCGCACTGACCCTTGGAAACCGCCATCCCCATTGTTATCATTGTAAGTAGTAAGAAAACATAGGAGACACACTGAATCCACTTTATAGGATCCAGTGAACCATGTATCAGGCCTCACTTTCATTAAATACCAATTTAGAACCCGGGCAAGAGCACTCAGTTTGTTATAATCAATATTTTTTGTGCTTTACCTCCTGCAGCAAGTATGATCTACTGTGCTGTCCATGTTGTTTACATCTAGGTGGCCCTACAGGATGCCTAAGCTCTCTTCATAGTGCATCTAATGGTATGGCAGGAGGATCTGCAGGGGAACTCCTGGGCCACTTCTAGGTGAGTCTGTTGTACATATGGCTGGAGGAAGGCTGCAAAACGTAGGCTGTAGCTGCAGAGATAAGCCACTCTAAAACAGCTCAAGTGTGTGGCTTAAAAAAAAAAAAAAAAAAAAAAAAAATTTAAGGCTTCACATTTTGGCCCTTTTACTCAGGCAAAATCATTGAAATATATAGGAGTCCTGCAAGCATAGGAACTTTATAGGTTGCCCCATTGTTTGCAATTTTTGTCTTTATTGCTAGATAAATAAAGACAATTTTCCCCCTTCTTTTCTCTCCCCGGGATACAGCAAACAAGGCTTTGCTTTTGCCATGTCTCTTTGGGTGAGAAAGGCCCACCTCAGTTCTCTTGTAGCTTACAGACTGATTGGCCATGCCTCTGCCCATCTATGCTTATATAGCTCAGCTGGCTGCAGACACCTGCTGGTTTTGTGCAAGGATTATAGTTCACATTCCAGTCAAGTGGCCATGGGGGTGGGGGGGGAAGAGAGACTATCATGAATTTCACCCTAACTACAAATACAGTAGCATTCCATATTTGCAGCTAACTTGTATCTACTGTGAATTATGGTAATTCTCATCAAGACTGGTGTCCAAACACTAGTATATCCACTGTCTCCTAGAAATATTAAGTCTTTAGACTTATTTTTCCAGCCCATTGGTCACAGTAGTATGTAAATGTAAAATTTACGAAGTGCCAGATCTGCTTAGCTATGCTCTATGCATTGAAAGTCAAAATAAGGATGCTTTTAAAAATCATCTATACTTCACATAGATCATTCTAGACTTGGTGGAATCATTGTGGCAGTCTTACAACTGTGATTTCACCAGGCCATTTGGGACTAGATTCTGTCTTAAAGCCAAGAGCATACCTCTAACCTATTTACTCTGTTACCCACAGGGCCCAGTGCTTGTGTTTCCCATGGGGATTGGTCCCAATACCAATGCAAGGGGGGCGGAGGGAGGAAAGAGAAAAAGAAGGGAAGATGCTCCTTGCATTTTCCACACAGCTCCAGACACAATCTGTTCCTCTGTCTCACACAAGAACACTCTTCCACACTGAAAAGGCATGGTATTACTACAATTGCTATGCTGCTGTCAACATTTTTACCTGTTTTAGGGGCTAGAAGCCTTCACATCACTGTCTTTAAAAAAAAAATAAATAAAAATTAAGGGGGGAAAAAAAACAAACCACCACCACAAGAAACACTTCCACAGTAAAATACTAAAACAAAAAACTGCCCAAGAGCAGCTCTGTGTAAGTGTGTCTTTCACCAAGAGAAGTTGTTCCATAAAAGAGAAAAAAGTGGATGAGGTACTAACAAAAATTAGTCTGTCTAGATTTTAGTCTACAAACCCAAACTTTGATATTGTGTTTCTTTTTGGAAGTTATCCTGATATGGACCTGTATAGTTTTGCAATACACATCTAGAAAGTCTATGAGCCCAATTTAGTAATGCCCCATGGTCTCTTTGCGTAACTAGGTTGGACAAGACAGCTGTGGGGCAGGAATCTCCACTCTCCCTAGGGAATACTCTAAGTAGGGGGCCTCTATGCTAGCTCCAGAGCTGGCTCATCCAGTTCTGTGCTGCCTGCGTAGGAACTCTTCCCTGGCACAGGGAGCATTTGAAGAGACGAGGAGACAGCAATTCTACATCTCCATCTCTGAAATGGCTCCTAAGGGCCATTGAACTGGGGGGGTGCAAATTAGGTTAGCTGCCCTGAAAGCTGCCCTAACATGAGCCAGTGGCCATGCCAAACCTCTGCTCACTCATGTCTTGGTCTCACTCTTAATAATCAAGATGACTCAAGTGCTCTATCAACCCTCTCCAAATGAGGTTTTACATGCCCCCTCTATTTCGCTTTTTATATTTTATAGGTCACAATAAAATTGACTAAGTCAGTAAGGTCCTCTGCACAAATACATTTCTGTTGCTTCTAAAGTCTAAGTTACTGTATTACCTTCAAGTAATTTGCAATTAAAAGTAATAAATAGTTAAATTCAATTAAATGATCGGTGTCTACTACATACTAAAATACAGTAATTTATGCAAAATATTCTGCTTTTTCTTCCTCTTGTCTCTGAGCAACCTATGTGTTGTTCTCCTGAGATATGTAAATTATTGTTTCCATCTGGTTTATTGCTGTAAGGGGCTGCTTGAGAATTTAGTTTATGAATGCAGGTATGGAAAAAAGTGTTGCACTGTACTGGAAAGCCTCTATAAAGGGTGAGAGTGTTAAATCCTCTTTCAGCACCCATCCAACACACACATGGAAAGACTGGGGGGTGGAGGGAGAGCTATAGGGCTGGCAGCTCTTCAATCTGTCACTAGAGCAATTGTCTGGGTTGGAAGAAATTCACAAATATGTTGACAGCACTGAACAGAGTCCTACTGATTTTAGGTTGGACAATAGATTGCAGAAAATTAATTCAGTGGCCTCTCAGATGCTGCATTATGTTCTTTAACCTAATGCAGGAATCATTCATTTATGTATTTGTCATAGTCAATAGCTGTCCTAGTGTGGCCATCTTCTAAGGTTAATCCTATTTGGTTGAGCATGTTTAAGCCAAAAAATAAAAGGAGAGAGGAGGTGGTAACTCTGAAATGGCATAACAATTTGAAACTGCCTCATGGGAAGTTCACAAATTTGAATCCCTGCTTTATGCTCATAGGTTCTGTGGCTGTTCCCAAGTTCTAATCTGTAAATGCCCTACTTAGTCATTAATGGATTGTTAAATACTAATTTAATTACTGCATTAGTTTCTCAGTTAATGCATTAGCAATCCTGTTCATTTAGATAATGTGGATTATAAACTTTAAGGTGCAACTGATGAACACTGCTCTGCTAGGAACAGCATTCTAGGCAGAAAGACACTCCTATTAGCAAACAGGCATTGTGCCTCCTCAGGAAAGAAAGATACCCATGATTACAGTGTGCTTTTTAGGCCCCAGCCCTGGGTAGACAAGAATACAAAGGTGCACCAGGCATTGCGCCTCTTAAAAAAAAACCCTGAGGTGCTCTTGTGGCACCTTAGACTAAAATTTATTTGGGCATAAACTTTCGTGGACTAGAACCCACTTCAGATGCATGGAGTGAAAAATACAGTAAGCAGTAACATATCACAGCACATGAAAAGATACCTTACCAAGTGGTGGGGGGTGGATGGGAAGTCAGTGCTAACAAGGCCAATTCAGTTAAGGTGGAAATGGCCTATTCTCAACAGTTGACAAGAAGGAGTGAATATCAAGAGAGAGGGAAAATTACTTTTTGTAGTAACCCAGCCACTTCCAGTCTTTATTCAGGCCTAATTTGATGGTGTCCAGTTTGCAAACAAATTTCCATTCTGCAGTTTGTCACTGAAGTGGTTTTGAAGTTTTTTTATTTAAAGTCTGTTATTGAGTGTCCAGGGAGATTGAAGTCTTCTCCTACTGTTTTTTTTTTACTATTATTAATTATTATTATTTTTTAAAAAAAAGTCCTACCATTGCTGTAGAGTCAGTGCATCTCTAGCAGTGTTACTGTGAGAACACCATGACATTTAGATAATGTAGCAGCCTGTCTACCATGTAGAGAGCATGTGCAGACAATATACTGGTTAAAACTCCAGCAACCTAGTACTACACCAGTGCTCTCATCATTGCTAGAGGAGTTGCTTCAGTGCAATTGCAATGGAGGACAGTTTAAGGAAAATTATAGCGTAGAGATGGCCAAGGAGGCACAATATCTCCCCATGTGCCATGTTTTAGCAGCTTGCAGAGGGCTTGTGCTATAGAAGAGCAGGGCCATGTCCTTGGTGCCTACCCAGCTCCCAGACTCCTTTGTTGGAAAGTGGGCTCTTGGATGTCACCTCAGATGAGCAACCTTTGCACTTAGTCAAATGCAGAGATTCAGACTATGCACAAGAAGAGTTGGCTCTGGGTCCGACCTCACTTGTAGCCCTGGTTGAGGGATAGAGTCATAGGGCTAGATGGGACCACAAAGGCCATCTAGTCTAACCCCCTGTCAAGATGCAGGACTTGTGTCCAAACCATCCACCCACTGTATCATGACAGCAGGGTAGGCTACAACTCTGGGGTTGGGATTCACCAAAGAAGGGTGAAGCAATGGTTTACTGGGAGGAGGGGAGCAATTTTAACTTGATTGGAATGTGCAGAGCAGCTGGTGATCTATTGGGTCCCTGCCATCAGAAGCTGCCTACAATTTGCATTGAATTAGTGCACATCCTTGCTGACCAGCATTGCCTATGTTGCGGCTGGGTCCAGCCCCTCTTCCCCCAGGTAATATAAGTAGTTTGGTAGCCTTACCTTACAGTATTTCAGCCTCCTTCTAGGAGGACTTTCTGCCTTTGAGAGCCAACAGTTCTGGCATGGGAAAGGTAATCTGAATTACATTTAGAATTTGCTCAAATACAATGGCATAGATGCCTAGATAAGATTGTCAAGTCCAATGCATTATTTACAGGCTATTTGAAACCCCAACCTTGTTTTTTCCAGATATCAGCTGTACATTTCATTGTGGTAGGTCACCATCAGATTGACTGCCGCTTAGCATAGCTGATTTGCTTAGCCAGTTGATTTATGCTACCACCATCTTATCCAATTCTTTGACATTTGTCTTTTATAGGAAACTGATGAGATTTTTCCATCAAAGGAAAAAGGGGGGTGGGGGTTGGAACATGGAAGTCTCCTGTAAATTAAAAATCAAGTAAACCCCAGGAATTTTTGGAAAAAAAAAAATTCCATGGAGCCAGACTAATTTTAGACATTTCAACATATATTCCAGCTACAATGAGCTATTTTAGAAGCACTTAAGATTTTTAAAAAAATCAGTTTATGTATGTAAGCTGTCAACAAATTCTGCTCACTTATACTAGTCTTTAATCCTCTCTATGGCAGAAGATTGTTGATCATATATATATGCCTATTTCTCTCTCCACCCTTAAAATCTGGCTTGCTTTTTTTAAACCTGTCAAGCCAGAGATTGTTTTCCTATTTGTGTGTCCAGCACCTGGCTGAGGTGGGGGAGCATGCAGGGCGTTACCTTCCACTCACATGCTTTATGTTGTGGCATGTGACTTTGTTTCTCCGGAGGGTGGGGAAACGTGGATCTTAGATGGAGTCTGCTCTGCTGTTTTTATGGCAGGCATGGCTCTTCCCATACAGCCAAATGCAGAACCCTCTGATACCTTTATTCAGCAACCTCACAGAGAGCCCAGCTCTTCACCCTGAAAGGGGGATTTGGCTAGGGAACAAATGGAAGGACAACTTTGGAAGGAGTTGTGCCAACATGACTGAGTGAGGTTCAGAGTGTAGCAGGAAGCCTTAGGACCTCCTCTGGATCCCACTGACTCAGAAGTTTCTCCACCATCTACACTTGACTCAGGATCGTGGGACATCTGCTGAAAAGCTACACTTTATACTCTGCAAGGCAAGCAAGCCTACCCAATGGGATGATTTGGGTGAAACCTTCATGGGTTCAAGTTCACAGGAGTTTTCTGCTCAACTTCTGCAAAGTTGCAGAACTTTATACTGCAGGGCAGGATCTGACCCAAAAATCATTCAAGAAAAAGTAAAAATCTCTTGCTAGAGGACACTTGGACTTTTATAGGAATCATGAATATACATTTGAAATGGCATGTTGAAAAGCTGACTTCTATTGAGCATTGTACTCTGCTTTTATAGGCATGTTACAAATTCCCTGCATTGAAGTTTGCATTCTGCATCTTGAGGCAGACCATTTATTATTCTGTAGACCAGGATGCTTGCAATTGATGTCAGTTTTGGAGTGTGTTAAAAAGAGTGCTGACTAGTGAAACACTTCATTAATGTTTTCTACAGGATGCATGAACTATTGGGGTTTTTTTGTTTTGTTTTTTGGGGGATCAGTACATTAGGAGGTTAGTGGAGGTAGATCTCTGTTGGGCAACATGACCCAATCTGTCTGGTTCCTAAACTATTTAATCTTCCTGGTTAAAGCATCACTTCTTGAACATATCATCTATTAAAATATAGAAATGAAGTGGTATTGGATATAAGCAGTTTAGAAATAAAAAACAGAGCAAACTGCATAGCAAGCAGCAACCAAACTAGTTTTAATAAAAAAAACTCCCATTAAAAGCCAGTTCTCACTATTTCTAGTTCATAGTTCCCAAACATTGTATAGCTGCCCTGAATATTTATCCATTAGTTCTATGCTATGAGGTATACAGGGAGGCTATTAGTTCAGGCACAAATTTTAAATTTTTGGAAAAAGCATACAAAGCTTTATAAGGCTTATAACTATACACGTTTCTATTGTGGTAGCACCTAGAGACCATAACTAGGTTGGGGACCCATTGTGCTAAGCAGTGTATATACACATGGTAAATGACAATCAACACCTACAATGCCTAGTACTAGTGGAGCCCAGTCTGGTGGAGGTGGGCAACTTCCACCACAACATAGTTTTACATTAACAGTCCCCACCCGCCCGATAGAGTCTATTGTAACACAAGAGTATTGTATAACAAGCAATGAAACCAACTAGAAACAGCCTGAAATTGAGTGATGAGATTAAGTGAAATTGAATTTCATGACAATGACACCTAAAATCATTAACATGAGGAGAAGTTAGATAGCCCTTGGTTACACTAGCTCCCACTAATGTAAAATCTAGGCCCTATAGTGGACAGTCTGCCCCAACTGGGAGGAGGGATGTTCACACTAATGTGGGGAGCCTTCTGCTCCAATGAAGGCTGGCTACAGCCCAGAAAGGAAGCAGGGTTTGCAATGGAAGGGATGTCACAAGGCCAGACAGATCTGTGGATTGAGTGTTTTTCCCAGGCAGCATCTGCCAGCAGGACATGACAATTAAATTAAAGCTTCTGTCCCCTGGGACGATGTTTCATTTGTTGTTTATAGTTAAAGTCAATGTGACTGTGGGAAACATGCACCCGTAAGTGTCTGTACCCTCAGGACCAGATTCTTCCACCCTTACGCAGGATGAACAGTTCCTCACCCCATGAGTAGAGTCAATGGGACTGTTCAGAGCAAGGTACCACTCAGGAAGTAAGAGTGGCAGAATATAGCTGTTAATCACTTTGGATCTTTCAGGGTTTGGAGATCTATTATATACACTAGACCAAACACATAGTTGGGGAAACCTCCAAAGAGTACTGAAAAGCATAATTCCTCTAAATTCTCCCATTGCACTGGGGTATGGATGTGGAAGAGTAATTTACTTCACCCCTTTTCAGGCTGCAGACTACTCCCCATCCCTCTGTCTCTTCCCTTCACCCCACCAGCCAGCAAAGCTCTACTCCTGCTGATGTACTGTCCTGCAGTTGGGCAATAAGCACCACCTGTACCCAGAATTCCAAGCCTGCTATGGCACAGAATCTCTCAATGCTCTACCAAGGATAGTGTGGCTCTAGTCCACATCTCTCCCCTTCAGAGAGCTGTTTCAAAGATCATGTGCTCTTACCCTCAGCCAGTTTGGGAGCTGTAGCTTTTCTCCATAAAGAGGCACCTTACACTACTTCAGGATAACTAGCTTGACATCAGTAGGACCTTATTCATATTGGGAGTAGCCACACATGTATATAACTGTTTGTAGGAACCAGCCTGAAGTCAGACTTTGGACATGAGTGAGAAGATTCTTGCAGGATAGGATCCTTAAAGAGCTTAAATTCCCATCTTTTTAATAGGACATTGTTTAAAAATCCTGACTTAAGGCTCTGTCCCAATCTTATCTTTGTAGATCTTAGTGAGCTTTAAGAAGCCTCATGAAAATCCATGTTAATCAAAGTCTTGAACAAAGGCTTTAGGCAAAATACACATATGCTTACATGTGTTTTAGCTGACTTGACAGGACACAAGCACATTGTATGTTAGATGCTCTCATTTTTTTGGTTGCAACATCTGAAATTGTTAACATTGCTCACAGGATTTAGATTAAACTGCACACCTAGCACCCATAGAGGTTTCTCCTCCATCCCACTCCACAATTTAAATCAGTGTTATTTCTAGACTGCAGTTCTATTAGTTTAGCCCTTCTGATCCTATTTCAGGATTTATTTTGTTATTCTCCCCTGATATTTTCTGAATACATACTTTCTTGCGGGGGGTGGGGGAGGCAGGTCTTTGTAGAAGTGTTGTGTATGTCCTGTAGGCCCAGAATTTCCATTTAAAATAACTGGATGACACAGGTTTGGTATCAAAATTATGAAGCCTTTCAAATCCGTACCAGGAAATGACTAAGAGACCAAATTGCAGAATATAACTTTCAACCACTAGCAGGCTGTTTTGTAGCCATATGAAATTTGGTGGCTTCAGTCTGATTCTGAGTGAACAAGTGTCCCTGACAGTTGGCACTGGCCATCTATGCAGCCTCAGAAGGGAAGTCAAGGACTGAATGGGCATGAAAACCAAATGACTTCTACAGGTGATCTTTCAACACCAGGATTAAGACACATTGATGGGGCAATGCAAAGGAACCTATCCTGTAGATTTCAGTTTCCAGTTCTATTGGTTCACTTTAAAAAAAGACCAAACTCATTTATAAAAGTTTGTGGGAATCATATTCAGCCAAGGTAGAGTTGCATAAGGCACTTAAGATGCAACCACAAATGGAATAGGATTTTTAATCAAGACTGGAAGTTATTCTTAAAAAAAGATGCTGTAGTTGATTTCAGAGGATTCCTCTGGCCTGTGTTATGGAGGAGGTCAGAGTAAGTGATCATAATGGTCCTTTCTGGCCTTATAATTAGGATGCCCAGACATCCCATTTTTAAAAAGGGACAGTCCCATATTTAAGCCCTGCTGCAGGTGTACTGACTTGCTTAAAAGTGGGCAAATTGTCCCATATTTTCTGGCTCCTCCCCCTCAGTACTGGCAGTCTTGTTGATGTGGCTGAGGACTGTGAGCATGCCCAGGCAGTGGCTGGTTGTGTTATCTCTGCTACCCACTCATCAACCCATTGCATGCTTCCTCTTCTCACTGTCCTCACCCTGCTTTGCCCCTTCACACACACACCCCAGCCCCACTGTTCCTCCATATCCCCGTCCCCTGCAGGGCACATCCTGCTCCTAGCACTGTGCTGAGAACTAGCCCCTGCTCAGAGTGCTCAGCTGACCAAGAGCCTGGCCAGCAGGCTCCTTCCTTCCCTCACTGCCTCTAGCTGGGCCAGCACCCTAGGAAAGACCAATGCCCTCCAGCCCAGATCACTGGCCAGGAGGAACCAAGCCGTGTATGTGCCAGAGCCCCAAACAGTGCTGGCATGGGGAAGCCTCTCCACCCCTCAGCTAAGCTCTGGAGTTGGGCTGGGGGGAAGGCCATGGAAGTTATTTCTAGCCTGTTCTCACTCCAAAACTGCAGACTCCATAGCACCTTCTTCTCCCCTCCCCACGGGTCCTGCCCCCCCAAGGAGTGGGGGACTGCTCCATCCCCTAGACACCCCCTGCTGCCGAGACACCTCTCTGGTGGAAGCCTCTGCAGCCAAGTTCCCTGGGTCCTGGTGCACAGTGCATCCTTAGGTCTTAACCCCTTCCTGCCCACACTGTAGCTGGGGACAGGAGGCAGCTAAATTACATCCAGCAGCAGCCTGGAAGTGTTAGCTGTTTTTCAACACTGTGCGGGCAGGAAAGGACAAGAGCTGCTTCCAGCCACAGGGGAGAGGTGAGCTCTGAAAAGACACAGGCCAGGTCATCCCTTCTCCACCTCCTCCTCCCTCTGTGGCCAGAAGCAGTTCCCATCCCTTCCCTCCTACATAGTGCTGAAAGGCAGCAGACAGCCACTTTCTGGTGTGAACCTTAGCAGAAATCTGGGGAGGAGGAAGAGCATATGACTCTGTGTGCACCCCCACCCCCCCCACCATGTGTTGCCTCAGGAAGACCTGGTGCCAGGTACCAGAAGAGATGGGGCCATCCTTAGGGTCCAACAAGCCAACTATACAGGATTTCTTTTTAACAGGGGCTCAGTCAACTTGATGATAAACATTTGTACTGCACAGTTCTGATTTGATTGCTGTTGAACTCACTTGATACAAGTAATTTTACCAGGTATCCCATGTTCAGAAGAAATATTGTCATTCTAGTTATGATTTACGAGTCTACGCTTGCTTCACCTCCTCCCTCCCCAAAATACATGTACCTCCTTACTATTTCAATACAATATAACTTTAGGTACCCTTTACACAACAGTGTTTTTCCAACAGCAATAGGCAAAATCTGCAAGTTCTAGCTTTAGAGTAATGGATAATTATTTGTGAAAGCTGGAAACTTATTTGTGAAGGAACTTCCAGAGATTTGAGTTCAACAGAACTTAGGCAGAGCTCAAAGCTTATATGTTAGTTAACTATCCATCTCTAGATCTGCAAAAGTATGCCAGAAACATCATGAGACTACCAGGAAGGCTTCCCTACTACGTAGTCTTGATTCTCCACTTGCACTTTGCTTAGTCATTACCTCCTAAGCAAGGCAGGTATAAATACCAGGTACTGATCTAAATTGCCACGCAAGGTACAGGATAGTTTGGTATCAGCCAGAACAAAGTTTTATTTTTGCATAGATCTAAAGCCAACAAGACTGATTCATCATTGTGCTACTCCAATTTTACACTATTAAAACTCCAGGCAGAATGCACCATTCAAGATGAATCTTGTCACTGGAGGACTCTTCAACTGTGCAGTAGCAGTTACAGAAGGACGTTGCTGCTGCTTCAAGTGTTATTTGCACCTGATCAGATTTCTACTTAGAAATCTATGGAGACTATGCTAGTGAATGGGTATTGTTCACCACCACCACCACCCTTTGTCTCCAGGAAGCAGAGTTGGAATTCCCCCAAGCAGTCTGTCAGAAGCAGCACCTGGAGTGGCAGGGAGAAAGGAATCATCTTGTGCCTGTGAGTCAGAAGTACATCTCTACAGCACCCAGCAAAAGTGGTGTCAGTGAATGTCGGAGCCCAGGTCAGCAAACTCAGGCTTGTGCTGCAGGAGTAAAAAAAAAAAAATATGATGACAGGGTGGATGTTCAGGCTGAGGCTGGAGCCTGGGCTCTGAGTCCCAGCAAGGGGGCAGGTCTCAGTGGCCCAGCTCCAGCTGAAATATCCCCGCTGCTATTTTCAGCCTTGCACCTCAGGCTCCACAACGGCAAGTCAACTGTGGCTCCAAGACTCTACCCTAAATTAGTTCATATTTTTGCACAACATGGGAAGAAAATAAAATAGAGTTTGGAGAAATCCAGCTAAATAAAAATAATTTAAGCTATGTTCTAATCTCTGTATTGCAGCTCTGCATGTGTTACACTTCTTGCATTGTCCCCAATAACCAGACAAAAAATAAATAAAATAAATAAATAAATAAATCAATCAATCAAGCAGTTACTTGGAACCTAGCTCATCTCTTCTCCATCAGCCTCATTAAACATTTAATATCTGGACTTCCAGTGATCATTTATTACAAGTAGAAATAATTATACTTGTGTCCTGTAGAAAACAAGCTCCTAAAATCCTCAGAAGTCAGTTTTTATTGTGACAAACATCCCTCTTGTAATAAAATTGCCAGTTGTGAAGCCAGTAAAGCACTACAATGAATTTGTGCTGAAAATGACCCTCTCTCTAACAGAGACTCTGGCTGAAACATCCAGAAAGTAGTAAAAATAAGTTTAAAATGCAGTTAAAACCACAAAATAAACTTGTGCTTAAATTATTGTTGGGGACCAAAATGCTGGAAAAGGCAAGTGCCTGCATTTATACATGTTCAGAACACCAGAGTTAATATGCCTGGTGATCCAGGCTGCCTGCAGAAAGGCCAGTCTGCATTTCTGGCATCAGCGTGTTGCTGAGAAGTTAACAAAAACAAAACAGGGCCAACATTTTCATATTTGGAGCCTGAAGTAAGTCACCCGAATCCAGATTTAAGCCCCTAACAGCTGATTTTAGAATTGCTGCACGCTTGTCAATGGGGGGTTGTGGATGCTCAGCACCTCTAGACAAGCAGATCACTTTTAGTTAGAAGCCTCAATATGGATTTAGGTGCCTAGTGTTAGGCATCATTTGAAAGCATAGGTTTACTTTAAATTTTATTCTCTGCTGCTGTAAAGCCAGGCAGATGATGTACCATATCAAATAGAATTGAAATGCTAGACTAGGATTCAGGAGACCCGAGTTCTGCTCCAATTCGGGCACTGGGTGGCAAGTCACATCTGTGCCTCAGTTTCCCAATCTATAAAATGGGGATAACAATACTTCATTTGTAAGAGTATTTGAAAATCTACTGATGACGTGTAATGCAAGACATAGGTATTCTGCTTCTCAGAGCTTTGCTAAATTTACTATAGCCAACCTACAGGCAAGGAACTAACTTAGCCAAAAGCCTTGTTTGTTTCGAGTCCATTGAAACAGACTGGAATCGGTAGGTGTTTTATCATTAGGACATAGTGCTTGCTCTTGTAGTGTGCAGACATACAAGAGTGCAAGGTCAAAAGTGATCAGGAGGGGAAACCTGATCCTGCATTAAGCAAATGGGCACACAATAGGCTTGAGATTAAGTTCTGCTAAATGCAGAGGACTGTGCCTATTGCTGATCATCGTGACCATGCATAGTTTCTACTCAAACTAGGGCTGGAACACAACCACCTGGGACTCCATCCCAGGCATTACACAGTGAATTGCAACATTAACACCAAGATATTTAGAGGGAAAAGGTTGTCATCAGTTATCTGATGAACTGAAAATTATGGAGCAGATTCCAATACCTAGCATGAGTAAGGATAATATTTCACAAGTAGTACCACTAACTTTATGTAATAAGGTGCTAGTCAACATCACAAACAATAGCATTTGGAGATTACATACATACACAAAAATTATCTCCTACAAAAACCTAACTTAATGGGTCTCTAATGCTGCTGGTGAACATTCTTAAGAACACTAAAAATGCAGAAAATTCTGGAATGAGTTGTTTCCCAGACTTTTAAAATCACTTCCTCTTCCATACATATTACAGTAAACATTTACATATAAATATTAGCAGGACATCTTTACTGGCAGCCATAAATTAATTTTGAATTTGACTTCAGCCACAGCCCTGAGCAAGAAGTGATGCATAAATCCAGGAGTAGCCCTGGAAGATACTATGTCTGAGAAACATACCTTTGAGGAACAGGAAGAATACATAACTTATTAATTCTTCCCCAGTCACCTCCTTGTTCCTAGAGGAAGTGTTAGTAATTTACTCTGGCCAGTGCTACCTGCATAGCTCTCCAGCCTCCTCCTCACCCAGTATCTGCCCACCTGCTCTAGGGAAAGAGCAAAGAGATAAGTAGCCTTGATTCACCTACATGCCTGGACCCACAATCTATGTAACCCAAGCCATAGCATAGGAGGACATCAAATGGTGCCTATCAAGCTACCTTGCAAGCCACATAGCCTAGCCTGTTTCCATAGTCTCCAACTCACAAACACAGTCTGTTACTTTTTCCACCACATGTACCTTTAATCTTCAATTTCCTGGCTTGAGCACAGGGAGTCTGTCTCACACAGCTGTGTCTCCTCTGCACAGTTTACCCTCTGAGCTTCTCTCTTACTGCCTGTTCCTTCGAATTATATGTATTCCCCAATCCTAAACCAATTACCTCATTAGCCCAACAACTGCCTCCAAATGTCAGTAATCCCCCACCAATAACAGGTTGATTGCATGAAATTAGTCCTACAGGCTTCTCAATGCTGCAGCAAGCACAGTGACGAGGGAGCTACAACTAGCCCTCTGTCACAGAGGGGTTCTTAATCCCTCTCAATCTCTTCTACAGGGATTGATTTTGAGTCACAATCTAGCTAGCACTTGGTAGCACACAAGAGACATAGATTTAACCGTAGGTTCTACCTTACACAAAGTGAACAGTGTTGTGGCAAAGAAGAGCACCAAGTTCAATACAGCATTCCATAGCCTTGTGAATATAATAGAAGAACTCAGTGAGAACATGCACTCTCTAACTGAAGCAGTGAAAGGTTGCAAAGGCATTGTGTCCCGCCTGATACTAGGCAGATCTCTAACTCTTTTGCACCTTGTCAAGCCAATAAAATACTAACTTAACTAATTAGCAATTAGATGAGTTAAGTGTCAATGCCTCTGCATCTCTGGGGGTGCCTGCCTGTGTCTGTGTGAGTGGGTGAGGATGCCTGTATCAGTGAATATGAGTGAATGACTGAGTGAGTGTGGGTGGTTTGGGTATCTAGCTGGATAAAGGGGGCATTAAAACACTAGGACAGAAACCAGGAGAGAAGGGGATATAGCTGCAGGGGGCCCAGTTTTGACATCTTGTCCTCTAAAACTTGTAAATCTTGGCTGTGGCTCTGGCTAAATGCATTGTAATGAGAAACCTTCCTGACACATAGTAAAATTTATTCCTGATCTTCACTGGACAAGATGCTGGTGAATCATTGTCTAGTTATCTCCACAGCACATAATTCCAATGAAATTTATTAATCTGACTTCTGGGTGCAGAAAAATATGCAGAACAAAACTGGTGGGGAAGGACAGAAGGGGAGAAATGACACATGTTAGAGCATCCTAAAATAGAGATGTGGAGCTAAGAAAGAAGACAGAGTGTGTATTTCTACAGAAGACTCCTCTCTCCATAAAAAAGTACAGATTTCATTTTTTAAGGATAAATTATGAGGAGTGTGAAGACTTTTAATAGGAATATCACAGACTGGGGATTTCAGATCTATTCCACAGATCAGGCTACTAGTCATTTAAAATGATTAAGAGCTAAGAAACCATAAAATTACTTCAGTGAATAAACAGTTCAAGAGCTGTTATTGCTTGATCAACAGCTTTCTAACCATTCTGCTGTTCTTGTGTTCAGTGATGATCCCTCAAGGCCAATGCTTTCTGTTTCAGTTTAGTGACTACAGAAGTTTTTATTTTATTGGTAGCTTGGTCCTGCTCCATCCTAGCAACATGCCACATTGCTCACAGGGAGCGATTTGCATATTATTCTTCATCTTAGATTCACATCCCATCTAGACATTATCACCTAGAACATAGATAAAACCACACAGCACAAAGTTTAAGAAAAATGGCACACAGGAGTTCTTGCTACATAGTGTACATTAGCAAAATGTTCTACAGTGTCATGGCAATTTAAATTGTGTAATTTACATTTACAAATCAAATATCTTTCATCAGAGACATGTCAAAATCTCCAAGGGCCACTGGACATAAGCTCACAAAATGACCTCCTTCAAATATCTGATCCTTATGACATAGACAAAAAATCTTTTGTAAAGGGTTGGTAGATAATCTGAGAAGAATAATGGGAAGAAAAGACACAATGTCTTTTGCTCAGGATGGCATTTAGCTGATCAGGAGGTTAGAGAACAGTAATTACCTTTCAGTGACACTTTGCTTTAATGGTACATTCATTATAGATGATTTTCAGTGGTTCTCCTTTGGGAACACATGACATTCACATTAATACCAGACAAGTTTATTGTGGCCATAGCTCTTTTAATAAATGCTTAAACTGAAACCATCATTGTGAAACTATTCTGTATAAGGCTCAAAAGTTTTATACCACAGTTACATGTCTTGTATCCAAGGATTTCAATGCTGTTACAAACATTAAGGAATTCTCACATTGCGAAATTCATCCCAGTGGTGTGGACCCACAGTATGTAATTAAAGAGATTTTAGATGAAAAACAAAATCTGGATGGCTTAGGTGGTCTGAAACACAGTCTTCTTCTAGCTGTTTGATTTTTTTTCTTCAGAATGACAGTTCGCACTATTTGGATGCAGGAACAAGAGATGGTTTTAAAGTGAATGTCTTTAAAGTGAAAGTCTGATTTAACACTTGACATTTCAAATGCTTTAACTATTTTTCCTCCTTTTCTCAATCTTTAATAAAAGGTTAAAATGAAGTTTAATGTGTGTTTGCCATTGTACTAAGCAGGCTAACGTCTCTATACCAAATCCTGAACCTTGTTTAAAACTATTTAATGTTAACACCTTCAACCATGTAATCCATCTAAATTAATAAAACAGACAATGTCTTCTTGTGTGTTTGGAAAATACATATTATGGCTGCTACTTAGTTTTCTGAGTCTATACAATGGTTGTAGCCATAAGGCATACATACGGGAAAGTAGTGCCTTTGTGGTTTTAACATTTACATTGTGTGTAGCACCTTCTCAATTACAATAATAGTTTGCTGAGATGCATGAAGGGTGACTAAATACAGGGAAACTAAACCATCCTGTTGGAGTAACCTTTACTTTCCTTGAAAGTTTCTCCTAAAAAGAGAAATGGGACTCTCACAACAGCAAAAATAAAACCACGTAGTTAACTAAATTTAGTAATGGTGCCTGCAGACTTAGCTTCCTTGAATACAATGGAGTGTTCCCTGCTTACAGTAGAGATGGATGTGGCCACCATGCTCCCATTCCTTCATCTACTCAGGGATCCATATAAACATCGTGTTTCTTCAGAATATTTTAGCTCAGATAACATGTCCAGCCTCAAGTGACAGTTTCCAGCTTGACCCAATCTTTTCCTGGTGAGCAGAGGGAGGTGGGCACTTCTTTCTCAGTGATCAGCACGTGCAAGCTTGATGCTTTATTCTGGGTGTCGGAAGACAGCTATGGGAATAGGCAGGGAGCATTCAGGCCCAACAGAATACAATCAAGGGGAATTTCATGGGAAAGGTATTTGATTCAATTAGAGTCTTGTACACCCAGCCTTGTAGTCCAGAGATTGCTGTAAGGTGGTGGAAGGGTCATTAATCCAAGACAATTTAGCGATGTCGGGACTGTTTTGCTATAACAAAGTTTTGAGGGGACTGTAAAAGAAGCTGTGACTAAGAACTCTGCATTTTCCTCAGTCCTTTTCAAGAAGAAAAGTGTGGGATGGTCAATGGGAAGAGGGGACATCTGAATTTTCTGACCCATTATGTACTTTGAGCCTAATACCCATCCTCCTTGTCAATCTCCTAAGAAAACATGCTTTCCACCTTTTGTTAAAACTTGGAAATTCCCTGTGCTTTTTAAACAGCAAAGCAGATTACTTTGGTTCTGCTTTTCATCAAACTGGACCCCTACAGAGAAGGATTGTTGTTTTGAGATGGTGACAAACTCACAAACATGGACATTTCCTAAAGGAGCACAATGATTGCTTTGTTGAATAAGAAAACTACAGGGTGTGACCAGGATGCTCCCATCAGGTTTGCAGCCTGCAGTGCTACCCATCTTGCCTCACTAAACTCTCCCATTAAGTTCTCACCATATGTACTTATTGTACGATTTCCATCTATTTATACATGCCTGCTGGGCAAAATAAAATACTTGGCACTCAATTAGCACTTTCCAGATACCATTCAATTTCCACAGTGCATAGTGGCTTTGTACTTGGATTGTGATGGAACACACTTGCACACTGAACATCACACTTTATTGGTGCAGCTTCATTACTTACTGATATAACATCATGATACTGAGAGGCCTTGAGGTAAAGTTAAGTCTCTTCAGTTGCCCTAAGAGTTAACTGGACAAATCTATATTTATGGATAGGTTGCAACTCTCTGCCCAAGTCAGATATCCCCCAAGTTGTCAAAGAATATCAGTTCTCCAACTGAGATAAATATCTTGCCTCCTCAATTCTCACAATATAGTCATGGTGTGACACTGTACCTCAGAATAACACCCTGGAGCCCCTATATTCACCACTGTGATAGGATTATGATATGTTTTGTACAATACATTCCTTGCGAGTTATCCTGTTGACTTGCATATACTGCTATTGGATGTGAAGTTGTGCAGTATTGCTATATGTAGTTCTGAAATATATTATGAGGTTGGGAAATGCCCACAGCTAGCCTTTCAGTTGCAACAAAGGAGGGCCAGGAAGGCATTAATGGTCCATTAAAAAGAATCCACTCTTTTAGGGACTCTTCAGAGAAGGCAGGTATGCTTTGGGGTGAACTAACCAACATCAAAGCAAGGATCTTTATAGTAGCTGGAAGAAAGTATAAAAAAGTGGCCGTGACAGCACATCATTACTTAGCCAATCTCTCTCACTTGCCAGTTTTGGCAAGGTGTCATGTCAATAGGTTTGCCAAGTTTGAAAATCTTTCAGAGGTCTGGGGCTAAACTGTGTGCAAATACAGACCAAGTTACAAGCAACCCTAGGATGACTTACAGTGATTCCATGAGAAATCTAGGCAAAATTCAGCAGTCTTGCTAAACTTTACTTTTGTTTTTGAGTTCAGACTCAGGAGGTGCAAGTTCCCATGATGTAAAACTAAGGAACATATTCATATAAAACTGCAGAAGCCCATGCACCAGACAGATTTAGTTATTCCTCTGTGCAAGTCAGGATTTTGGAGGAATGATCCAACTTCCATTAAAGTCAGTGGAAAGGCTCTTTTTGTCTTTAATAGGAGCTGGAGCAGACCTTAGAACGGACAAACACACACAACATCCACACTCTGTTTAGGCTGAAATTTTCCAAGCCAGATGTATGCCTCAGGCTGAATTTCTTTTGTTAAAATATGTAAATTTCAGCCAAAAAAAAAGGGTGTTCAACCATTTGAGAGAATAGCTCTATGGAAAAATATGTTGTTTTGTCCAGGCTCAAAACTTCTGGTGACCTTTTATTTAAATGGGTTACTGTCCCCTGGTTTGTAGCCAGGTCTTGAAATTTGGCAGGACAGCATGTCTGGGATGTGCATTTTTACATTTGTGGAAGTCCACCCAAATTCGGCCAAATTATAAACCCTTTGAAACCTTGGAGATGACACATGCCCAGAGACTTTAAATTTTAACAACTAAATTAGCTAAGATTCCATCCACATTGAGTGTGGTCCAGCCAGGATTGAGCAGGATTTTCCCTGCAATTGCAGATCTGGGCTGCTGTAGGTTGTACCAGTTCTAGGCGCCTTAACCAAGAGGAGAAGGACTATATCCTGTGCACTTTCTCTCACATAGTCACACACCGCTGGAACTGCTTGATTCAAAGGCAGAAGGTACGAGACCTAGATCTGTGGGAGGAGGTGCGGAGGAACAGATTGGCACATAGATGGGAGAAGTGGGTAAAGAAGAGAAAAAACAGGGACAAGCATAGGGGAGACTGCAACTGGCTGAGTAAGGAGACTGGAAGCTGAGGAGGCAAATAACTGGGCAAGGAAACCAAGACAAGAAACCAGAAGAGGCACAGGTTGGAGGAGGAGTCCACAGAGGAAAACTGGGATTAGGAGCAAGTGTAAGTGGGGAATATGAAGGGCGAGGGCAAATGGATGGCAGGATGGAGAAGAGAGATCATTTGGACGAGGAACCAGGAACAGGGAAACTGGAAATGGTTGGGCAAAGAGACTGGGACAGGGAGTCCAGAGAGGTGATTAGGATTGGCTGGGGAGGGAGACTGCAGTGGAGAGAGAAGCTGGCTAGGTGAGGAGAATGACTGGAAAGAGAAGTCACAGGTCTGAAAGAGACAGGAAGAATTTATCACACATGGAGAGAATGGACAGAAGAGTCTGTGTCCATAGGAGCACATATCTCTCCAGAGCCTGGAATGAAACACAAATTCCTGAGTCTCACCATCGCCCTCTGCATGACACCAACAGGCAAAGTGTGTCCTCCATCTCCCTCCAGTGCTGGTCCACAGAGAATGACAATCTACCATTACTACAGCTATTAGTTATTCTATTAGCTCAAGTAGCAGAGATCTGTGTGCTGAATCTAAAGGTTCCCACGAAAAACCCATCCTGGTTCAGTGGCAAAGTGAAGCCAGCAATTAGAATTTTTTTAAAAAGCAATATATAACAAATAGACAAACGGGGGAAAGATCCCATTTATATTGACTGCTAAGTTATAGAAAACTGTAGTTATATAGAAAATTGATAAGGGAAAATAAAGACATTTAGGAACAATCTCCAGCTGGCAGGGCTAAGGATAATAGGGAGGAGATTTTTTAAAAAATATATTAGGAGGTAAAAAATCCTAGTGATGGTATAGGCCCAATACTAGATGGAGATGGTATAATTTTTACGTATTATATGAAAGGGAAGCAGAATGACATCATTGTATCACATGAGGATGTTGAGATATTTTCCAGTTCATTAATAACTAAAGAGGATATTAAACATCTACTTGAGATAAACTTTTAAAAAATCAGAAGACCCAGTTAACTTGCAACCAAAAGTCCTAAAGAGTTGTCTGAAGAGATCATTGAACAGTTAATGTTAATTTTAATAAATCTTGGAATAACAGGGAAATTTCAGAAGACACGAAGAGTGCTATTGTGGTGCCAATATTCAAAACAGGAAAGCAGGATGTCCTGGATAACTGTAGACTGGATAGCCTAACATTTATCCTGGGCAAAATAATGTATATCAGATTCACCTGATAAATAATAGAAATATAATTAAGCCAGTCATCATGGTTTTATAGGGGAAATATCTTGACAAACAAGCCTGATTTCATTCTTGAGGAGATTACAAATTTGATTGATAAAGCTAATTGCAGAGATGTAATATACTTAGTCCTGGTCTACACTGGGGTGGGGGTCGATCTATGAGAATAGCGTAGCTGAAGTCGATGTATCTTAGGTCGCGGGGTCAACTGCTGCCACTCCCCTGTCAACTCTGTTTCCACCTCTCATCTTGGTGGATTACAGGAGTCTAAGGCAGAGCGATCTGGGATCGATTTATTGCGTCTACACTAGACGTGATAAATTGATCTGTGATAGATCGATTGCTACCCGCAGGTAGTGAAGACATACTTATAGACTTTTGTATGTTTTTTGACACAACATTGATTTCAAAAATAGCACTATACAATGTGCACAAATAAATCAGTTAAGAACTGGCTGTCAGATCTCGAAAGGTAGTTAATGGGGAATCAACATCAAATGGCAGGATGTGTATAATGGGGTACCACAGGTATCAGCACTAGGCCCAAAACTATTTGTTATTTTCACCAGTGATTTGGAAGTAAATATAAATCAGTGCTGGTAAAATTTGCAGATGACATAAAGATAGAGTGTTAAATAATGAGGACAGCGCTGTCATATAGTGATCTTCGTCAATTCAAACAAAATATGTTTTAATACAGCCAAATGCAAAGTAATACACCTAGGAACAAGGAATGCGGGCAATTCCTACAGAATGGGGGACTGTATCCTGGAAAGCAGTGACTCCAAAATGGATGAGCTTCCACTGAGATGCTGTTCCATAAAAAGGCTAAAACATTACTTGGATTTATAAACAGGGGAAGGGTGAGTAGGAATAATTTGTACCCAAACTAGCTCACTGGCCATTTAGAAATAGAAGCTATAAACATTGCCTAAAGTGAGCTCCCCAAAAGAAAATTGGGGAAATACAGGGACTGGCAAAGTACATAACAGGAAGGGGAGATATCCTTGTAAAGTATAAAATCATAGTTTCATAAGAGATATACCCTGGCAGGGCTAATTTAGTTTCCATCAGAAACTAAGCATTAATCATGAAAGCTCTCGAGGGAATATATTATTGAAGATGATCAAGTGCACAATTACACAGAGCTGCACTTCAGATGTCATTAATGACCGCTACCAGAAAAGAGCACCAGGGAAGGATTTTTTCATATATATATATATATATATATATATATATATATATATATATTAAAAAAAACTGTTATTAACTGAAAAATGTTGTGCAGTTAGCTTTAGAAATTGGATTTCCCTGCATCAGTCACATAACCACGGAGCATCCAAAGGTAGCAGGTAGCATCCAAATAGTTATAACTTGAGATCCAATCGCCTAGAAGCTTGTTTACTGGGGGCTTGGAACTACTGAATTCTCATTGTCTTTGTGTGTGCCTGCCTTGCTAATCATCCTCTCCCCAGGCAGAGGGGATATATACTTTCCTGCAGAAATCCAGCAAATCCCCTGATGGATGCTTTCTACCCCAATTTTAACAGAGTCTCTTTAATGTGACAGATGCAGCTCAGAGCTTCTTTCATGTTGGCATTTTATTTTTTCCTTCCTATCAAATAAGGTCTGACAATATAAACTGGGAAGCTCAAACTGAATCTCTGAACCTGTGTTGATTATCTGTTTCAAAGCTTCCTCAAAGCACCTAGGGTTGGAGATTAAAATCTTCCTCTTTCGTTTTCCCCAGCTTCATTCATCAATTCTTTCTGATTACTGTGTGTGTACATATGCATGGGCAATTGTGCAATTTAACTCATCAGCTCCTTTCAAGATGGATATTATTACTATGAACGATTGCGGAGGGCAATGATGCCACATTGTCCAGCTGTGAGTATGGAAAGTCCACAGGGCAACTCATACATACTTTTAGAAATTAAACTGTCAAAGGATCAAGACATATAAAAGTCTTCAGTCATCATGTTTTCAATATAGCAACAGAAAAAAATCCCATGTATCTGTATAAGTGTTCTAAAAAGATTTCTCTCTGACCAAGAGAACCCGTTGACAGACTATAGATGCAGCATGCAAAGTCATGCTTGTATTCATCCATGATCACTGGTCCACTTCTAAAATTACATCTGCATAAATCACTCCCATGGCTTTACAAATGTCTCATTCCTATTCTTTTGCATCCACTTACAGGACAGCCAAACATTTTTTCAATTAGAAAGGATGCTTTCTTGATCATTTTTATCAAAATAAGTAATTATCTTAGCAAGGCAGAGAGATAAAGAATACCAAAGTGGGAAATAAGGTGGTTTTTTTGGAGAAGAAACCTGTGAATACTTTTCAAATGTTAAAACAAATGGTGAGAATTTGAGCTGGGCCAGCCATCTCCTCACTAATATTCATGTATGAATAGACAGTTTGTTGTCTGTAACAGTAGCCTTATATTTTCATGAACTATCTGAAGCAAGAATGAAAATTGTTTTCTGTTTGGGGGAGGAACATGGGCAAAAACATGTCTTCCTGGTAACAATGTGAACCATTTTATGGAACTCTAACTTAAAATCAAGAGAAATTTTGCAACTGGAATAATTGCTTCTCAAGTTCAGTCATGAAGAATGGAAAAGTATAATAGTTTCCTGAGTGAATTGTTAATTACTTATATCATTATGAGAGGAACAAGATGATCTAACAGACACCTTCCACCTCTAACTTCTATGGTTATTTTTTGCTTTGCTGACAATGTAACTCAGTGGTCCACAAACCACAAATGAAGAAAAAGTCCCTGCCCCACGAGCTTGCCTAGGAGACAAACCACACATATGCATGCACACACGCACTCAGGAGATAGTGAAGGCTGCTAATATTATATACATAAGTTAATAGGGTAGTGCTGATGTTCCATAGCTACAGACTAATCTCTAAAGGCCACACTGATCATAGAATCATAGAATATCAGGGTTGGAAGGGACCTCAGGAGGTCATCTAGTCCTACCCCCTGCTCAAAGCAGGACCAACCCCAACTAAATCAAGCCAGCCAGGTCTTTGTCAAGCCTGACATTAAAAACCTCTAAGGAAGGAGATTCCACCACCTCCCTAGGTAACCCATTCCAATGCTTCACCACCCTCCTAGTGAAAAAGTTTTTCCTAATATCCAATCTAAACCTTCCCACTGCAATTTGAGACCATTACTCCTTGTTCTGCCATCTGGTACCACTGAGAGCAGTCTAGATCCATCCTCTTTGGAACCCCCTTTCAGGTAGTTGAAAGCAGCTATCAAATCCCCCTTTAGTCTTCCCTTCTGTAGAAGAAACAATCCCAGTTCCCTCAGCCTCTCCTTATAAGTCATGTGCTCCAGCCCCCTAATCATTTTTGTTGCCCTCCTCTGGACTCTTTCCAATTTTTCCACATCTTACTTGTAGTGTGGGCCCCAAAGCTGGACATAGTACTCCAGATGAGGCCTCATCAATGTCGAATAGAGGGTAACGATCACGTCCCTCAATCTGCTGGCAGTGCCCCTACTTATACAGCCCAAAATGCCATTAGCCTTCTTGGCAACAAGGGCATACTGTTGACTCATGTCCAATTTCTCGTCCACTGTAACCCCTAGGTCCTTTTCTGCAGAACTGCTACCTAACTATTTGGTCCCTAGTCTGTAGCAGTGCATGGGATTCTTCCTTCCTAAGTTCAGGACTCTGCACTTCCTCTTGTTGAACCTCATCAGATTTATTTTGGTCCAATCCTCTAATTCGTCTAGGTCTCTCTATCCTATCCCTACCCTCCAGCATATCTACCATGCCTCCCAGTTTAGTGTCATCTGCAAACTTGCCGAGGGTGCAGTCCATGCCATCCTCCAGAGTCCAGATCATTAATAAAGATATTGAACAAAACCGGCCCCAGGACTGACCCTTGGGGCACTCCGCTTGATACCAGCTGCCAACTAGACATGGAGCCATTGGTCACTACTTGTTGAGCCCGACGATCCAGCCAACTTTCTATCCACCTTCAGCATTCATCCAGCACATACTTCTTTAACTTGCTGGCAACGATACTGTGGGAGACCGTATCAAAAACTTTGCTAAAGTCAAGGGATAGCAAATCCATTGCTTTCCCCTCATCCAGAGAGCCAGTTATCTCATCACAGAAGGCAATTAGGTTAGTCAGGCATGACTTGCCCTTGGTGAATCCATGCTGACCGTTCCTGATCATTTTCCTCTTCTCTAAGGGCTTCAGAATTGAGGACCTGCTCCATTATTTTTCCAGGGACTGAGGTCAGGCTGACTGGCCTGTAGTTCCCCGGATCCTCCTTCTTTCCTTTTTTAAAGATGGGCACTACATTAGCCTTTTTCCAGTCACCCGGGACCTCCCCCAGTCGCCATGAGATTTCAAAGAAAATGGCCAATGTTTCTGCAGTCACATCCGGCTACTCCTTTAGCACCCTTGGATGCAGCGCATCTGGACCCATGGACTTGTGCTCGTCCAGCTTTTCTAAATAGTCCTGAACTTCTTTCTCCACATAGGGCTGATCACCTCCTTCCCATGCTGTGCTGCCCACTGCAGTAGTCTGGGAACTGACCTTGTTTATGAAGACACAGGCAAAAAAAGCATTGAGTACATTTGCTTTTTCTACATCCTTTGTCACTAGATTGCCTCCCTCATTCAGTAACGGGTCCACACTTTCCTTTACTTTCTTCTTGTTGCTAACATACCTGAAGAAACCCTTCTTGTTACACTTAACATCCCTTGCTAGCTGCAACTCCAAGTGTGATTTAGCCTTCCTGATTTCACTCCTCCATTCCTGAGCAATATTTTTATATTCTTCCCTGGTCATTTGTCCAGTCTTCCACTTCTTGTAAGGTTCTTTTTTGTGTTTAAGATCAGCAAGGATTTCACTGTTAAGCCAAGCTGGTTGCCTGCCATATTTACTGTTTACTGATGAACTGGACTGTCATGAGAGATGTGAATGTATTTTTATAGCAGAAAAGTAAATCTACAGCTACATTTAGAAGAAAATAGCATTCATCTCTTCCCCACCCTGAGTTTATTAGTGATCTATGTAACAAATGTAAGATAATGTAAAGATTATATCTATAGAAATAGATAACATTTTCACCAGCCCAATTCATGTTAGTCTAGCTAGAAGAAAGGCAGAAAAAAAGACAGAGCAAAAGGGTGGGGGAAGGGAAATAAAGAGGAGGGAAGGAGAATGAAATAATACCTGTAGACAAACGCATTTATTTCAAACCTGAAACAATCTATCCTGGAGATGTCCTCCATACACCCACATTTAGTAGCAGATAATTGACTAGAGTTGTGATACATCAGTTTCCACTTGCTCCTCCTGTTACCTCATTTTATTTGTTGGCAGGCTCCCCACTGATTATTTTTGTCTTCTATCCAAATATGGCACTACAATCTGAAATGCCATGTTCTTTGGAGTTTAACCCACTGGACTGTACAAGTCAGACTTTTATGTAGTCAGTGTTATGTCCAATTATTAATTAACACCTCTGTGGGAAATAGCTTCTGGCTTAAACTGGCCATTTCACCTTTATTTGAACAGAACAGTGATAATATCCAGAGACTAGTTAGGTTGATAGCAAATATGCCCTGCTGATAACTTAATGGATTTATCAAGTAATTGTTGGCATTGCTAAGACAGAGACACATTTAAACACCCACACAGACAAGCAGAGTGTATATAGAAGATGTAGATTTATACAAAGAGTGAGGAAAGAAAATAAGGGGGAGGAGGGTTGTGTGTTTTAAATCTTCCATTGAAGTGATGTTGGATGCTGTACATTTGAATAGAAGCTATTTTAGTATATTGGGGTAGTCCCTTGCAGTTTATGACTTTGGAATTCAAGTGAATTCAGGCATATAATGGATTACTACAAAAGTTATTGTGCATACTTTACCTAAAAAGCTACAGTCTGTCAGTTTTAGAAATTAATGCCATTTTGTCTACAGTATGTACACAATACAAACAGCTCCAATTTTCTGCTTCCCACTTCAGCTACCATACCTATGCTGTCTATTTTTATGGCAATTATGCCTTCCCTGACACAACCATGCCAGCTACATTCTCCTAGTGAAGTCCTCCATTTTTGAATCTAATCATTCCCTCCCGCCCCTCATTTGGTTTGCCAAAATCTGGGATGCCTGAAACATGTCTCAGGAACCAGAAGGAGTATAGAATCAGAAGAGGCAGATCTGATTTCAAAACGCATTTTTTTCTAAACTATCAAATAGAACAGTGTGTACATTTTAAAATGTGTTACTGCACATCAACGCAATGCTAATTGAAGGTAGTGGTACTGGGACTGTTAAGGTTTAGTTTAATATTCTGTAGGTCAATGGATAAAAATCCATGTGTATATTTCTACTATTTCTTCCTTTAAATTTGTATATAGTTCTGAGAAGCGAACTAGACCAACAAATTCCATTCTGGTAGGATGCTGTCCAATAACAGCACAGGTGGGAAATTTCATTAGCCAACTACATTGGTCTCTTGGTTCCCTGCTCATTTTTAAGTTTCAGCTTGTATTGCAACCCGAGTTAGGGTAACATGCACTATATTTTTTTCAGAAGGACCACACCATGCAAACCCAGTCTAGAGAGCATTATATATTCCCTGCTGCTGCTGCCCCTTATTTAGTTTTCAATTATTTAACTCCCTAAACTGATCCAAATACAGTTAGATTGTGTATCAGGCCTAAAATGGTTTATAATCCACAAGGTGGTATCAGTATACCAAATGTTGTATAAGTACAACAAATGCATGTGCTGTTACTTGCTACCATCAATATCTTACTTGCTGATGAAACTTCCATCAGCACCATAGCCCCATTTAGTAAGTGGGATCACCATTGTCACCATTAGTCCCATCTGTACCTGCTACAATTGACACCACTTTCCTGTCAGACTTCAGACTGAAAAATCAGTTCAAACCCAGACAGTCATATGGTATGTAGTATCCAAAACTGATAATGTGCCAATGAAACTGGTATGCATTTTAGTTTTGGACCTTCATTCGTAAGCATGGGCCTTCAATACAAAACTTAGCAGCCATTTTGTGAAGAGCTCAGTACAGACTGTTAGAAGAGAGTCTTATGGTGACAACACTTTTGTTCTCATAATCTCAAATAAAGGTATTTCTTGTAATATTATATGGAGTCAGATAGTGTTATGGGAGATGTTCTTGCTAATTTTGTCTAACTACATCTACAGGTTCTTCTTATGAGCAGCAGTGATGTACTTTTTAGAAGCTGAGCACATCACCAGCAAAATTATTTCCTCTAAGGTTTCCTCTGTAAGTGAATAATTTCTAAAGTCATGCTGCTGTCTATAGACTATTACATGATACCAAAACATTTCTACTATTTGTTCTTTGTATATGGAGAAACATAAGAATTCTCCCACTTGAGGAGAAGGGTAAAATACAGTCAGAGTATAAGTAGTAGTAAGTTTCCATGGGGAAATGGGAGAGGACAGGGAGAGAAGACAGAGAGCCCTGTGTATGTATTTATCTCCTGGGTGTTTGTTCTGAACTTTGAGAACAAAATGACTGCTGAACTCTGCACATAGAATGTGTGCTTGGAAACTTGAGTGCAGTAAACATAAAATTGGGATGCCTTTTATTTTCTCTCTGCATACACCACAGATACTACTAAAGCTTAGCACTCACACAGCATGTCACATATTCAAAGGTAATTAAATCATTAATTAACTTACTCTTCAATAACTAATTCAGAGTTCAGAGAGGGGCAATAAAATGATCATTGGAATGGAGGAAATGACTTGAGGGTATATTAAAAGAGCCAAACATACATATTTTGGTTAAGTGATAATTAATGATGGACTTCATAACAATTTATAGGTATCTGAAAGCTGTCAACATCAGTGTTGGCAGGGGATTGGGTAATAGATTACATACAAGGGAATGAAAAAGAGAAATGCAATAAAAGTAAGGGAAATTTTTGGCAGACTAATCAGGGAATGTTCCCTAATAGTGTATTAAAACATAGAGAATTCTCCCATGGAAAGTAGTAGAAGCTACACCACTTTGGTGTTAAACTTCGACTCCACAAATTTCTTGAGGATGTACTGTAGGTAACAGTATGCAATGGCAAGGGAGGTGGACTACTTACACTGCTGGGTCACAAAGATTAGGTAGTCTACCTGGTGCTAAGTGTCTTGTTGTTACATCTGGAATGAATTGGAGATGATCTGGGGAAATTCTGGTATTCCTAGCATAGCTAGGGACTTCCCTGAGCAAATACAGGCAGTTTATTTTGTTGAGTGAAATGTCAATGTGATTTAGGACTTGTCTATATAGCACAGCAATGCACACTACAGGCATGTGATTAGTAAAAGCACTTTAATGTGTTGCATTTTAACTGCCCCAGGTAGACCCTACTGGTGCTTCTTCAATATGGACATCAAACCCACTCTGACCACACACCCCTCGTTGTCAGCGAGTATGTCATACTGACACCCATATGGGGTATTGTTAAACAATTACAACCCATACTCAATGGAAACAACATCCTGAAAGAAATCTTTGCTGGTCCACCTCTTCTGTTCTTTAAACCACCACTTTTCATAAAGTGATGACTCTTTATCTGGCCTCTCAGTCCTCATCCTCAAAGGAAACTTGCACAATACCTTCAAAAGACAAGTCTGGGGGCTTCAATTTATTACTTTGCTAGACACTAAAAATCATGAATTGAATAGAGACACTGAGTTTATGGCTTATTATGACACTCTGTAACCCACTAAATTCACCCCCCACCCAGGGTTCCTTCCCCATATACACACTCCTTTCCCTCTCCGTGACTGGAGTGTCAGCTGGCCACTTCACCTTGAACGGTCCCTTGATATATGCGTTAACTATTTATGCTAAACGATCTGTTCCACCTTGTATTTAACTGTGACACTGAGTACATTTCCCAGAAGAGTCCTGTGAAGGCTTGAAAACTTCTCCCTCTCACCAACAGAAGTTAGTCCAATAAAAGATATCATGTAACAGACCTAGTCTCTTCAACATTTTTAGCACATTCCTCAGTCTGCCAAGGCACAAATGTGCAACAGTGAGACAAATGCCTAAAAAAGAGGATATAAGAAAAACAGAAGTACAAGAAGTTTACAGCTATTTGGGACAAATGGCTTTCACACTCGCGGCGTCTTCTCTAGGATCAATTCAACAATCCTGTCTTTCTGATATAAACAATTTACAATAATAAAAGTGAGATAATATTAGACAGAAGTGAACAAGTCCCAACAGAAGATAATTAAGGGGGATAGCAGCAGGGCGGTCATCCCACTCTGGCCTTAAAGGGATTAAAACAGTCCTGGAAAGGGCTGCGGCTGGGGGAAAGCAGCTCCTAGTCTGATTGGGGAAGCAGCCACAGCTGTGTCCAGTCCAATCAAGGCCCAGCTGGCCCTTATAAGAGAGCTGTGGATTAGGAGCAGAGCAGTCTCTCTCTGGCTGTGGAGAGAGAAGGACCTGGCTGCCTGGGAGTGCAGGATACCTAGCATAGAGCAGGGCTGGTAGAAGGCAAGAGGAACTGGGGAGCGCCAAACTGGAAATGCCCCCAGCTGCAGGCCTTCAGAAGGGTCTAAAACAGCTACTGGAGTTGCAAAGGTGCAGCCCGGGGCTAGGCAGAGGCAGCAGGTCCTACCCCCCTTGCCAATTAGGAGTGGCCATTACAGACTGCAGTCTTCCCCAGTGAGCGAGGGCTACATGATGACTGGCAGTAGTCACTGAGGCAAGGTGGGATTAAGGGGTTGGAGGTTCCCTGGGAGGAGAGACCCAGAGTGTGGGGTATTGCCAGGGGGCAGCACCCCAGGTAAAGGGACACAGGGAGTCCGGGAGAGACATGGGGCCCTGAGGCAGGCAAGCCACCACCTTGCAGAGGGTGCTCTGAGCTGGAAAAAGAGCTAATTCCTGGACACTGCACTGGTGAATCATCAACCTCGCTACAGGGACACCATTTTTTATTTAGAAGGTAAAGAAAGCTTCTAGAGGGGAGGCTGTTCTAGATTTAATAGGGAGGAAATGGTTGAGAATTTGAAAGTTAAAGGCAGCTTGTGTGAAAGTGATCATGAAATGGTCAAGTTCATGATTTTAAGAGTAGTAGGAGGGAGACCAGCACAATAAAGACAATGGATTTCAATAAGGCAGACTTTAGCAAACTCAGGGAGTTGGTAGGTAAAATGTCATGGGAAGCAAGTCTAAGGGGAAAAACAATTGAAGATAGTTGGCAGTTTTTCAAAGACATTATTACGGGCACAAGAGAAAATTATCTCACTATGTAGGAAAAATGGGAAGTATGTCAAGAGACCATGCTGGCTTAACCAAGAGTTTATCAGTCTAAAACTCAAAAGAGTCCTACAAAAAGTGGAAACTTGGTCAAATTACAAAGGATGAATATAAACAAATAACACAAGTATGTAGAGACAAAATTAGAAAGTCCACAGCACAAAATGAGATCAAACTAGCTAGGGACATAAAAGGTATCAAGAAAACATTCTACAAATACATTAGAAGTAAAGGGAAGACCAAGGACAGAGTAGGCCCATTACTCAATGAGTGGGGAAAGACAATAACAGAAAACAAGGAAATGGCAGAGGTGCTTAATGACGACTTTGTTTCGATTTTCACCAAAAAGGTTGGTGGTGATTGGATGTCTAACATATTTAATGCCAGTGAAAATGAGGTAGGATAAGTATCTAAAATAGGGAAAGAGCAAGTCAAAAACTACTTAGACAAGTTAGATGTCTTCAAATCACCAGGGCCTGATGAAATGCATCCTAGAATACTCAGGGAGCTGACTGAGGAGATATCTGAGCCATTAGCAATTATGTCTGAAAAGTCATGGAAGCTGGGATACATTCCAGAAGCCTGAAAAAGGGCAAATATAGTGCCCATCTATAAAAGGGAAATAAGGACTATCCAGGGAATCACAGGCCAGTCACCTTAACATCTATACTTGGAAAGATAATGGAGCAAATAATTAAGGAACCAATTTGAAAACAGCTAGAAGATAATGAGGTGATAAGTAACAATCAGCATGCATTTGTCAAGAACAAATCATGTCAAACCAACCTGATAGCTTTCTTTGACAGGGTAACAAGACTTGTGGATGTGGGGAAGTGGTAGATGTAGCATATCTTGACTTTAGTAAGGCTTTTGGTACTGTCTTTAATGACTGTCTTGTAAACAAACTAGGGAAATACAACCTAGATTGAGCTACTATAAAGTGGATGCATAACTGGTTGGAAAATCATTCCCAGAGAGTAGTAATCAGTGGTTCACAGCCATGCTGGAAGAGCATAATGAGTGGGGTTCCTCAGGGATTGGTTCTGGGTCCAGTTCTGTTCAATATCAATCATTTTGTTAAAGCAAGACACGAGAAGTAATTCTTCTACTCTACTCTGCACTAATTAGGCCTCAACTGGAGTATTGTGTCCTCTCTTGTCTTTTGTTGATAATGAAACAAGTTGTTGGTTTTAGGCTTAGACTTGTTTCATTATCAACAAAAGACAAGAGAGGGACTTCTTAAATCTGACCTGCAACTGATTTTTTTTTAACTTGGTACATGTCCTTTCTGCTGCTTTATGATGAAGAAAGGTCTGGATGTTTTGGGGGGAGTTTTTTGTGTAAGTTTTCCTGGTATTTTTAACATAAGTATCAGGAACATCAAGTCTGGCCTTGTCTGATTTTGCTGAAAGACTTGTTGGGGGTATCACAGAGGACTGATGTGGTTAGTTCTCAGTTGAAGATATGGAGGTTCTAACTCTTAAGACTGACTGTATGGAGAAGAAGTTAGTCATTGACATTAAATAGATTTTAAAACAATAAAGAAAGCTTTTAAAATAGTTTGGGCTTGTCTGCACTTAAAACACTGCAGCAGCACAGCTGAGCTGCTGTAGTGCTCATAGGTGCTGGAACTAGGGATGCTGCCACAGTCCTGGCTTGAAGTGGTTTCCATTATAAACAGGGTTAGCATTTGTATTCAGTGGTTCTCAGCACCCCCACTATAAAAATTATCCCAACACATCTGGTAGTGCTTCAGTGAAGATGCTACCTATGCCAATGGGAGGGGCGTTCCTGTTGGCCTAGGTAATCCACCTCCACAAGAGCTGGTAGCTAGGATGATGGGAGAATTCTCCCATTGACCTAGTGCCATCTATACTGCGGGTAAGGCTGGCTTAACTGAACCATTGAGGTGCATGGATTTTTCATACCCCTGAGTGACCTAATTTCCTAGTCAGACCCTTGACTAAAAATTCCTTCCTGTCAATTGCTCAGCTTTCCCTCTTGTCAATTTGGATGTTACCATTCATCATTCCTCCAGCCTATCAGGCTTGACAGGACCTGATTTTCTAATTTAAAAAATAACCGCTTCAAAAAAAAAAAACTTGCTGGTGTCAGTCTTCTTGTAGCCATGTTGGTCCCAGGACATTAGAGAGAGATAAGGTGGGTGAGGTACCTTGAATGGTCCCCTAGAATATGTGCTAACTACTTACGCTAAACAATCTGTTCCATCTGTGACACTTGGAGTACCTTTCCTAGATCTTGCCTTGAAACATTTTAGAAGGAAAACCCCCCTTTTGAGAAAGTGGCTTGGTTATTTATGTTAAGAGCCAAAATAAAATCTTTTCAAGGGCCTTCTGATCTGTTATTCGGTTACCATCCTAAACAGATCTGCATTAGGTGAGGCTTCTAACAGTTATGATTTTCCAATTTTTTCTAACAAGCATAACAAGAAGTATGACATACCTATCATTTCTCTTTTAACTTTTTAGAATAGTGGTTTTCATTTACAAACAGAAATTGAGCCTGATATTTCTTATTTCAAAAACTTTCAAATATACGGTCAAATAAAATATTTTTGTGCTACAGAAGCACAAACACACACACCAGCCCACCCCTAAAAAAAAACCAATCAAAACACGTATCTCACAGCTCTGCAGACAAATTCAATAACCAAGAACGATAAAAGTCATGGGTCATGCAGTGCCTTCCTAAATCAAGCTCACTCACTTTTATTCCACTCTTTCCTACTCGTAGTTCCACAGAAAGATTTATGTGATTAGACTTCTAATTTCTGAAGGACTTTATTGTTCTGTGTAAATAGATAGGGGAAATGCCGCTAGAGGATTCTTTTAAAATGTTCCTGAATATGGCTTTTCTACTATGCTTGACTACACAACCCAAACTATAAAAAGATCTAGTTAAATAGTGCTGGCCTTGGTTTAATTCCATTCTGAGCCTCCAGCAAGCACTCCAATCATGGATGGAACTAATACAAATTAAATACTGGACAGAAGCAAGTGAATACAGCACAAACTGTAGAAAAGTAGTCCCTTCTATTGACCACCTAATTGTTAGTATTCAGAAATCACTATAAAAATGGGATGTTTAAGCATCCTGGGCCATTAAAGCAAAGTTAGTATCTGAGACAGCTGAATAGTCTATCTGTACTTGTTATTAAGTGGAGAATGAAATAAAAATGAAGCTGAATGCATTAGTCTTTGTCTTATTCTATATAGTCAGCATTGCTAGTTATATTGTACTTCCAAGGGGCTGCTCTGTAGTGTTAGGTGGTAGGGTCTTGTGGGTAAGGTCACTAATCTAGCTTCAGAAAGCATGGTTTAGTTTTATCCAAGACTTCCTTTGTACTGTAAGTGTAGGCATGTCATCTCTCTCAATTTCCCTATAAAAACTAAGGTAATAATACTTCTTTTCTCCCACTCTTTGCCTGTTTAGATTGTATACTATTCATGGGTAGAGGTTATGTTTACATGTGAGTAATTAATAAAAGTCAGTATCAAAATTACTTCAGTACCAGCTAAGGCTAAAATTGTCAGCCCCACAACTAATGCTGACTGGGGAATTTTCATCCAAAACTTTTCTTTCCAGTTAAAAGTGTGAAGTAAATTTCAACCAGTTCTACCCACATTCACATAAAAGTGAAAACACACCTGACTGTTCCCCCAGATCAAAAGCCAAAGGGTAGGATTTTCACAAGCAGCTCAGTGAGTCAGGAACACAAATCCCACTGACTTTTCACTTCTGAAGTCCCCCCACCTAGGAAAAAGAGACTTGGGTTTTGCAAGATAAAAGGGATTGTAAACTCCAGGAATGAGAGTTCTTTATTGAAAATATCCTCTCCCTTGTTTCCAGAACTTCAGATGTGGGCTGTGAATGAAAATGCTGCAGCTGATCTCAATTTCCCATGGCTGTACACTGGGGAAAAAAGGCATTCTCTCAAATTACTGATTATACTATTCCTCAGGGACTTGGAGCCAGCTTGCAGAATTCTGACTTCATACTCTCACACTGTTAAGAGGAATCTCCCTAGCATGCATAGGCATGAGAAATGGAAGGATAGGGGAAGGCAGACAAAGTTTCAGGTACATTTCATACAACTTATTAAAATGTATGTGTTAAAGTTTAGGATCCCATTTGAGGACAAAATAGTCTGTGATTCCTTTGCCTTTTTCAACTTTATTCAAAGTGATATTTCCATTCTACATTTTAGGAGTGAGGTCATCTCATGAGACAGCAGGCTTCTGTTTACCACCAAACAGCTGGCCAACAGTGGATTGAAGTCCAGTAGTGGATGCATAGCATCTTATACATTTCCCAGTGTATTCAATATACATAAGAGGACTGTTCGTGCAGTTTATAAAAGAAATCCAGTACTAACATTTAGAGTTTCTTAACCAATCTGTATTAGACTTGTATGGTTTAAAATTTATTCTACTCAGCAGGTTTAAAGGGAAGTTTCATGCATCACTGAATTATGATGGACCCATATGCAGACTGAATCCCTCGACAGATTGCACTGATATTAATGTAGTGAAATTAAAATGTTATCTGAATCAGCATCCAATATATTTCTAGGTCTTTCTTTCCTTCTTTCTTTGTTTTTCATCCATTTTTCTGCAGAACTGGTGATGAACCAGGGAGCTTTGATTTAATACCAGTCATCTGTGTCATATACACTGTAACCTAATTAAATATTATTGTGTCTTGGGTCCTGATTTGATTTAATTCATCTCCAGGGTTATTTATGTAACTGAAGTGCACTTCATATTTCATTCAATTAAACTTAATTAAGGATGCATTATTATACAAAAGCTTTAATATTTTAGAAATTAAAATTTTTAATCTTGATATTACTTATAAAAACTGGTTTAAATATTTAAAAGATGTGTTATTGTTTAGTTCTGTTTAATGGGGGGATTGTGTATGTTTCACAAATTACTTTAATTTTCTCTTGTCAAAAAAAATGCTCCAGATAGTTTGACACTGAGAATTATTTTATCTTGTAGCATTTTGCTACCAAGATATAGCATCATTTAGAGAGTCATTTTCTGCAAAATATAGTAAAACTACAAAGCCAAAATTATATTTTTAGTTCTTCTCTAGCTGGTTAAATTGATGATCTGTTCTAGCACCAGAAGTAACTAAGTCCAGGTCTACACTCAGGGCCGGGGAGCTAAGATACAGAACTTCAGCTACGTGAATAGCGTAGCTGAAGTCTATGTATTTTAGGTCGACTTACCTCGGTGTCCTCAGGGTGGCAAGTCAACCGCTGCCACTCCATTCCATCCACCTCTCACGTTGGCAGAGTTCTGGAGTCGACAGGGAGAGCACTCAGGGATTGATCACTACCCACCAATCCAGCGGGTAGTGTAGACTTGGCTTTATTCTGTAAACCTTTCTTTGTAATATGGTTTATATTCAGAGGTCATGGCAGTATATGTGACATACTGTGGTATCTGACCGCATGACAGGGATAAAAAGATGCCTTGAGTTACTAAGGGAAAAATGTATAAATTGGGGGCCTAAAATTGGGTATCTCAAGCCATATGTAATGTTCCTAATAGCCTCACATTAAGACATACTGAGCACAAACTCTAAAAGGAAGTGTGAGCTCTCAGCACCTCTGAAAAAAATCAGGTCCCTAAATATGGATTTATGTGCCTAACGTTACACATGAGATCAAAGATTTTTATCCCAACTTTTAATAAACATTGTCACCCAGGGGAATTTTGATATTAGTAAGGGTATGTCATTCCTGAGGCCACAGCCCCTAGCTTGCTCATTTGTATACACACACTGCACACAACCAGCCACACTCTTTGCAAATCCAACCACAGGCATATGTATTTTTTGATTCAGAATGGACACGTATACACATGGGAGTGGTGGCCGCAGAAGCTTCTGAAAATTCACACCTATGTCTTATCACATGGCCTCCATATCTGGGTCCCAGAGACAAGCTCCAGGAATAATCTTAGGTTTTCATAGTGCACATTTATAAAACTAAAAACCCTGGACAAAATCAAAAAGTCCAGTACCACATCAGCCTGTGAACTAATCTACTCCATGCACTAATAGCATTTAACCTGCCATGGAGAATAACTGAACAGGAAATCTGGAAGGTAAAATGAGTGCTACAGGGTGTGGTGTGGTGATTCAACAGGTATTACTCTTCCTTCAGAGGTGCTACTAAGCCAATGTCTAAGCATGGAATTAAGAATCAAGTTTGGGTCTTTTTGAATAAACTGAATTTCTGGCTATTTGTGGTTATTAAGAACTATTTCTTTCTCTCTCTTTCTTTTTCTTTTTTTTTTTTGCAAGAATAGAGATGTTAGCTGCAGTTTTTTAGCCAAACAGTGAGTTGTGCGATTATAATCCAGATCTAGTACTCCAGGCAGCCTGATTCCAAACCCCAGACCCCAACTCTTGTCGGGTGAACAGATAGCAAGTGTATTAAATTGGGACATGGATGGGGCGTTGTTACGGAGTTCTTGGGGAGATGCTTTGGAACTGCTTCCTGTGAAGCCAGTTAGAACTTTGGGGGGAAGCTTTTTTTTGTGAACAGCCTGTTTTTAGGGCTAGGAGCTTTACAGCTTACAGCTTTTACCTTTTGGGGTTTGACCGTGGAGCATTTGGCACCTTTTGCCCCTCCATGCACTTTTTACAGAGAGCCTGCCCAGGCGGAGTTCCTGGGGAAGCCAGTAGGTTTTGCACCCCAACTTCACAGTTAGACATGACTTTCAGCCAGCCAGTAAAACAGAGGTTTATTAGTTAACAGGAACAGGGTTTAAAACAGAGCTTGTAGGTACAGAGAGCCGGACCCCTTTGCTGGGTTTATTCTGGGGGGCAGTCAGACAGTCTGCCCTTGACTTCCTGCCCCAGCCAGCTTTAGACTAACACCTCCCTCTCTAGCCCCTCCTCTGCTTTTCCTTTGTCTCTTGGGCAGAAGGTGTCACCTCCCACAGCCCCTTTCTGGGCTCAGGTTACAGCCTCAGGTAGCGTCCAGAAAGGGGAGTTTCCCATCCCCACACAATATTCAGAGGAACCATTAAGATCCCCACTCCATCACAGGGGTAATAGGAGCCTATATAAGAAAAAGAAATCAGGACTTTCCCTATAAAATCAGGACATCTGGTCACCTGAAACTCCTGTGATGCTGTTCTCCAGCCAGCCTGGATCAGAATCTCCCTCTAAGTGCCAGTCAAGTGGGGAGCACATAGCCCGCTTCAGCAGCTCATCTCCCTGGCCCCTGAAGCCTAAGCTGCTGTGCTGATCTCCAAGCAGCCCAGTTCACCAGCCTGCACTTCTGGCTACCCCCAACTCCCTGGCTGCAGACTGGACTACAGTTCCAACTCCCCTGCTGTGTGCCTGCATGGAGCAGTGTGCAGGAAGTAAGCATTGTAATCCAATTAACTCCCCCTTGTGAGGAGAGCAAAATGCATTTGTAGACAGCTCTCAGGACTCCGGCAACGAGACAAAAAAATAAATGTCAAACTCCTGATTGTGGCATACTGGCAAATTCTGCAGCAAAATCTTGACTTCCATGGCATCTTGGAAGAATGCTAAATTCTGCAGCGTGAACTCACAAGGTCACAGGACTCTGATTAAAATGAATGGGGCAGTTGACACTTTTCAGGCACTCTATGGGCTCAGTCATAAATCACTGCTTCAGTTTACATTCAGTTCGTGCTTACAAGTTTGTCTTCCAGCTTAAGTGAAAGATGAGATTCTGGAGCCCAGTTCTGTGACAAGAAGTGAATTCCATGGTCAATCCTGATTATAATCTGTCTATTTATAGTCTCCTTGCAGTTTCAGTTGGCTACAGTATTCTTCACTTCCTGCTTTATAGTAAGGGGTTGTTCAGATGGCAAGTAACTACACCACAAGTCAGGGTTTGAATTTAGGCATACCAGTTCACTGTGCTTTAACGTCCCATGTGAACACTGCTATGGCACAGAAGATCCCAGAGTGTGGTTTAGCATACTATACTTTGAAGCAGCTGTATACAAAGCCACACTCCAGGACTTTCAAGAAAAACATAAGAACAGCCATACTGAGTCAGACAAATGGTCCATCTAGCCCAGTATCCTGTCTTCTGACAGCGTTCAGTGCCAGATGATCAGAATAAACAGAACAGAGCAATTATTGAGTGATCTATCCCCTGTCATCCAGTCCCAGCTCTGGCTATCAAAGGCTCTGGGACACCCAGAGTATGAGATTGCATCCCTGACCATCTCAGCTAACAGATATTTGATAAGTAGGATACTAGTTGATTTTCTATACAATACAAACCCTTTCCTGAAAAGCAATTATATCGGGTTTCAAATTCAGTTTAATGCATTTTGCTATATTATATTTGATCAAAGTTTAGGGGTGGATTGTGATGTACATGAGGGGAAGAAATCTAGAGCTAGAGTGAATTTTCCAACAATTGTTGTGGATTCTCCATCACTGACAATTTTTAAAGCAAGATTGGATTTTTTTTACAAGCTATGCTCTAGAAAATATTCTGGAGAAGTTCTATGACCTGTGCTAGGCAGGAGAACAGACAGGATGCTCATAATGGTCCCTTCTGGCCTTAGAATTTATGAAATGTTTCCCTAGAATTCCCCCTGGGGCTCTCAGGCAGCGCACACTGAGTGGAAGCTCTGCCCCCTTTCAACGAGGGCAGCATCCATAGGTCCCTGTCCCTGGCCAGCTCAGCACACACCAACCAGAGCAGTCATCGAGCCAGCCTGATCACAGATGCTCAAGGTGAGGGAAGGCTCTGTGCTCGCTCTCTCCCTCCCTCCCTTGCTCATCCACACCCAGCGAAAAACAATCAAGCCTTTCATTTTCCTCCCATTTTGTTGTCCCTACCATTTTGTTGTCCCCCAACTGAGCAGGACATATATTGCTGTCAACTCTCCATGAACAGCAGTTCGTTCTGGTCTCGGTCAATCCAGTGCAAATCCAAAGTAACTCTACTGAAATCAATAGAGCTTCAGTAAAACCAGAGAAAACAGTCCCTGAAAAAAAGACAGGAGAATCTGGCACATTGACTTTCAGAATCAGAGAGGGTCTAAGTGATGGTCCTTTTATTCTGCTCCTAAAGCAGCTAACAAGAGTAAACATGCTACATACTGTATTAGAAGATTGTACCTCCCTCCTCCTCCTTCAGAGACCCTTGTCACCTATGCAGAGTTATCTGCGGTTTCTCCTAGATCCAGATAATTGCATAGTGTGCTGCCCCTCTTGGCTCCTGTTTGAATATTTAGAGTAAGCAGGACTCTTGATGTTTAATAGAATATTGTGCTAAACAAAAGCCCTTTATCTTAATGCTGATGATTAGATTTGGATAATTGAAGGGATACATTACATTACACTAACTAGTGCCTTTGTGAGCAAACCACTGACTAGAACCAGAACTGAGCATTGTTAATATGATCCAAGATAAAAAGCCAGTTTTGTGTGCAGCAAAGGGAGGGGGAAACTTCCATCATCTGGCTTGCAATGCCAGAAGGGGGCAATTAGCTTGATGCAAACTGTTGTACTGCCTCCTGGAGTGGGACTGCTGGATGTTAGCACAGGTAAAGACACCAGGAAATGGAATTTAGGTTACTTGCCGCACTGCATTAGTCTATTAGTCATAAAAGGGTAAATCCTACATTCTTCCTCCCAATCTCCCTGGATACGGAAGGGATGGGGCGGTCTGACTGCAGCTGAATTAGTATAGTTGCATGGGCAAGAGAGGGAAGAGTAACGATGCACAAATCCTCAAGCAAATTGCCCCCCCTCCTCTTATCAAAGGGGAACTCAACCAGAGACATGGGAAGTTGCTGCAACCTGGAGGCTGAATACTAGGAAAAGTTCCTTCACTTGGTCGCAAGAAAATCCTCTAAGCAAAGCTTGCTTACTTGGGCTTAATGCCAGTGTCCCGTAGTCTCAATAGTTTATCTATGTTTTACCCTGTTCACCCACCACTTTTGGACCTTACTGTCACACAGGATTTAAGAATAAAAATGACTTGAAGTCAAACTGATTTAAATTTTCTTTTCACAGAGCAAAAAAGAAAGCCAGTGCTAGCCATTAAGTGAAATAAAAGCACAGTCCAAGGGAGAAGAGCTGCAGCAATGAGACAGCCACGCACATACCTAACAGAAGGGTGAGGAAGATGAAGGGAATACATGCCAGCAAAGGAAAATAGAATTAAAGAAGTTCCAGCCACAACTCCTACAACCAGATAAATTACTTTAATTTTGTTCTTCACTGAGAATTAAGCCAAGTGCTTTACATCTCAGGGAAAGATGACAAGAAACCTGAAAAGAGTCAGTCCAAAACCTACTGAGCATTGCCATGAAAAGATTCCCATTGATTTTAATAGACCTTGGATCAGGCCCTCGAATGCAAATAGGCTCAAGGACCAGATTTCTTCAACTGAGCTCCATAGCCCATATGGACTTCAAACCTGACTAGAGGCAATTCCTGTGTTTTCCACTCACTTGGAGGGGTGCCGTGAAACAACTCCCTCTTTGGAGGTGGTGAGGGGGGAGGGAAGGAGAAGGAATGGTAAATGCCAAAAGAAAAAGCAAATAGAACAAGGCCCCTATATAAATCAAGTTTCAACAGTGCAGCTCATCAATACTCAGAGGGAGAGAATGCCGGCTCAGGACTACAGGGCTTGAACTGTTGACTTTTCTCGCAACTCCCTCTCTGATGTAAATACACTCAAACTATACTGTGTGATCCAGCAAACTGCTTGTTAAAAATAAAGGGATCATAGCAGTGCTCTGTGGTGTTCGGACCAAGGTGTCACAGTCATACATCAAAAGTGGACATGAAAAATCATGAGAGGGTGCGTTTTTTCGCCTCACCATGTTGCTCCTTCTGCAGACTCTCTTGGCTCAACATCTGATAGCATCGCTTTATTACTGTGGACTGAGTCCAGGCCTTGGCAGAAATTCCAGCCTGTTGCCAGAGGGGAGAGGAAAGGCAGGATAGTTTTTCAGTCCATCATTGTTACGCTATTGTAAACATAGGGGTCCGTTCCAATAGTAAACAAAACACAACAATAATTGGTTTTGCCATGCAACTGATATTTTTCTGCACTCCCATGAGTGGCAATCACCGAGCAGAGAGATGGGAAACTATGGTGAAAGGTGTCCTGAAATCAGTTCTGAAAACACAAACTTTTATGCATTAGCAGAACCCTCTGGTAGGGTCTGTAACGTCAAGGCCCTTTTGAATACAGAGAAGAGTGTTTGTGACACAGGAGGATTAACTCAACATTTGGATTAAGGTCTAATTTTAGCTTCTCATATGTTAGTAAACATTTTTGACCACTCCAGTAATGAGATTTTTTTTTGGTGGGATAGGGGGTTGCTTGCTGCATAAACCTTTTATTAAGAAATATTACTATGGGGCCAAATCCTGAAGTTTTAACTGACAGCCTAATTCTGCAGTCTCTCAAATTCACTTTACGCCACCTATGCAATGCAAGTGAACTTAAACAGCCAAAGATTTTCACTGGATAATTCCCTTTCTGTGCTGGGAGAATCTCTGGCCATGTAAAGCTGCCAGTACTCCACTGCCCAGTTCTCCACAGGCATAAGATCCCTAGGGACATTAGGCCAAGGCTGGATGGCTGAGAATCAAGAGCCACGATTAGCTCTCTGTTGGGGGTTGTGGTAAATAATCATCTGAACATGACCTCCCACTGTGATGCTTTGACCAAAAGGCCTAATTCAATCCTTGGATAAACTGGAGCAATCTCAAGTCAAAGTACAGAAGTTCTACCTCAGTATTTGGCATGAGTGTGACCTCTGCTGAAATATTGTGATGAGTTCTGGTTTGCACAACTCAAGAAGGATGTCAATACATTGGAGAGGACACAGAGAAGAGCCATGAGAATGATTAAAAGATTAGAAAACCTATTTTGTAATGATAGACTCAAGGAGCACAGTCTATTTAGTTTTAGATTAAGGGACAACTTGATCACAGTCTATAAGTACCTATTGGGGGAACAAATATTTAATAATGGGCTCTTCAATCTAGCAGACAAAAATATAACACGATCCAATGGCTGGAAGTTGAAACTAGACAAGGGGTTCAGACTGGAAATGAGACATACATGTTTTAATTTTTAGCGATGAAGGTAATTAATCATTGGAACAATTCACCAAGGGTGGTGGTAGATTCTCCATCATTAAACATTTTAAAATTGAGATTGGATGTTTTCCTAAAAGATGTGCTTTAAGAATTATTTTGAGGACGTTCTCTGTCCTGTGTTATACAGGAGGTCAGGCTAGAGGATCACAATGTTCTCTTTTGGTCTTGGAATCCATGAATCAATAAATCTCGGAATCTGACCCCCCCCCCCTTCATTGCCCCTAAATTCTATTAGGGCACATTAAAAAAACTCAGCCCTCAGTCCCTGCCTCAACTGCCATGTTTTCTTTGATACAAACTTTTAGACTAGAGCCAAAGAGCGAGACTGAAGCTCACTTAAACATCAGTGATTCAGTATTTTATATGAGAGTGGGAACATGAAGGCATTTTTTTAATTTGAGTCCTGGTGAATAAGTGGCATTGGTATTCATTACTTAACTAAATCTAAACTTTGCTGATTAGCTATAGAAAAAATCATCAAACATTCATCACGGACCATTTCACAGATATCAAAATCTGCTATTGCAAAGCCATATTTTCATTTTTCTGGTTATTTTTTTAAATGTCTGCTTCTGACTTGAGAACATACATGAAAAATTCAGTCCAAAAGGATTTTTACGCTGCCATGCTTCCCAAAATTGGAGGGGGGTCAAACATAAAGTTTAGATAACAAAGGATTTTTCAAAACTTAACTCAGTAGGCACTATTACACAGCTCTGTTAAAGGGAAATCTGTTGAGAACATGTCATGTGCACTTATACAATGATAACTACCTGCCCACTGCTATCTCAGTTAGTCCAAAAGACCAGATTGCCCCCTTCCGCACCACAGTGTACGAGAGGGATCTTAGGATGTGTCTACACTGCAGTTAGACACACACAGCTGGTCTGTGCCTGCTGTCTCAGGCTCATGGGATCTATCTAAGGGGCTATTTAATTGTTGGGTGGACATTTGGGCTCTGGCTACAGCCCAAGTTCTGGGACTCTCCCACTTCACATGGTCCTAGAAGATGGGATTCATCCCAAGCCAGAATGTGTATGTTAAACAGCCCCTTATCCTGAGCTTTGTGAGCCTGAGTCTACTGGCATGGGCCTGCTAGGGAGTTTGAATTGCAATGTAGACATACCCTTTCACAGTGATTCCCCCACATTGGTTCATTGTGAGAAGGAGGGTGCGGTGTGGGGGGAGGGTGTCCATTCCTGGAGTAATCTACCAGATCCATCCCCGTGGACTTGTGGATGCCCAGGGGATGGGCAGGAGGCAAACCCACCATCCTCACAGAGGTTCCTTGATTCTGCAACAGCACTGTGATGTCATACCTGTGACAGGCCCTCAATCCACTCTTCAAGATGAGGGTTAGAGTTAAGGTCATGGTAGAGCTCTTATGCCAAGGGTGTCCAATCTGTGGCTCTGGAGACACATGTGGCTCTTCAGAAGTTAATATGCGGCTCCTTGGATAGGCACCGACTCCAGGGCTGGAGCTACAGGGGACAACTTTCCAGTGCACTGGGAAGGAGCTCACTGCTCAACCCCAGGCTCTGCCACAGGCCCTGCCCCCACTCCACACCTTCCCACCCCTTCCCCTGAGCCTGCAGTGCCCTCACTCCTCCCCGTCACAGCCTCCTGCATGCCACAGAACAGTTGATCAGGAGGTGCGGGGAAGGAAGGGGGCATCGCTGATCCGTGGGGCTGCTGGTGGGTGGGAGGTGCTGGGAGCAGGAAAAGGAAGGAGCTGTTGGGAGCCTGCTGATGTATTACTGTGGCTCTTTGATAATGTACATTGGTAAAGTCTGGCTTCTTCTCAAGCTAAGGTTGGCCACCCCTGCCTTATATAAACTTTGCTCTGGCCAGGGTTTTACAGGGGACATTTCCACCTACTGCAAAATATGGCATAAAAGAATCTTAGCATAACTGAGATTCTGAACCACTGAGTCCCCTGATCTTTCTTTGAACCTCAGTAATGCAAAGGTCTTCCATGTCTATTGTTTAAACAGCATAGTTCAAAAGCAAAAGAATAGCTCATGGAAAGGAATATCCAGTTGGCCTGGTTCCAAATTCAAACAGGTTCCTAATGATTAGAATGCAATAGAGCATTTTCTTTTTCTAATTAGGTATGTGTGTTCTAGAGGTATTATGTGCATTAGTATCTCATGATTGTCCCAGGCTCTTTTTGTGAAATGGCTGCTTTAACTCACAGAGGAATTGTCATTCCCAGAAATTAGTAGTGAGACCCAGCTTTCACTTACAACTTTTTCTCAAAATAGTCTCTGCAGGAGAAACAAGAGCAAGAACCTTTTCAACTTTAATTTCCAGCTAATAGAACATTCCCTTGTGTATTTCTGTTCTGTGTTTTTGGATGCCTTCAGCATAGCAAAGATTAATTATTAGACAGATGACTCGTGGAGACTTTATTGCAATTTGTTGAGGGTTTGCAGTGCAAAACTTTAAAAAGGGAGAGAGGGAAGGAAGGGGAGTCCAAAGACACACTGAACAATTTTGCTTTTTGCAGAGCTCTATGTGCCCGCTCTGTAAACCCTTATGGATGTTGTCCTTACTTATGAGAAAAATCCACTGCAATGAATGGAACTAACAACACGTTAGGGGCTCTCAAAGGGTAAATATTTCCTGGATTGGGCCCTAAAGGGAAGATTTTGCTTGAAAAATGATATAAGAAAGTGTTACTTTAGAAAAAAAACCAGTCATTCCTATGTAGTATTATTTATTATTAATACTAATTAATTTATATACTATATATAATAATTTATTATTATATATAGTATTATTTATTATTATTTATGTTGTAGTTGCAACAATCATTTCCCCCATCTACATATATTTAGGGCTAGATTGTGTCATTTAGCCGTTGTGATGGATTAGATCACAGAAACCCCCCTGGGACTGGCACCTGATGTGTTGAGACTACCTCTGAGCCCGTTTTCTCTGCCAGTTTGGGCCTCCAGAATCCTCCTTGTTGAGCCAGACATGCCAGTCTGTTCCAACACAGACCCAGCATCAGAACCACACCCCGCAAAGCTGCAGACTTAACTGAAAATAGCTTAAGAAATGCTCCTATCTCCAGCACCAAGCCACCCAGCTCCCAATGGGATCCAAACCCCCAATGAATCCGTTTTACCCCATATAAAGCTTATACAGGGTAAACTCATAAATTGTCCGCCCTCTATAACACTGATAAAGAGATATGCACAGCTGTTTGCTCCCCAGGTATTAATCACTTACTCTGGGTTAATTAATAAGAAAAAGTGATTTTATTAAATATAAAAAGTAGGATAAGTGGTTTCAATAATAGAACAAAATAAATTACCAGCCAAAATAAAATGAAACACAAATCTAAGCCTAATACAGTAAGAAAGTGATTACAGATGAAATCTCACCTCCAGAGGTGTTCCAATAAGCTTCTTTCAAAGACTGGACTCTTTCCTAGTCTGGGTTTAGCAATCATTCACACCCCCATAGTTACTGTCCTTTGTCCCAGTTTCTTTCAGGCATGCCTTGAGGGTGGAGAGGCCATCTCGTAAGCCAGCTGGGGACAAAATGGAGGGGTTTTACATTCTCTCTCTTGTGGGCGAAAACCCCTTTGCTCTCCTTTGCAAAATCACAGCAATGAGATGGAGTTTGTAGCCACCTGCGCAAGTCACATGTCCACGAATGATTCAGCTTTTTGCAGGCTGACGCCATTGTTTACATGTTAGTATGAACGTTACCAGGAAAGCTCAGATGTGGACTGGCGTCTCCCAAAGTCAATTGTCAGGTAAGTGTTTCTTGATTGGGCACTTACTAAGAATAGTCCTCTCTCAAGAAGTTGACCAAATGCTTCACTGAGGCTAGTTAGAATCAAACACATTAAGGTACAACTACATAGTCAATATTCATAACTTCAAATACAAAAATGATGCACACATACAGGCAGCATAATCATAAACAGCAAACTACAACCTTTCCATAGACATCCCTCTTGACCTCCTCTGTACAAGACCTGGTGCAACCATAGGATTCTGGTGCAACCATAGGATCCTGATTGCAACAATGATCCCGGTAACAGTGCATGTCAATAACGTCACAGCCATATCCCTATCCAGAGATCATATCCGTCCATCCCAAAACTCCTGGGAGTGCAAGAGGAGTGTGCATAGTGAAGCTACTCTCTCCATGGCTAGCCAGCTTCCCATGCTGGTATGGAGTGCGGGAGAGGCCACAAATCTGACTCCTTTGGGGTTATTTTTAGGTAAATGAGCAAAGGAAGGGAGCAGTTTCTGCACTGACACAAGCAGAGACTGTGATTGTACCTATCCCATGTGCAGGGGTAAAGAAGAAGATTCCTTTGGTCTCCATTCTCCATTGCTCTGCACTTTGTGTAGTCATTCACACCAGTGCATACCATTCCCATATAGTAATGGTTTTATACTCTCTGTGCACTAGTGTAAATGAGTCCAGAAAATGCAAGACAACAGCGAATCATGTTCTATGTGATCTCCCCTCCCAAGCTCAGGTCAGGGACAGTCTTTTTTAATCTCCTGTATACTAAATTGAGGCAATGCTTAGGAAATTTTTCATGTCACATTGTATCAGTCTGAAAACTAACACTAGCAGTTTTCAGAAGAGATGAATTGCTCAGGAATTAGCTGAGTGGCTAACAGCATATTTTGGAAACCAGAGCAGGTAAAACAGGGAATGATCTTAATTTCAGTCAGGCTATTTGCATGAAGGAAGATATGCAGAGTCTGTTTTCCACTCCAGCAAAAGCAATTCAATGTGGACTTGTATGTATAGTAACTATCTGGATTATTCAGGAACTTCTAAGATATACAAATGCCTCATCATCAACTTAAAGGTCAATTTTGCTTTATGCATTTAGCATGAACCAACAGAGCAATTAAGATATCATTATGGGCCAGCTTCAGTAGCCATCTGATTGCATGAGTCATAATCCATCTGCACCCACAGATATCCAGCAGAGGAGCTTCATCATTTGAGCTACTCGTCTATAATACCTTTATGACCTCCTTCTATGACCATAGCACCTGTGCATGTCACAATTATTAACATATTTATCCAGACACCACCCCTTGTGAGGTAGGTTAGTGCTACTACCCCCATTTTACAGATGGGGAATTGAGGCACAGAAAAACTAGCAATGAAATTATGATCCTATTAAAGTCAATGGGAGAGCTGTCATTGGCTTCCATAAGGCCTGGATTTCACCCGGAGTTGCCCAACGTCACACAGGAAGTGAAGAGCAGGAAACAAACCTGGTCTGCCAATTCTTAAGCTACCACCCACCCCCCTGGACAATCCTTCCTCTTTTAATGTGAAGCTGGCCTCATCCTGAACTATAGAAATGCTATTCATTCCTCCTTAACACTATGTGTTTGTGAAAGAGATAGGAAGGGAGAGAAACAGAACTCTAAGAGTATTGCTTGTATATCAACACCCCTTGTGACTGTTAAGATCTGTACACTTTGCGTAGATGCGTGCAGGAAGGGAATAAAGTAACACCGATGTCCTGCCCCATACTGTGCTGCCATGTTCTTCTGATACTGTATTCAGTAAATATCAATCTGCTCTCTGTGTTCTCATCCATATATCTAAACCATACCTGATTTTCAGGTGTCTGACCTGTTTTAACCCCAAATTTACCCCCACTCCACACAAGCCTGCTGTTATCTCACTGTTTATTACTATGACTTATTGACATCAGCAATGTGTCAGTAATGTGTAATCTTGCCAAAAGAGAATGTTTGGGAAATTTTCTATATATTATAGAAATACATCCATATCACGCTTTCTCCTATACTCCATACTTAGAGCTTTTGTCAGACACTTAGTCCATGGCATATTTATACATATGTTCCTGTTCCAAATCACTGACTCCTGCTATGTCATCCAGATGCTGTTGAGCTGCTGTGTTTAGAATGGTGTCATTGCGCTTTGCTGTCTATCTATCCCCCAGAAGATGGAGGGTGATAAATTAGCTCTAGTGTACAAACAGAGTGATGAATTGTGTAATTAGCGATGATGGTTCTAGTTCAGTTAACGCAAAAATTCAAACCCAAATGTCTACTTGCCTCTAACCTTAACCAGAATCAGCCCCAAAGGACTCACCAGCACCTAGAGCAAAAAGGCTATTTGATATTTGTCACAGTTTCAGGGTAACTGCACCTGTAATCCCCCTTTGTGGTTCACCATAGGCACCCACTTTAGGCTTCTGACTCCCAGCTGTGACGTATCGCAGGTGGAGACCTGAGTCTCATTCCCTCCTGACCAGGGTTTAAGGCTGTGCAGCTTGCTGATTTATACCGTGATATCCCCAACAAGCCAGACTGCATAAAACAGGGGTAGGCAACTGTGGCACGGGTGCCGAAGGCACTCACACTGCCTGGGTCCTGGCCACTGGCCCACAGGGCTCTGCATTTTAATTTAATTTTCAATGAAGCTTCTTAAACTTTTTAAAAACCTTATTTACTTTACATACAACAATAGTTTAGTTCTATATTAAAGACTTATAGAAAGAGACCTTCTAAAAATGTTAAAACGTATTACTGGCATGTGCAACCTTAAATTAGAGTGAATAAATGAAGACTCAGCACACCACTTCTGAAAGGTTGCCAACCCCGGCCTAAAAGATCATTACCTGTGCTTAACTGTCTCTCCAAAGGCTATGAATAGCGTACTGCCAGCAGTTAAAAGGTACCACAGGATTCCTAAGCAATCACAGTTATTTTAAGGTAAATGCATTACAGGGGGAAATATTAAAACAATAAAAGAAGCTAAATATATGCTACAAAGCTTACCAAAGCTCATCCCCAACCCCAACCTGGGAGGCTTCAGTCCTTCAAAACCCACAACTGGATTTTGCCCATGGTTATAAATTCATCTGTCTTAGATCCAGAACCAGAACAGAGGCCCTGAGCCAGTTTAAGCTCAGGCTAATTATTCAAAAAGTCCTTTCTTTGTCTGTTGCTCTCTGGAGGAATCAGTTTGAATCAAAATATTGTGACGGAGTCAGACCAGAAGGATATAGGAGAGTGCTGGAAGGCAGGTATATTAGTCTGAGGATGTGCAGGTCCCTGTTCCCTGGATAGCCAAACAAAGGCTACTCCAGGCCAATCAAGACACCTGGGGCCAATTAAGAACCTTCTAGAAAGGAGTAGAAACAGCTAGCCTAATTGGGACACCTGTAGCCAATCAGGGACTGGCTGAAACCAGATAAAAACCTCCCAGTTAGTCAGGTGGGTATGGGTGTCAGGAGCTGTGGAAGGAAGTTATGCTGTTGGTGAGACTGAGTGGTGGACAACATATCATACTGAAGGAAGGAGGCTCTGAGGTAAGGGTGAAGTGGAGTTTGAAGAAGCAGGGACTGCTGTGGGGAAGTAGCCCAGGGAATTGTATTGTGTTTTGTGCCTAAAAGGTCAGCCATCTTAGCTGATACTATTAGGGTCCCTGGGCTGGAGTCCGGAGTAGAGGGCGGGCCCGGGCTTCCCCCTTTTTTCCATCTTTCCTACTGGCCTGTGATGAAGGCAACTCACTAGGTGGTGACTCTTGCCAATTATACTGAGAAAGGGAGGTCACTCTGGGGCCTAGATGAGTTTCTGAGGCCCCTAAATCTGCCAGGAAGCGCAGGACCCACAAGTACAGACTTGGAGCTTTGTCACAACTGGTGTCGGGAGTGGGAGTTTCTGACTTACTGTTCACTGCGTGGCAGAAGAAAGGGAGAGGTTTAAAAACAAAACAAACAAACAAACAAAAAAAAAAGTGCACTAGGTGTGGGGTGTTCTCACCACAATGGAGGACGTAATAAAAGCACTGTGGCAAGCCACTGCAGCCCAGCAGGAGGCCACCCGAGCCCAGGCTATGGCACAACAGGAGTCCCTGCGGGTACAACAAGAGACTAACCAATTATTGATGGAGCAGGCCTCTCAGGATCGAGCCCTCTTGCGGGACGTGGTAGAACAACTCAAAGTCCTCACACCAAAAACCAAGGATTTGAGGGGTCGCGAGTATGGAGGGCTGCTGGTTGTCTGCCAAAGATGACAGCTAGTGACGACATAGAGGCTTATCTCCTCTCCTTTGAAAGGGCTGCCTTGCGAGAGGCCTGGCCCCAGGATCAGTGGGCTAGCATCCTCGCTTCCTTCTTATGCGGAGAAGCACAAAAAGCTTATCATGACATGCCCACTGAAGCTGCCATGGACTACCCTCAGCTGAAAGCAGAGATCCTGGCACGATCAGGGGTAACAACAGCAGTACAGGCACAGAGATACCATGAGTGGACGTACAAGGAGGGTAAGCCTCCGAGGTCCCAATTATTTGACCTTATCCACCTCGCACGGAAGTGGTTACGACCCGAGGTTTGCAGCCCAGAGGAAATGTTGGAAACTTTGGTCATAGACCACTATATGAGGGGATTGCCTCCAGATCTTCGTGCATGGGTGGGCCAGAATGACCCTGCCACCTACGACGGGGTGATCACATTGGTAGAGAGATGGATTGTGGCCCGAGAGCTGTCCCAATTACCCAGAGAAGCCCTCTCCCAAAAGAAGTATCTGGGCCTGACCCCGGAAGGCCAAATAACCAAGCATCCGGGGAGCCCCAGGTGGAAGAAGGTAGTGGCCACAGAACAGCCGGGAACCCAGAAGAGGGGGAACCATGGGGTAAAGACCCCTAACCCAAGAGACAAAGGAGCAACTAAAGCCTCTTATAGATGTTATGCATGTGGAGAATGGGGACACCTAGCGGCACAGTGTCCCAACACTGAGGAGCCCATGCAGTGTAACCTTGGGGATTGGGCAGACCCATGCACCCTAATCAATCTAGTCGGGGTTGCAGTCACCCCACACCAATATACAAAACCAGTGAAACTGAATGGGGTAGAAACTATGGCACTCATTGATTCAGGTAGTGCTGTCACCCTGATTTCAGGAAAACTAGTGAAACACAGCCAGTTAATACAGGCTAAGCATACGGGAGTAACCTGTGTACATGGGACTGTTAGCTATTATCCTGTCATCCCAGTAAGGATTGAAATCCAGGGAACCATCACTGGGGTAAAAGCAGGAGTGGTCCCAAAACTCCCATACCCAGTGCTCATTGGAAGGGATTTCCCAGGATTTGGAAATTTGCTCCCACTAGAGGGAGAGGACAGACGAGAAGACTCTGAAGTTAAGGAGTCATCCCTAACAGAAAATCACCCTCCTTTCTTTGCTGAAATATCTCCCGAATTGTTCTCTGCCCCTGGGAAGGGCAGAAAAACCAAGAAAGAAAGAAGGGCAGCGAAGGCTTTGGGCACTCGGATTCTGCTTCAGGGTCAGAACATGGCCTTGGTAGGCCAAAGGGCACAGGGAACTGAGAAAGAGACCCCCAGACAGGAGGAGGAGGAAGCAGAATCCAGTCCCAACCCTAATGTCACCGAAGTGACTGAGGAGGCAGAGACCAGTTCCTCAGAGTTTGAGTCGATAGGTCCTGGAAGAGAGACTTTCGGGCGAGACCAGGCAGAAGATCCCAGATATGATAATGTCAGAAGAGAGGTGGCTGAGATAGATGGGGAGCCTGTGGAGGGTAAGGCCCGAGGGCCAGCGCCCTATTTCATGATCAAGAAGAACCTCCTGTACCGGGTGGTTCAAATACAGGAAGAGGTAGTAAACCAGCTCCTGGTACCCCAAAAACATCAGAGGGCAATACTAAGTCTCACCCACAGTCACCTCTTTGGGGGACACTTGGGGGTAGAAAAGACCCAAGCGCGAATCTCGCGCAGATTCTTCTAGCCAGGAGTACATGAGGATGTCCGGCGGTACTGCGCCTCCTGCCCCGAGTGTCAGTTGCACAGCCCTCGACCACATCTAAGGGCTCCGTTGATACCTCTACCAATAATTGAGATCCCTTTTGAGCGGGTGGCCATGGACCTGGTGGGGCCTCTAGAGAAGACAACTCGAGGTCACCAATATGTGCTTGTCGTCTTGGACTATGCAACCAGGTATCCAGAGGCCATTCCCCTACGAAATACAGCCTCCAAGTCCATAGCAAAGGCATTGGTGGAAATTTTTGCCCGAGTTGGGCTACCAAAAGAGATTCTAACGGACCAAGGAACGCCTTTCATGTCAAAGCTGATGAAGGACCTCTGCTCTCTGCTCCATGTCCAGACTCTGCGAACCTCAGTTTACCACCCGCAGACCGACGGCCTGGTAGAGAGATTCAACCGGACCCTCAAGACCATGATCAAAAAGGTGGTAAGTAGGGATGGAAAAGACTGGGATACTCTGTTGCCCTACCTTATGTTTGCCATCCGGGAAGTTCCTCAAGCCTCCACTGGATTCTCTCCCTTCGAGCTATTATATGGTCGCCACCCCCGGGGCATACTAGATATAGCTAGGGAAATTTGGGAAGAGGAGCCTAATACAGGGAAGAATATAGTGGAGCATGTATTACAAATGAGAGATCGTATAACCCGAGTCACCCCTATAGTGCGAGAGCACCTGGAGAAGGCCCAGAAAGCCCAACAAACACACTACAACCGTCAAGCAAAGGTTCGGCAGTTCCAACCCGGAGACCGAGTAATGGTGTTAGTACCCACAGCAGAGAGTAAACTCTTGGCCCAATGGCAGGGGCCCTATGAAATAGTTGAATCTATAGGAGAGGTAAATTATAAGGTACGACAACCCGGACGTAGAAAACAGGAACAAGTGTACCACATCAACCTTCTAAAACCCTGGCGTACCCAAGAAGCATGTGTAGTTGCTCAAAAGGACCCATTACAGGAGAACAAAAACCCTGAGCAGGTGAAGGTGTCTCCTGATTTAACACCAGCCCAAAGAGAGGAGGTGGTCGAGATGATCAACCGGAACCAAGACGTATTCTCATCTCGGCCAGGATGAACAACTGAGACATATCACCACATCATTACAAGCCCCGGGGCCAAGGTAACGATGAGGCCTTACCGGGTGCCAGCGGCCAAAAGAGAAGAAATCCGAGCGGAGGTAAAGAAAATGTTGGACTTGGGGGTAATTGAAGAGTCTCACAGTCAGTGGTCTAGCCCGATCGTGCTAGTACCCAAACCAGATGGCTCCACAAGGTTTTGCAATGATTTCCGTCGGCTGAATGAGGTGTCCCAGTTCGATGCATATCCTATACCCCGGATAGATGAGTTAGTGGACTGACTGGGAAATGCCCAGTTCCTGACCACTCTAGACTTAACTAAAGGGTACTGGCAGATCCCCCTTGCTGAAGACGCAAAGGAGAAGACCGCTTTCTCCACCCCAGATGGACTGTTTCAATATACAGTCCTTCCATTCGGTCTACATGGGGCCCCAGCTACCTTTCAGCGCCTTATGGATAAGCTATTGCGCCCCCATGCTAGTTATGTAGCTGCCTACCTGGATGATGTGGTTATTCATACCGCAGACTGGGAAACGCACCTGGAAAAGGTTGAAGCTGTCCTAGATACCCTAAGGCGTGCTGGCCTTACCGCAAACCCCGCAAAGTGTGCCATAGGATTAACGGAGGTGAAGTATCTGGGCTACATTGTGGGATGAGGGGTAGTGAAACCCCAACTCAATAAACTAGAGGCCATCCAAAACTGGCCCCGACTGGTTCGCAAGAAACAAGTCTGGGCATTTTTGGGGGTAGTGGGGTACTATCGACGCTTTATTCCCCATTTTGCCACCAGGGCAAGTGCCCTGACTGATCTCATAAAAGCTCAGGGACCTTAGATGGTGCGATGGACAGACACAGCAGAGAGGGCATTTACAGATCTAAGGACAGCCCTTTGCAGTGACCCTGTACTTATAGCTCCAGACTTCACTAAGGAGTTCATCTTGCAGACAGACGCATCTGAAGTTGGATTAGGGGCTGTCCTGTCCCAGATGGTCGGGGAAGAAGAACATCCAATCCTCTATCTCAGTAGAAAACTTCTCCCAAGGGAACAGAAGTATGCCGTGGTCGAGAGGGAATGCCTTGCCGTTAAGTGGGCCATGGAACACTGTGATACTACCTGCTTGGTAGACAGTTTACCCTCGTGACTGACCATGCCCCTCTTCAGTGGATGCAGCGGAACAAGGAGAAAAATGCAAGAGTGACTAGATGGTTCTTATCCCTCTAACCCTTTCAGTTCCGCATACAACACAGAGCTGGAAGTCGCCACGGCAAAGCAGATGGCTTATCCCGGGTGCACTGTATGTCGACCCAAGTTGCCCAACCCCTTGGTGTTGAGCAGGGGGGAGGGATATGTGACAGAGTCAGACCAGAAGGATATAGGAGAGTGCTGGAAGGCAGGTATATTAGTCTGAGGATGTGCAGGTCCCTGTTCCCTGGATAGCCAAACAAAGGCTACTCCAGGCCAATCAAGACACCTGGGGCCAATTAAGAACCTTCTAGAAAAGAGTAGAAACAGCTAGCCTAATTGGGACACCTATAGCCAATCAGGGACTGGCTGAAACCAGATAAAAACCTCCCAGTTAGTCAGGTGGGTATGGGTGTCAGGAGCTGTGGAAGGAAGTTATGCTGTTGGTGAGACTGAGTGGTGGACAACATATCATACTGAAGGAAGGAGGCTCTGAGGTAAGGGTGAAGTGGAGTTTGAAGAAGTGGGGACTGCTGTGGGGAAGTAGCCCAGGGAATTGTATTGTGTTTTGTGCCTAAAAGGTCAGCCATTTTAGCTGATACTATTAGGGTCCCTGGGCTGGAGTCCAGAGTAGAGGGCGGGCCCGGGCTCCCCCATTTTCCATCTTCCATACTGGCCTGTGATGAAGGTAACTCACTAGGCGGTGACTCTTGCCAATTATACTGAGAAAGGGAGGTCACTCTGGGGCCTAGATGAGTTTCTGAGGCCCCTAAATCTGCCAGGAAGCGCAGGACCCACAAGTACAGACTTGGAGCTTTGTCACAATATGTGAGCCTGCTTAGGAGAAGGTACCTCTCTGGAGGTGTTATAATTTGATTGATTTGCCTTGACCATCTTCTGCAGTTTTCACTTCCTGGAGAAGCTGTGGTAACCCTCTCCCCATGGAGGGCACACAGTCTCCGGCCTGCAATGATACATAAACCATTCAGACACTTAATACAATATGATCTTGCAAAGATATAGCAGGAAGTTGCCATATCTGTCTCAGTGTCTACCCTATGTGCAAGTTGTTTCCCTTCACCTTTGTTTCAGCTCTCCTAGTCATCTAGGAACGAATGGCACAGTCCGCTGCTGGCTGCAAACAGCAGTTAGTTTGGAGGACAAGAGGAGCTCCTGCCCGAGTCACCTCAAGGAAATGCTGCTCGTTAAGGATTCAGTTCTGGAAAGCATCTGGATTCAGAACAGCAGGTAAGCAGGTGCTTAAGCATTCAATCTGGTTTAACCTAACCACGTGTTTAAGTGTCATCTTAAATTGAGGCCTATGAGCTTGATACTGAAAGGGGATGAATGACTATGCTCAGTGCTCCAGAGTGCTAAGCAGCCTGCCCAAGCTCAACAGCACATAGAGCGTTCTGTGGCACGGACTTGCTCTTGCTTCCTGCTGCACCCAAATGGGAACATTTCTGGAGTTACTCTGCCACACCGTTATAGTGGCATCTGTAGAATCCAACTCTTCTCTTTAAGAATGCTAGTCCCACCCACTGGCAGCTTTTTTGCACGCAGTTCTGTAACATTGGATGTGATTATTCAAATAGGACAAAAATGATAAGGGAAATGACATGTCTTAAGGGCAATCCCTGATACAGCATTTTGTACCCCTAGATGTCATCTTATTTTACTAAGGGGTCTAAGTATAATTCTTCCAATATTTTCATATGGGGAAATTAGACACAGGAAAGTCATTTTTCTGAGCTAAATTTATCAAGCAAGTGATTTGCTCCCAGATCTCCTAACTCCCATACTAATTCCCTATTCAGTTTACGATGCTGGGTATCTAAAGGGAGCTATTTGACCATATATAACCCTTTCTAGGAATCACCCCTGCATCATGTTTCACTAAATATTACTGGGAAGATCCTTGTGATACAGTAGCTGGCTGGGGAGCGGGGACAGACAGAACCAAAAAAAACCGCCCCACCCCCTTCATTCTCTTAATTGGCTAGTGGGAACTTAAATCCATAGCTGGGGGCAGGGGGTATTTGCATAGCGCTCTAGCTAACTGAGCTAGTTGGGCCATAAAAGCTTCCAATACATGCAGATACACAGAGAGCACATTTTGTCTCATTGCAAAATTACTTCAACATTAGCTTCTGTTATGATGCATTAAAATGAAAAATTGAAAGTCTTTAAGGATCGCCATATGACTATAAAGGCAAATCCATAAGTCTTTTCTAATACTTACTGCTCTGTTCCCCATGATTGAATGGGAGTGGTAGTCTTGTTTATCTACTGTGTTCTTTGCACACACTGGGCCTGATCCTACTCTCGGTGATCTCAGTAGTTATTTTTCCATTAATTTTAATGGAAGCAGGAGAGGGCCATTCAAGAGGAAACTGTTTGAGATATGCACTGTTGATTTAGCAAAGCAGAAAATAACTCCTGTGGTGCAGAGGAGTTTCCATTTACTTAAAGTGTTGCAAGCTGCTGGTTTAATTCCCATACAAATGTATTTTTCAAAGTGCCTTTCCTAATGTTTCAAAGACTATAATTGAAAAAGGTCAATTTCAATAGTCAGATGAGTAACTCTGAGAACGTGCCTTCACTCCATGCTGCTACCAATAGTCCTACAGATGTGTAATCACTCATTCCCAATTACTCAAGTAGCAAGAGCAAATGGTTGGTTGTTTCCATGTTACATACTCCTTTGCCCTTATCTTACCAGTGACCGTGGGAGCAGGAGCTCTTCCAGAAATATCAGTAATAGAGCTGGATGAAAATTGGGATTTCGGGTTCATGGGAAATTTTGATATTTCAGAATTTGGTTCTGGTCTGAACCATTTGGGGAAATGTCCCACTGTAGCTAGTAACTGAGAGTTCTTTTATATCAACTACAAGATCTGGTAGGGTATATTGGACAGAGGGCTACTTTAACCACTGAATGTAATGTGGTGTGGCACTCGTATGAACATGACTGTGAATTGAAAGCACCTATTAGCCAACATCTGCCCAATGTAACTTGTAGTTTTAAAATATTTTTTTCAAACAGTGATTGCAAACATTTGCCACTAATGTAACATCCCCAGGAGTCACAGCTTGTATCCAGGTTGTGTGTTTGACTGCCTGAGCTTGTAAGTCTGACATTCAGGCTCCTTAGAACTAACTAGGGACTAGCTACCAAGGTTCTTTCAGAAAGAGTTCCCAGAAATTGCAGGATTTTCCCCTTCTTGATTTTCTTTTCATATTTTAGTCAGAATGCCTGCTGACCTTGCATTATGTGTCAGAGGCTTCACCACCATCGTCCTTATCGTCACAGGTTATCACTCCAAAAGCACAACTAAGACTTGGTGTTGTCACATATCTCAACTAGTTCTTCAGGATCACAGGATGTTGACGGGGCACTGTATCAAGCAGTGTTCAAGTGTTTGTCTAGGTTCTCTGGATTCACATTTTGGGTCATTTCTCAGCTTCCACTTGATCATAGTGTCTCCAGTGATTGCCACCTCAGATCTTGCTCATTTTAGAATACACCAGTATTTTTGTTCACGGTCAGTGCCTGGAGGGAATAGTTCTGAAGGAACCAGGTTCTCCAAGATCATTGTTATTTCCAGCTATTTTGTTACTCTGCAGCTTTCCACAATAGTATTTGGGGTAAGGGACTATCAGAGGCAAAGCTTTTTCTGAACTTCAGGGTGGTGGGATGTACCCAGGCAGTGGATGTCTTGGATTAAGCACCTGTTTTTGTATCTGCTTTTTACTGAAGGCACCCTGCATGCAATCCCCATGAGCTGGTATAATGGCAGCATAGTGCATTTCACAATCCCTGTGATGATCCTACGGAACTGATTTTGTTCAATATCAGTTCTATGGGCATGGCTTGAGCACAACCATACCGGGGCACAGTACTCTGCAGCTGAGTAACATAGGGTGAGACTGATTGCTTGGAATGTTTTAGAGACAGCTCCCCATTTTATATAAAGAACAGGAGCCTCCCCATTTTATGTTACTCAGTTTCTGGAGTATGCAATTCCTAGAGTTCACTTTCTTTTTCTGCTTCTTGATGTGTTTTTTGAATGTTGGCATTCGGTCTAATGTGACCTCTAGGTACACTGGAGGTTCATAGTGCTCAGTAATGGTACCATCCCTCAATGTCTGGAGTGTTTGCTTGGCCTGGGGGTGTTTCAGATGGAGGGTGCATACTTGTGTCTTACCGAGGTTGGCATTCAGAAACCATGTGCAATAATACTGCCAAGTATACCAAGGAACCCATTTAGAATGTGTTCAGTGTCCTCAATTCTTTCCAACTGGGTATCAAGGCAAAGATCTTGGCATACCAGGGATTTCCAGCTGGTCATTTGGGTAAATGTTAAACTGTAAGGGTGATAGCATTGAATCTTGGGGCAGTTCATGCTGTTGAGTATGCCATCAATTTTTCTAACCATCCATCTTGCCAAAGAACTGTCAATTCTCAAGCAGGGAAAAGGTAAGATGGAGCACCTTGCTATTTCTCAAAATTCTTGCCATTTCAGTAGAAGTGCCTGATGGTTCACAGTATCATAAGCAGCTGACAGATCAACAAACACAGGCCCTGTAGTTTCACAGGTTTCAAAATCATCTTTGATTTATTGAGTTAGGTGTACAACTTGGCCATAGTATGACCATCTTGGTTATCAGTCAATTGTCCTTTACAATCAATGCTATTCTACCCATTATCCTCCACTCATATACCTTGTAGGCTGAGCAGAGTAAAAATATTAGGTGATAAACACTCTAACTTAAAGATTTATGTGATTTGAGTCGATCAGCTACTTTGACCTTTGTCTTTGCAGCCTATGCATCTGTGTATCTGCATTGTCTCCATGCAGGAGTTAAAGAAGTCAAACAGCCACTTCTGTGCTCTCATCCCAAGGTGTGGTAACAGTTTATTAGATGCACAAGCCCAGCTGCCTTTCCCCATTTCAGGATTTTCATGGCTAATGTTCTTCACTGTTGAGCTGCTCATTGTCAACTTTGCAGTTTCTGAACAGTGAGTGAAATTCCTGCTTGACTTGTTTCATTCTGCAATTTGCTCTGTGGGCTTGTGTAGGATGAGTTGGTGTGTGACTTGGTCACGCAAGATGATAGTGATTCATTTTGGTTGTTGTCCATTAGGGTTCAGCTTTCAAATAGCACCATACATTTTTGCTATTGAGGCACAGGTTTGTTGTTTCATTCAGCTCCCTTCAGCAATTGCATCCCTATGGATGTTCTTCTCTAAGCAGTCTTCCATGCCAGGAAGACAAATTCTCCATAATGCTCCTGTGTCAGAGTAATACTACAGATGGATTAATCCATTTCAAAGTAAAACCCACCTGCCTTTCCGAAGTTGAATTTTGAGAGAGATTTGTCTTTCTGGATTGTAATGCAGCCTCTATTGTCACTTTCACTGGTCTATGCTGTGATTTTTGGACCGCTGTCATGACCTCCCTTATGAAGTTGCCTCCATTTTCAGAGGTGACAGAGGCTAATTTCAGGATTGTATCCCTTGTTCCATCATGTGCTTTGGAAGGTACATTCATCATTGAAGTCATTGAGACAGGTCAAGCTATTTGTTATTGCCCACTTCTCAACTTTTGTCATTGTTTGGGTATCCCTAGGTGGTGGTGTGACTGTTGAAGTTGCCTATGACCAGACATAGTCCTTCTAGTAGGAGAAAGTGGGTTGACCACGCAACTATTCCCCTTATGGTTTTTAAACAGAATCTACTGCCATCTGATCGAGTTCAACCATGATAACTTCCATTATATCATAAGGTTTCTGAACAGTTTTTTCACCGGTTTTTGATCACAATGTTAGTATTGTACTGCCATAGATGTGGCTTCCAATGTCTACAGAAGTATGAACACCAAGGATGTTTGGTGCTGTCATCTCTTTGTGGGCATGTTTACACTGTATCTGGGAGCAAGCCTCCTGGCCGGGTTCCATATATTTGTGTTAACGCGGCTTGCGCTAGCACTGTAAAAATAGCAGTGTAGACATTGCTTTGATGATGCATCTTAGGCTGGAGTTCAGGCTATAAAGCCCACCCCAGGCTTCAGGTCAAGCCACAATGTCTACCACAGCTATTTTTACAGCATTTCTGCAAGCCCTGCTACTATAAGTCTGTTGCCCAGGCTGGGAGGCTCACCTGCAGATGTAGTGTAGATATGCACTGTGTGTCTCTTACAAGCACATTATGTCTGCTTTCATGCCAGAGAGAACATTCGCTTTCTCTGCAGGGATTGCCTCTGCACTGAAACTGAGGATTTTGAGTGTCATCTTTGGCAGAGACCCTGAAAGAGGCTGTTTATGTTGACATCTTCTATTGCAGTGTCAATGTGTATTGTCACATTTAGTCTCTCTCCCTGGGTTAGTTACAGTGGGAGATTCAAATGGGCCACAATGTGAATGTATCTGATATGACTGCCAGATGTCAGAGGTATCAGTCTGGACAACTGAGCCAAAACCAACTGTGTTTATGACTAAACAAACCTAAGCTAATATATCAACAGCTCAAAGCGAACACCTGTTAAAAGCCCCAGTCAAAGCTCCTGATACCCAACAATTGTGCAAGTTCGTCATAAGGAAAACTATTCACTGATGAAACAAGACAGCACCATGCTGGTGAAGAAATCCTGTTTCTCCATCTAGATTTCCATTTCTTTCTGTTTCATTTAAGTGGAAGCTACCTCTGTCATCTGTGTGTTCACTGTGTACTTTTGTTTATTTAAAAATCCCCTGCTGAGATGAAACGTTTCCTATACAGCATGGAGTCCCAGCACTGGCAGGGGAATCAGGCTGGTTTTCTTTGTTGTTGTTGGGTTTTTTTAAGCAATAAAATCCTCAATTTTAAAAGGCAAAAATGTAAAAGCAATGAAATGGAAGACATGATCTACAGGTATGAAGGCTCTAATTAGACTTCCTGGCACCTTGTCAAAATAAAATGTACTCATTTTTGCCTTTCTGAAATTGCACCTTAAGTTGGAAGCTGTCAGTAATATACACAGGAGGCATCTGCATCCACTGTATGCCTGAAACGGGTATAGGATTGGGTGATAAAACAGTGGCAGATATAGAAGCTCACTAAATCCCCGTACACTGAAATGAGACTCTGTTCCCAAGATCCCATGAACTCCTTGTGCTGTTTGGTTTCTGTTGGATTTGGATAAAATCTATATTGATTCTATATGAAAGTCAGCAGCCTTTCTCCATGTCTGTGATATTTTAGGGATCACGTAGACCTAGATGTCCCGATTTTATAGGGACAGTTCCGATTTTTGGGTCTTTTTCTTATATAGGCTTCTATTACCCCCCATCCCTTGTCCCGATTTTTCACATTTGCTGTCTGATCACCCTAATCAGACCACTAAGGGATTCTCTCTCTGCTTCCCTTCTTTTATATATCGTAGAAGCGCAACAATAACATAGGAGTTCAAGATTTTTCATTCTTCCCACCATTCAAACTCTAACACTCCAGCCACTCACACTCCTTCCATCTTCTGCCAATTTATTCAAAAAACTTTACAACTGCCACTGCCAGTCACAGTGACTCAGCCTCCAAGGTGAGCCACAGGCCAAAGGATGCCACTTCCAAAACACTCTTCATGCATCCTTGGAACTAGCTTTGTCCTCAGCTGTCAGCAATGACAAAAGCTGACTTCCTTACGAGCTATGCCTCTAGCAGAGAGTTTTATTGTTATTAATTATTTGTACTGCAGTAATGCGTGAGGCCCTAGCCCATTGTGTAAGGGACTATACGCCGTATAAAAAAGGCTCTCTCTGCCCCTAAGAGTTTATACTGCCTTTTTGCATTTCTTCTGTATCTAGCTCTCCACATATTTTAGGCTTGTATTTTAATTTTTCCGTTACATTTCTAGCAACACTGCTGTCACCTTACCCGATACGTCTGCAAAACCTCTGGCTCTGTATTCTATTCTTACAAAGCCCATCCAAGCACACTTATAATGGTTTCCTAAAACAGACACTTGTATTCTCCATTTTGAGTGAAATAGCAGCTGACTCTTGGCCCACAGTGGAACAAGCTCAGCCCAGTGGCAAACAATTTCAGTCTGAGCCTGCTCTCACTGAAGTCACTGCAAAAACTACTGTTAACGTCAGTGAAAATCAATATTGCTATAGCCTGTACTTTTATTTCATATTATCCTTCATATAATCCAACATATAAACATACACTTTGTTTCAATTTCCCTGTAATAAATTCAGTTTAATTTGTTTCTGTTCCTCACCCAGTCCCCTTTTTTCCCAAATGAATTTAACACACAGTTGGAACAGCTGTAAAATAACTTCAAATATGCTGGAATTGACTTGATAGTTATCTGCCAGATGTTATTCCTAGCCCAGAAAAAAGGTAAATATAAACATGTTAAATATTCTCATCTGAATTATGTAAATTAGGCAATTTAGCAATAAAACCTGAAGGGACTTGTTAGCATGTTAAATAACCCTCTAACTTTCTTTACACTATTAAAATGCTACCTTTCTATAAAAAGTTAAATGTCAATGTCAACAATTTAACTCAAAATGGAAGCCTCTTTTAAAGTTCATAAATGATAGTTTTTTATATAAAGGTAATTTACAGAAATAAGAGTAGATGAGTTGCTATAATAGCTACAAACACTTAGATGTTTGTTAGTCTGATTAATTTCGGAGGGATTTGGATTTGTTTGTTTTTCCATACTGTAAGTATATTTTCAGTGCTTGTGAAAGGTGATGGGTTGACAGTCCTGCAAATTAGAGTTCCCCATTTATCCACAAAACAGTTAGGGCAGGATCCATGAAGGGACTTAGGCATTGCAATGCTGAGTGTTGTGGTGTCTAACTTTTAGGTGCTGAGAAAATAATAGGAACAACACTGCAATTCACAAAGCTGAGTTAGGCACCTAAACTCCTTATACGATGCCTTGGGAGAGATAGGTGCCTTAGAATGCAGAGATGCTGACTAGAAGGGTGTGTGCTAAACTCTTCCCTTCCTCCGAGATAGGTGCCTATGTAGGGGTTCAGGGACATACCTATCTCTGCTTAGCAATCTAAGAAGGGGAGTTCTTTGAATTGTTGTGTTTTCTCGTTTCTCTGACAAAATTGCAGTGAAAGGGGTCAGGCAGTGAGGATGAATAATGAAAGAGCTCATCTTGTTAAAGCAGAGTCAGAAAAAAATAAGGGATCTCTGAAAAACATAGCTGCTTGCCACTAAGCTCCGATGCTTGAAATATTTCCAGTTTTACTATCTCCAGGCTCTCCACTGTAATATTTTCACTGCATTTTTATGGTGTTATGCCTTGTTAATCTTAAATATGATTGACATGGAGGACATTTTAGAGAGGTTTTTCCAGTACTGTATCTACTCTTTCCTTGTCATTAATCCCATGCAGATTATGTATATAAATTGTTGAATGAGATAAATCAGGGGTTTAAATTAAAGATGCACCCAATGAAATAAATTCCTATCAGCACAAAGAACGTTTTTAGCCAGTACCAATGAGAAACTAAAATTGGGTAAGGTTAGATTAATGTGTATGAATTACAGATAGATTGCAGGTATTACAAGAAAATTACTTCACAGAGGTTTTGGTGACTGTATAAACCACAGAACTAAAGCTGGACTCTGAGATTAATTAATTTCCTGTATCACTGTAGCCCTATTTCTAGTCCATATAATCCCCCAAAAGAAATATGGAGATAAGGCTAGTTTAGGTGCACTTCCTTGCAGCATACATACTCATAATCAAGGAAACCACCAGCTAAAACCCCCTTAATATCCAGACCAAGCTCAAATGGCATGCCTTTTCACTCAAACATGCTCACAGTTGCCTTACCCCAAAACAAACTCCCCTTCTCTTCCAATGTACAACTATCCACAATGCCCACATTTAGCTGCTCAAAGTCACACTCAGACACACCACCTGAACTCCACTATAAGCAAAGTTAAGAAGATACCATACTAAAAGACATGTGCTTCCTTTAGAATTGTATGTGTTATTATTACCTACAATACTCTGAGTTTGGAAATGAGATTGTGATTTTCAGGAAATTAATGTGTTTATTATGGGCAGTTGTATACTGGAATTGGAAAAGAGTTTGCTGTGGCAGTGTGGAGACTGGGACTGTGTGGGTATTAGGTGGTAAGGCATGTGACTGGCAGTTGGTTCAGATGTCTTAACTAGTGTCACCTCCATAGCAGAGCTATTAACTGTGTGTTTCAGACAACTTTGTCGACAACTCTTTCCCTCACCCTGTTCCCTTCCACCATATTTTAGCCCATAAAGGCAACAGAAGGCTTAGAGGTTTTTGATTTTTCTCCCACAGGGTAGCAATGGAAGTGTTTAATGAACTGTAACAGTGCCCTGCCTCAGTTTCTTCTCTTCCAGACTTTTCTAAATATTCCACTCACAAAAGGCTTTCATAAGTCCTTCTCCACAGCCCTCCTTAGTTCAAGTTCAAAACTAAACACAAAACGCCTTATGCTGTGCACAGCCCCTCCTCCACAAGGTACTGCTCTGTGAGCAGCTGCAGAAGTCAGATGTCTGGCCTGCCTTCTTTGCCTTCCCCTCAAAAGGAAAACAGAAATCTCCAGCCAAGCTTTCTACCCAGCTATGATTCCACAGGTCCCTGTTTTTCTAACCCGAGAGGTTTGATTTAGTTACTTGGCCATCTACCCCATGACATAATTCATTCTCTTCACCTGGAGAAGCAAATCAGCTGAGTCACAAGTGGGCTGAGACCCACATCCCTTTAGAATGCAATAGTTCTTTTATAGGGTTTGAATTTTCAATACTTGCCTTATGTCTGAGTTGTGAGGACGATGGGTGAATGTGTGCAACCTGAGGTGTCTCAGGGGAAGTAACATCAGGCAGAACTAAATTTCAGAAATAAAGGGCTTTAAAATATTTCAAATGGGCAGAAAGTTCTTTTCCGTGATAGGAAATTTATAGAAAATTCAGTTATGATCTTGTCTGAATTCATGTTAAATCTGGATATTAAATTCAAAAGCAGTGAATGGAAATTAGGGGATTTAAAACCAAGCAAATCTCAGTGCACCCTCACCTATGCAGTCACAACAAATGTCTCTATGGTATGTTTTTTCACACCCTTGATGGACAAAAGTTTTACAGACAAAAGTGCTAGTGTAGAAAAAGCCTTATCTGAAGAAAGGGTGTCCACACAGCAATTTGCACCAAAATAAGTAAATCATCTCCAATTCACTTTCTTGATTGAGGGCATGTTTGTGATAGACCAGCCTTTAGCTTAATCTCATTGATTAGGCTAAACTGAAATAAGCCACCCTTAAACCAAAATAAGAGTGTCTACATGTAAACTTGTACTGCTTTAACTAAATCAGTTTCAAAATACCCCTTTAGTTAAACCAGTGCAATTCTGAGCATAGATAAGGCCTATATACGGTCTCTACACCTTCTCTACTACATGCTGCCACTTGACAAGGGGCCTGATCCAGTGAGCTTCCAAGTGCCCTTAACTCCCACTGACTTCAACATTTTTATTCTAGAATTTACACATTCTATTTAGCAGTTGGGTGAAACATCACAATGTTTTTTTAAAAAAAACAAAACAAAAAACCCTCACTAAATACTGTTAATATTTGATAATTCCTTTCTGTTGTTGTCTAACCGCAGGTGGATTCTGAAGTTTAGAAGAAGGATGAGTTATGTATCATGACACAAAAATGGCCTGCCTCAGAAACAAGGTAGCAGAAGCTTAATGTAGGGTTATTGGGTTTTTTCCTTATGCAGTATTTCATTTCAAGATACATAAGCCCTAGATTAGAATAATAAAATAAATTATAATAGAATGTTTGGGTAGCATAGGGACCTGAACATAAAATAACTGGTGCAGCAAAATAGGGTGTGAAATTCCAAAACACATTTCCCTTTCCCTTTGGAAAGGGACTCAAAGTGTCCCTGTGATGTTGTAACATTATCACCAAAGAGGGTTTTAAGATTTGAATGCTGTTTTCTTTTTTCTCTACTATTAATAAATAATATACTAATAAAAGAAAAAGCTGCTTGCAACCTATTCTCAAGATTAGTTGTGCATTTCCTAATTATTTCTTTCATCTCTGTAGTATTCAGCTTGGTCCTCTTAAGCTGCAAAATATATCTATTAAACATGCAAAATACTGTGAGAAAAAAATCCAATCCACCTTACCATCATTTGAATTGTGTCCCCAAAAGCAACAATGAGTCCTGTGGCACCTTATAGACTAACAGACATATTGGAGCATAAGCTTTTGCGGGTGAATACCCACTTTGTCAGATGCAGTGTCCCCAGTTCAGCAATGTACTTAACTGCTTAAAGTTTAGGCACATATTTAAGTAGACACGTTCATTTCAAGGGATATATTCACATGCTTAGAGTCAGGCACAATGCTACAATCTGGGTCTTTGATGAACTTTTCCATAATAAAACCTCAGATTAATGTAGAGTGTTTTATTCACTCTGAAAGTGAAAATAAGTACAATTTCTCTATTTGTGGACATTTAAAGACTCAATGACTGGGAACAAAAAGTAACAAACACTTCCTTTCCAAACTTAGAGAGAGAGCATTATTCAATTGATTCTGTTACTCAGCTGATGGGGAGAATTGCTTGAATGTTTTATGATGAAAGATTCTGTATCTAAAGTTGATTCTACCAATTACTCTCTGGACAAAATAGTGCATAGTTGGTGCTGGACAATTAGGAAGAAAAATGCTTTCCATTCACTTCCTGCTTTTAGTGCTTCTCCCCTAATTTGTGTTTGCTTTTTCTGCATTGTCTGCTACATCAGCAGCATCTAAATTGTGTTCTCCTAATTCTTCCTTACAACAGAATTGAAATAGCAAAATCTTTCAGAAGCATCTTCACCATGACTGTCTGGTTAAGTGGAGCATATACTTCACCATCACTCACAATATAGCACCTTAATGAACTGCTGTTTCAGTACTTAGGAGGAAACTTTTAAAGACACTCTATTTAGAGCTACTTCTGCTTACAAGTCATACTTGCAGCATTGCTGCTCCCTCAATCTTTAATGCCAAAGACATTTCCTTGAAAAGAGAATGTTTTTGTGTTCAAGAGTTCATCAACTCTAGAGGGCTTTTTCAAAAACCATTAGGAAACTGGAATGGAAACGAGGATGGGAATATGGGTCATAAGAAGCGTTTTTTTTCCCTAACCCATTGTTTGTGTTTCTGCATCCAATCCATTTCCAGTCATATACTCTTAACTTTGACTATTGATCCTTCACCAACTTAAGCAAATTCAGTTTAAACTGTGCTTCTCTCCCCAAATATAGGGTCCAAATTTTGTTAGTCTCTTCATTGTAAAACACTTTTTTAGTTTTGAAGTTGTATTTGAAATTCCAACCCTCTGTTGACACTACTTGGTTAAGAAGCAGGAGGTAGTGCTTGGTGGCAAAGGGGAGGGAAAGAGTGGGTTAAAAGTATTTCCTTATCTCCATATTAGGAATCATAGCTGAAACTCAGACCAACATGCACTGTCTGTATGCTGCTCACACAGCCTGACAGGTAAAAGCAATAGTATCCCAATAGGATAGAGTGCCTCAGAATTACAAATACAACCTCAATATTAACTGTTTTTAATAGGGTGTTTTATATGCATAATTGGGTCTTACCGTAAAGAGTAAGTTGATCCTTACTTGTTAGATTCACTCACTCCAGGGCACTTGGCATTGGCCCTTATCGGTAGACAGGATACTGGACTGAATGGACCTTTGGTCTGATCCAGTACCGCCATTCTTATGTTCTTATGTGATTTGAACATGATTTGAAGACATTTGAACAAAAGATGGTGAAAACCATGTTGCAGAGTGTTTGCCTGTGCAGGGCAGAGGGAGAATGCTCAGAAACATTTCACAGAGAGGGAATGAATCATTTTGGAATTAAATTCTTTAAAAAATAAGAGAGAAGACATGAAGGGCCTGATCCTATGAGGTGCTCTCTGCCTTCTGCTAAGTATCTTAGCTCCCATTGGAGCCAATTACAGATCAGGGGATGCGCAGGGTTTATGAGTGGGGAACAGAGCACTCATATGATGAGAACCAAAAAGGAGAAAACGGCAGTTTCTGACAATGAGCCAGCAGCTGGAAAACTTAATCCGCTCCATTCCTCAAAGGCTACCTTTGTATTGTAATTCCTGTCCTCCTATTATCTGTAGGCCCTACAACGGCACCCCAGCAGGCTTTCAGCCTGGCTTCCCCTTTTGATGGTAGGAGCACAAACTTCATGACTGCATTACTGGTGATCACTACTGGTGGGCTGTCAACAAACAGAAAACAGACACTCAGAAGTTCTGGAGATATTAACAGTGCTACAGACTAGCAGGAGTAGAAAACAAACTCACCTAAACATCAAGGAAAACTTCTTTGCCTATTTAGGGCCCAGTCCTACAAAGGGCAGACGTTGAGGTGCTAAGGAGTAATGAGTGCTCAGCAATATATGATTAAATGCTTAATTTTTGCACATGGAGGTGGGGAACTAATCCAAGCCTGTAGGAGAAACATCTTCCCTCTCTCCAGGAAATCATATTTATTTCTCATTTCAGGCCATAGTTTAAATGAGGCCTCATACTTAAGGTTGCCCTGTGTTCTGAAACTGGCAGGATAATGACAATATTCATGGGTCTGTCCTGCAAACAGGACAGATTCAGTTAGGATTAAAGATTTTTGGAATCCAGACTGCATGATCAAAAGGAGCCAGGAGGGAACTATAAGTCACAGGCAAAGTAGCAGGTGGCAGCACAGTTAACAGCTGTTTGCTGAGGCTGACTATATAATTGCTGACATTTGGAAAAAAAATCTATAGATAATTTCCCAAATAAATTAGGAGGCCTGAAGACTGTGGCCCCCACCAGAGGCATGCTTGTCTTCTGGGAATTTTAGGAGGCTTTTAAAATATCTCTCTATACTATCTCAGATAAGATCTCAAAACGGTTAATTTTATGCTTCTCTTCAGTCTTTAAGCAAGCCGAACATCTACGAAATTCTTCATTATTTCTATCAGTCTATGATGCTTTCACACTGTGATTCCATGCTATGGAAGCATACTCCACTGTGACTAAAGCAATAAACAAATATCACTTAAAATGAATGCTGAGGAAATTCACAAGGTTCAAGTCTGGAGAATGTAGATTCTTATCCAGACCTATGGAGGCTCTTACCACATCCTATGACCATCCCACACAAGCCATCTCTCCTCTGAGCACACCTTCGCCTTGCCTCTCACCTGTTATTTTCTCAGAGGAGAAACCTAGTGCCTGTCTGGATAACTGGGGCCTCTTGAAGGGCTTGCTCCCTCTTATTGCATCTGCATGCCCCCCTTCAGTCTCTTTCCCTGTTCTCTCCTTCCTCGTTCAAGGGGCTGTCAGAGAACTTTCATTAGTGTCTACCTTTGGAGTATCCATCATCAGCTGAAGCCCTCCTCTCATCTCCACCACCAGTGGGTTCCCCCACTCTTCTCTCTCTTTTCCTTTCTACCACCCAGCATGGGGTCCCACGTTACTTCTTCATCCCCTTCCATGTTGTACCTTGGGACAGATTTACAAAGGTAATTTAGGCACCTGAAAGGATTTTTTAAAGTGCCTGAAAGTCAATAAGAGTTCCGTTTCTAACTCTGAGAACAGTTTTGTGTATTTGACCCCTGCTGCCTCCTCAATATTGAGGTGCTCAATTGCTGGCTGCCTGAGATGCTGGCAAGCTAGTAGTCCAGGACACTTCTGGAAGAGAAGGAAATGCTCAAAAGCACTTGGAGCAGCACCCTCTGTTGGCTAAACAGAAGACCTGCACCATGTTTTCCCAGCCTGTTCACTTTGAGATTTCAAAGATTATTCCTATCTCAATATGGGACAAAAAAGGTCATAAAATCTCAAAAAAATTCACAAACCAAAAAAAATTTTTGATTTGGAACAATTAAAATCTTTTGCTTTGATTTTGACCATTTTTAATTTTTTAAACTTAAATTTCAAAATAAAATGTTTCAATTTAGAAAAATGGAAATTTTTTTTAGAAAATGTCAAAACAAAACATTCAGACAATTTCAAAACTTTATTTTCCCAAATTTTTTAGTTGAAAAAATAATAAAAACAAAACTTTTTCCCATAAAAAGTTTTAGATTTCACAAACTGGCATTTTCCTATAAAAAAAATTCATCAAAAAATTCCTGGCCAGCCCTACTACTAATAAAATATGTACTGGATATTGTCCAACTCTATCATCTCCTTGTTATATCCTTGTTAACTTAGTCCCTGATTCAGCAAAGCACTTAGACATGTGTTCAACCTTGAAGTTAGTGGGACTTAGGTTTGTGCTTAAATTTAAACACCAACTTAGATGCTTTGCTGTATTGGGGCCTTAAATAATAACTAACAGAGTCAAACTGAGACTCCTCCTGTGCTTATAGTTTCTAACCTATCTTCCTGAAGGATCTCTGACCCCTTTCCTTAGAATGACTCAACCATTTTATGGTTCTTAGTTGGAGTTAATATAGCCTCCACAGGCCTAACTGCCAAGGTCACATAACAGAATGCAGGTGCATCTCCAAACAAGGTTTCTAACATCCCCACATGCTGTCACAGGCCTTTACTTCAGTAAAAGTATTTCCCGGCACATGAGTATGCAGAAGCTATTCCTAAAAACAAATACTTTGATTATAAGTAAATAGCGAAATTAAGTTTATGTGAGTTAAACAGCGGGTAATGCTGTAAATAAGGAAAAGCCTTGAAATCCAATGCTTTGAGGAAAATATTTCCTAGTCTGAAGAAAAGTTTCCAAAATGAAATTGGTATTAATTCTTCATTCATTTAATTTAATCTGGGGGGTGGGAGACATGTGGTGGTTTAGCTAAATATATACGTATGGCAGCATTTTGCACTTATAGGACAACCGTTACTTACAAAACACCATAGAACTGTATACAGTTATGTATCCCTTTATCGAGAATCACAGGGGTTCTAGCATTTGTATTTGCATTTTTGTTTATATAATTTAGAATGATACTTCTGTTCTTCACAGACTTTAAACACATCTCAGGTACAAGATCCAGTTGCTGAGAACTTCTTCCTTTCCTGTCACTCTGACCATACCTCCCCTTGGCTGAATATCTTCTTAGCTTTCTTTTTTCTATTGCATCGAGTCCTTCATTTCAAGGCCTTCACAGCCATATCCATTGTTATTATTGTATTTTACTGCACCCCAGCCCATTTGAACACTCTGCCAATGATGTCAGCCTTGAATAACCATTTGTCTGCTTTACGCACAATCATCTTCACATTTCCTTATTTAAATTCCTGCACAGCCCAATATACACCTAACGGTCTGATCCAGTAAGGTTCTGAGTGCACTCAGTTCTGAGACTTGAGGTTCCTCAGCACCTCCTGACTGCATCTTTTTTCTTTATATCACTGTATGCAGAAAACAATCCAGTAAAAACTAAGGGGCAGTAAACAAAAATAAAAAAAGAGCCACCATGAAACATTACACCTTACTGAAATATATGCAGTACCCTGATGTCTTCCCAGAGTGTTTCTGCCGTTTCAGTATCATCAGGATTTATTACTGAAATGTTGGTAATAAAGATAAACAATGGGCTCATATGATCTAATGTGATGAAATGCTCAGCTTCAACCAATCATGCCACCTTCTTTTAAGTTTATAAACTCTAGCATGTCATGTTCTCCAGTTGAACTATTCCGGGGCAAACAAAAGGACCATAATTTGAAATGGTACTGGAAACAGAGACATAGAATTATATTGCACCTTTTATTTAAATGTTCCCTCCCCACAGCCCTTTGTCACCCCTCAAACATGAATAGCTTCGTGTCAGAGGTGGACGTAACTGTGTTATTGAAAGGTGATGTTATCCTCTTTTCTGCCTACTGCAACTTTAAATATAGAAGGGTCTATCTACTGCAGGGACAAGCTGCCATTGTGTACCCACTTCAAATACAAAGTGAGTGACTGTTCTCTCCCTAATGGTGACTTTACAGTTATTCTTTCTTTCCTTGCCTTTTTCCATATCTGAAAGAAAAGCAATATAGACTAAAACATAAACGTTTTGCTCTGTGTGTACAGGAAAACTTATCACTGTGTTTTTTATAAGAAAGATAATTAGCATTTCCAATAGATTTATAACCTTAGATTATCTGTTTTTCATGAATGAGATTAACTCAGTCAATAGACATAATGAGATTCTATTGTTGTACGCAGTGTGGTAACTATGTTGATCCCAGGATATTAAAGAGACAAGGTGACACACCAGCTACACACAGCTGTGTGTATTTAGCTGTGACACTCTGAGTATATTTCCCAGACCTTAAGAAGAGCTCTGTGTAAGCTTGAAAGTTGTTTCTCTCACCAAAGAAGTTGGTCCAAAAAGATATTACCACACCTACTTGTCTCTCGAATAGCAAAATTCTATCAGTTGCACAAAAGATGATACTACAAAACAGGAAAATAATTTGAAATTTAATGTTAATACTATATATCTTGTAGTTAAATTTGAAAATCAGTCACAGAAAACAATGGTCTTGTATGTAAATATATTTGGAGTTGTGATTCCCCCGCCCTATTAGTGACTTACTGTGTCAATCTTTGACTATTCTGAAGTCTAGTTTGTAAACTCTGAGACTCGGACTATATTTTACCTCTATTTTATAAAACATCACATACCAAATACTATTTAACATTCATAGAGCATTTTATAGGCTAAATTCTCTTCTGACTTATACCCTGTACAATGCCATTAAGTATAGCCAAATACACAATCCATTAGACCACAAATCAGTTTTCATTTGAAATTTTTACTTTATGTTTAGTGTTCTATTTTCCATTCCATTAACTATAGTATATTTATATAATTTTTATTTCCTTTACTGTTTTCTCTGTCGTTATACTTTATGACTTTGTTTTCTTATAAAATCACTTAAGATGGGAACATAAACAAGTTTTTAAAAGCCAGTGTTCCAGTACTGGGAATGCAGGAGAAAGAAATTAGGATAAAGCTAGTGCTTAGGCTTCCTTTCCTTCCTTCAACAGTACTTCTTATTCCCTCTCTTTACACACACAAAAAGCAGGGGATAACATGGTCTTGGGTCCACTAGTTTTTCAGCAGTATTGTAAAACAATGTTCATCTTCTACCAGAATCAGATCAGAAGAGGCAGGAGCATCTCAACAATTTTGGTCTCATTTCTCTTATTCACAGGTCTCAATGTTGTGTGGAGTTAAAGTACTGCATTATTATCTAGTGACAGGATGAAGCAAGGGCAAGAGAATAAACCTTGTCTATACTAAAGAGTTAGGTCGACATTACATCAACCTAACTCTGTAAGTAACTACGCTAAAAAATAGCTCTCACCGATGTAACTCATCCATTACGCTGACAATAATTCCACCTCTGCTAGAGGCGTAGTGCTTAAATCAACGTACTTAGGTTGATGCAGTGTCAATGTAGACACTGCGTTGCTTACATTTGACTGTTTCTGCCCTTCAGAAACTGTCCCATGATGCCCCATGCCAGCAGTTAAATTGGTGCAAGCGCTCCTGGTGAAGACACACATCACCAACACAAGGAGTGTAATGCGTACTGCGGTGGCTGTACACTGATTTAATCTAGGTCAAGTTGATTTTGTAGTGTAGATTTGCCTCAAGAATGGTATCTGGAAGATAATTGTATCATGAGCAGAGCCAAGCAAGCAGAATTATGTGAGTGTGTTACAGTGTCTGGAGGTGGGCTTCGCTGATTCCTGATGTAAAAAGGAAGGCTTCAGGAAGAGGAGGGGTCCTTCCCTGGAAAATTTGGGAATATGAATGTGATTTCCTTGTTTCAAGCATTTTCAAAGGTATATCAAGACATCTCAAATGGAAGTGATATGCAAAGCCCATGTTCCACATGTCTGATTTTTCCATCAGAAGGGAGAGGAAGCTGGCAGCTGGAAATGGGGTTTTCTCCTTCTCTTCTCCCACTAAAGAGGCAGAGCCTGTGAGTGGGACAGATCTTCCTTTGAAGAAGAAGAGATGGATGTGGAAGCCTTTAAATGGGACACTTCTCTTTTCAATCCAGTGGATTCTATGGATTCTCAGCATCCCTGAAAATCAGGACTCTTACCTACGCATCTCTCAATACAGATGAAGGTGCCTAACATTAGATACCCAAGTTTAAACATTTCAGCCCTGATGGGTAAGATATGGATGGGCAAGTCCTGCTGTGGTGTTCATGAAAGAAAGTAAGAAAAACAACTCAGTCAGAGATGGAAGCACAGAGGAAAGGTGGGTCAGTGGGAAGCATGAAGAGGGAGCTTAAATTTTTTGATAATTTGTTATTTTCCTTGTAATGTTATGATAATAAGCAGTGAAGTGAGGTTGTAGGGAGATTGTGGGCAGGAAGGTCTGTCAAAAAGAGGAAAGAGGTGACAGAGTTGTAGGTATTTAAATGTATCAGGAAGGAAAATTAGTTTATGCAAAATGGCAGAAATGAATGAGGAAAAAAATGGAGCTTATGCAAGGAATGCATGGATTTTTCTCTGTTAAAAATGCAAACATGCAAAGGTGTTTTTTCAGCAGTCTACTTAAAAAATATATAGATCCTCCCACATGTTGGATGTTGGTTGGGGTATAAATTGAGTTGTTACTAAAATATAAATATATTCCTTATCCCACAGTGATCATGCTTAAAATCTTTCCAAATTGTCCTAGATAATGTATCTTACTATGACAACATGCTCTGGGTTCCCTGTACTTTCTGGACTACTGTGCTGTAAATTTCAGATTCCTATCAGGCTAAGAAAGACATGGTGGTCAAGCAGCATTTTTCAAGAGGAGGCCTGAAAAAAGGGGGTAACATTCCTTGGTAAACACAAAGGGCTGTGAACACTAGGAGAGTCAGCAATGCTGCAGTATACAACAAAGAAAACAACAGCTCCTATTATATTGAAGAGATTTGTCACCGTGCTGTGCTGCACACAACAGTGATACAGGATCCTCAGTCACCTTCATATCTGTCTAATGTGTGAATTAGAATTTTTACCACTGGTAACTTCATATCTCAGAGCCCTTGCGTTTCATTTAAAGCCCACTGGCTTGAAGCAAAATTGTAGAACAGCCTCAATTTCCCAAGGTCATTAAACCCAGCTTGGAAGGGATACAGCTGCCATTGGGAGGTATGAAATTGTGCCACTTGCCACACAGTAGGTTTCTTTATGGACTCCTCTCCCACTGACATTTGGCATAAACTCTGTGATGGAAACTATTCACCATGTCCTGCTCTCCCATCACCTCTGCACAAAATGCTGAGGGAGGAAGAAATGGATTCACAGGGGAGGAAAGCATACAGAAATGCTATGAAAACATCAAAGCTTTCTTATATTCTATACAGATAGAGAGATAGTCATGTAGGGCTTCTGGCACTGAAACAATTTAAAGTAGGATAAAAATCCACAGGAGTGTCTTTTTTTTAAAGACTGGTTGTTTTTAAGCTGGTTAGATTTAATGATTTGATTCAGCTGCTTAATGTGCTTATCGTGTCAAGCTGCTAATGAAACAATGCCACAGAGGCCTCTTAATGCTGCTTCTGAGTTCAGTGATCTGTCCAAAAGTGACTCCATAGCCTATTACACAGTGCCTAGAAGTATGTTAGTTTAAAGGAATGCTGCAACTTTGCGGCAACCAGAAAATAGCTACTTGAAGCTAGTGCAGACGGAAGAAAGTGCTTTCAAAAAGTGAGGACAATATTATACTACTATTAGAACTTACATTACTTTCCATCTATGAGTCCCACGGCACTTTGCAAAGGGAAAGTGAGCATGGTATCTCCACAGCAAGATTAAAGCCAAGACTTAAAATGGCTCCCTCAAGTTAGGCACCTACATATGCTTTTCAATGTGGTGTTCACTCAGTGCTCAAAGTGCTTCAAAGAGCTCTGCTTTATTCTGCATCCAGTTCCAACTGAGTGCACATAATAAGAGTTTCACAGCTCCCTGCCACAATTCTCTGCCTTAATGGCACAGTCCCCCCATACCACATATTCCCTTCCATGTCAAAATTTACCACCACCACTTGAAATCCCAATATTCACATAATACAATTACAAATACACATAGCCAGCTAAATGACAACTTACTAACAATATTCACCTTGTCTTTGAGGTGCCCCGCACTGTTGCTTGAATCTGCAGGGTTCCCCTGGAAACTCAGCACTATTGCTGTCTGGGATCAGTCCCCCTGACAAGTCCACTTATTCAGATTGTTCCATATTCTGGGGCTCTGTTGTTGCCTATCTGTGACATCCTCAGGCAAAACAGCAGACTTAGTGCCCCTTATGATCCTTCTGGGATTTGGAGAAAGTATCACCTACTCCTTTGTAGTGTGTGTCTGGCTGGGGTGACAACATTATACAACCTCTTGGAGCACCAGCACTGTTTGTGAGAATTGTTCCCATCATAGAGATGCAGAGTCTAATTGTCACGACATGGTGACACATCCAGGATCCCAAACTACGTTGTCTTAGGGCGAGTGGAATTTTCCTTGAGGTCTGAATTGTGGGGCAATTGGGCTCTTTCTGCTCTTTTGTTGTTACCCTGTTGAGAGATTCCCTATCACCTGGCAGGTGTCCTCAAACTCTTCCTCAATCATTTTAGTCCCCTGCCCCTTTAATGAGTTCAGCCTTTTGATGAGACCAAGACTTTACATGCTTTAACCAACAATGGGAGCTTTTTTCCCAGGTACTATTACAAACTGTATCTTTTCCCGTTTGTTAATTATCCTTACATCTAGTTCTCAGACTGATTTAGAGGCGTTAAGCTCACCACTGTAGGTCCTGAGTTTTACCCATTTACCTGCCAATACCTGTGGCTTTTCTTTTAATGCTAATAACACTGCTTCTGGCAACATGTTGGCCTGTGCACCAGGGTCTGATTTAAAATTAATAAATGTCCCATTTGTTTTCAGGTTAACAGTCCAATTACTTTCTGCTGAACATCTCTGTTATTGATGCAGTCATCAGCCCCTTTGTCTATGATGTGCACATTCTTCAGGTGTGTGCAAATTCTTGCAAAGTCATATAAGCCATTGCACATCTTACATCGTTTCCCATATGCTAGGCATTGTCTTGGCTTCTGTTGGTTGCCACAGCATGTTCAGCTCCATGTGATGTTTCTTGTGGACTCTGACCTTGATATCTGTATGCCTTTCTGCCTGAGGTCTCATTTTCTTATGGTATTTTGAATTCTCCATCAGTTCTAGGTCTCCCAGTAGTTTCTCTCTGAATTTTTTGTTCCAGATCCCAATCTGAATCTGGTCTCTTATCAAGGTCTCAGTTAGCCCCTGCCAAAATTGCAAGATTGGCTCTTCAGCCTTACATTACTCACACACACTGCTATGGTTTCCCCCTTTTCATACTCTGTTTAAAAACATCTCTGTCCTATGTTTCAGTTTTACATGGAATGCACTACTCCTCAGATTTCTGTCAGACATTTTCATAGTTAACCTCCTATGCTTGAATCAACTGAGAACTATTAAATGCTGTTTAAACAAAGTGAAGTGCTGATCAAACTTCTCCAGTTGTTTTCCACATTTCCAGAGACTTACAGTTCTGGTAGGTCTTTTTTACTGTTCCATTCTTCCAAATCAGGTTATCTTAGTTCCTCCTTACTCCTGGTATCATGTGGTGTTCAGTGATCATTTACTGTTTAAGCTGTTTGCAGAGCTCTGCTTTATATTGTCTGGTTCCAACTGACCGTGCATCACAACAAGAGCTTCACAAAGCCGTGCTCAAACTCTGCTGGGAAGCTCAGCCCATAAAAGCATAGCTCCATAGCTGCTGGAAGTACGGGTGCTGGGGGTGCTGTTGCACCTCGTGGCTTGAAGTGGTTTACATTATATACAGGGTTTACAGTTTGGTTCAATGGCTCTCAGCACCCACACGCTACAAATTGTTCCAGCCCTACTGCAGAGCTCACCATTAACACATTAGGGTGTGATTTTCAAAGCACCTAACTGACTTAAGAGCACAAATTTTGATCCTAACCACTTAGGTGGTTTTGAAAATCCTACCCTAAAATCATATTTAAATGCCTAGCTTTAGGCAGCTATTTTTGAAAATCTGGGTCCAGGTGTCTTGTCCTGGGTCTCACTGTAAGGCAATTGCAAAGATGGAAAGAATTCGAGAGCTCAGAATTCAGTCTAGGACTGTGTTCAATGGATAATGTTGCCTTGTTTTAAGGATTAGAAGGATATACAGAAATATGTGGGAGAAATTTTTAAAAAGTTATACATAATATTTGGACATTTAATTTTAAAAAGTAAAGTCTAGTTCTTTCTTTTGCTATTAACACCAGCAAACCTCAGGCACACTGTTTGTGACAGAATGTATCCCCGGGGTTCACACCCTACACACTGTTGTAGTAGTTTTTGTACAAGGCATGTCTTGTAAGGTATCATTTGAAAACTCATCATTTGCTGATCAGTGTTCTCTTTTACAACTCTTTGCAGTCTGTATTGGACTTAACTATGTTGAGTAATTTTGTGTCATCTGCAGACTTTGCCACCTCACTGTTTACCCCTTTCTGCAAATTAATATGTTGAACAGCACTGGTCCCACTACAGACCTCTGGGGTACACCATTATTTATATCTCTCCATTTTGAAAATAGACCATTTATTTCTACTTTTTGTTTCCTATCTTTTAACTGGACTGACTGGGAATGCTTTCAGGATCATCTAAAGATTCTCAATTTAAATTAATGACAAGCCTTTTGTTATCTTAATCACTCTGCCTCTGTTTATAAACAAATTCCCTGCCCTAAGGACAGAAGTTGTTAGCAGCACTGAACTCATCACATTCCACACTCAAGCTCTGGCTCCTGGGTGCTAAGCACCCACTATTTTTTTCCTTGGGTGCTTGACCCCTGGAACACCCCTGGAGTCAGCGCCCATGTTGAATCTAATAGAGTTTGTAAAGTTAGTCATTAATAAAGACTTATCTTTAATTTCTTGTAACCATTTCTGACTTTCATGCTTCATTACTTGTACTCATTTTAAATCTATCACTGTGTAGTTAATAAACTTGTTCCATGCTTTTATCTAATCTGAATAATTTGAGATAATAAAATGGCATGTTGTTCTTTTATAGGAATAACAGACTTAAAATCTTTGTGCTGTCCAAGGGAGAACTGGGCAGTACAGGACATACATTTCTGGGAGGAAAATCTTGGTCTGGAGGTATGTTGGGGTCACCCTGCAATATAACCATGGCTGGTGAGAGCCAGCATGTAACCTCTGTGTGGCTGACAGGCCACAGTTACACACAGATACTCAGAGTGCGACTTGCATGCTGGAAGGCTGTTTGTGATCAGCCTAGGTGGAGCAAGGCATTGTAAGGCACCCAAGGTTTCAGGCAGAGCACAGTCCTCTCCCACCTTCCCCAGTCCCTCCCTCCCGCCCCCCCACCACTGGTCTGGACTATACCCTAGTATGTCACATTGTTCTTTTGTCAGTTTGAGTCTACTGATCCACTTTTGGTATGTTAATGCAATACGGTACTGCGATGATTCTACAGGAAACACACTTGCTTCAGTCAAAATGCTTTACAGGGCTGTTGTAAGTATCTGAGGTAGAGAGATTTTAAGAGTGCCTTTCAAGGTCTCAGCTGAACAGAGTTTAAAGAACAGTTCTGCTACTTAAATATCACACAAATCAAGAGCCAAAAAAAAATGTCAGTAAACAAATAAAGCATTCCATTAAAGGGGAAAGAGGGATTTGCATTGTCGGGGCTTTTATCTACTGCCCTACATGTGCACAATGCCTCAAACAACACATTTTATGAGACACAGTCTCTCTCTCTCTCTCCCCCGCCCCATTTTTTTCTGATTTCTACACTACCTGAGGACTATTCAGAACTGTGGAAGAAGAGCTAGCTATAGCATCTCTGAGGTTCTTTATATTTCCTTTGTCTCTGAATTTGAGGACCATCTCTTCAGGTTTGGACCAACAGCTGGAGGTCAGTTTTCTAATTATTTTTTCTCTGTCAAAGAGAAATGAAGACACATCGACACCACATTTTAGCAGCAGTAACAAATCATTGTCCTACTCTCTTTGCGGTCAGTGTTATTTTACCCTTCCTTAAATGAGACATTTTTAAAAAGCTCATTTGTGCTAGTAGACACGCACACACATGCACAATGAATCAGTGCTATGACATCTCTTTGAATTTTAGCTTCAGCTATTTCTTGCTGCACTGCCTCAGAATTTCCTTTTAATATATCATTTTCTTGGAAAACATTATTAGTTTGCTATAGTAGGAGGTAGCTATCTAATTATTTTTTTACCAGCTGAGTAAAAGAAGGAGTCCATTAAAACAATGTTGGCTGTAATAAAATTTATGCAACAGTCGTGAGGGAAATCATACAATAAGAATTTCAGTGTATGCTATCAGTGTTTAATTTTTGTTTTACAATAACATTGTATCTGTCTCTTTTGCACTCCCTGCTACCACTTTCTATCTATACTACGTGTACTTCACTATAAACTTTTTATTTTAGCACTATTTAGCTATCAAAATATACTACACCCTACTTCACTGAGAACTGTTCATTTGGGAAATCTATTTAATCATGTCCCCTTCCAAGGAAGTTAAATGAATAACAATCACTATTGAATTAATTGATATTGAACTTCTATTTAATTGAGACACCTTCAACTGATCCAGTAGTGTTTAGGCTTTTGCACATATCTTCATCCTGTGGTGCTGTCCATTCTGGCATAGAAATGGGAGAAAGACAGCTTGGGAGAAGGGCAGACAGAGATGGGACCAGCTATGCACATGTGGTGGAACCAGCTATGTTGGGGATACTGAAGAGGAGAGTTAGGCAACCTGAGGAAGGGGAGCTGAAGCAAGGAAGGAAGAGAGAAAATGGAAGATTTGGAGATGGGTAAATCTCATAGATACAGCACGAAGCCCAGAGAACAGAGAAGGAGAATGTCAGGGTGACTGAGAGAGTTACAAGTAGGATCTTGGGGGAGAGAGGGGATGATGTTGGAAAGTAAAAGCAAGGGGGATTTCTAGGGGTGAAAGAAAGGATGGCCTGATCTCTGGGAAGGAGGTCTGAAAATGACTAAGAGACTGGGTTTGAGGGAGGAGACCACAACTTTATAAAATCTTCCATTTTTGCAACTCTTTTTCCTTGCAGATATTAACTTACTTTGAAAACTGTGCCGCTCCACATCAGAAGCTGTGCAATAGGTTTCCAAATTACCTTTCAAATCCCTTAATTGAATGGTTACTGAACTTCAGCATATTATCTGCCCTTGAAACTTTGCCCGCCACTTGCCTCACACTAAACCAGTTTTTCCATTTTGTGTTTCGAGTCAGATACCCCAGTGCCCAGCCATTGAACTAAGGTGGTTCTATTCTGACTATAACACTCAAATAACTGCATCACGTCAGCTTATATCTCCAGAACATTCCAACCACCCTCCACCACTGGTCATCAAGTATCTGGAGAGAGATTGTAAATTGCTGTTGTACACCTTATCCCACGATCCCCTAGAATTCTGAATACCCGTGATTCCTATTATGTGTGTGTCTCCTAAAGGCCTTCCAGCTTTGAGAAAACACTGGCTGAGTCATTTACCAAAACCAGAAATAGACTTACACATAACAAACTATAAAATCAGGATTCAGTAGAGGAAAAGTCAGTTTGCTGATGTTCGCTTTGCCTTTCATTTGCCAGCTCCCTGAAGCTCCTGATTGCTGTGCAACTCCATCACTGGGTCTGCTCACTTTCTACTGCTTGTAACCAGATAGCACGACAGCACTCAAAGTCATGGGTCACATTGACAGAGGGAGAAGCAGAGTGCCTGACAAAAGGTCAAAATTGGCAGGGAGTTACAGCATTCTGAGGCCCAGCAGTGAAACTGGCAAGAAAAGAAACAATAATCAACAGTAGGAGTAAAAGCTACAGGAGGTGAGCCAGTAGCCAGTAGCAGCAAGAAAATGATATAAAGCCTTTCTTTGTTTCCCTAAGTGTTAAACAAAACATCAATAACAGAATGTTTAACTTGTTTTACTGTGCAATCATTGTTGTTACTCTTATAGCTTAGCAATTATAAAACATTTAATTAGCAATTTTATTCCTTTTATTATATGTCATACCAAATCACCAAGCATATAAATAACTCCCTCATACTTCCTCTACAGCTTTATTTTTAACTCCGGCCATATAAACATGGCTGGAATCAGTCCACAACACATACAAACCACCAAATATCCTTCAATAATTTACTTAGTGTTTCCAAAAGTCTCTGCCAAAGTCTTTCACAGTAGGCTACTAAGGAAACTAAGTAGAGGTGGAATGACGGGTACATTGCTGTAATTGATTAGAAACTAACTAAGATCCTGCACATAAAGAATTGGAATAAAATGTCAATTTCCATAATGGCAAATGGTTAATAGTAGGCCACCACAATGTGGACAAGGGTTTGAGGCGGCAAAACAGGCATATTACTCAAAATTATTTAGCTTAGTCAAGAATGGCGATAACGGGGGAATTTCAGAGGTACGAAACCAAGCTAATCACATAGACAAGAACGACATAAAATTCAGTAAAAATAATGAGAAGTCCTCGTGGAACCTCAGAGACTAACAAATTTATTTGGGCATATGCTTTCATGGGCTATGAAATGGGTTCTAGCCCATGAAAGCTTATGCCCAAATAAATTATTAGTCTCTAAGATGCCACAAGGACTCCTCGTTGTTTTTGCTGATACAGACAAACCTGGCTACCACTCTGAAACCATAAAATTCAGTGTAGATCATTAGAAGACAAGACACATTTTAGGGAGTAAGTAGACACCACTAAGGTCTACCAGTGGTTCAATCAACAGCAGAAGACAAAAGATTATTAGAGAGCCCCACCAAACCATCTGCAGAGTGACTAATCAAAAGAACAACCTTTTCCTTTAGGGGCAGCCTGGTGACTATCTCATTCTTTCTAATGTGGATAGTGGCCAATCAAAATAGGTTCATTGCTCCTTCAAGATGGAGTGCACCCCAGTGAGAAACTATAGAAGACCATGGTCTGCCCATGGCACAGGGATAAGATTGATCCCTTCATTCTCCTCTCCTAACCCACCCATTTTCCTCTTTTATATATCAGATTCAGAATATGTGCAACCTTATAAGAAGGGAGTACATCTATAAGAGACAGGTCTATGAGGGTCATTGCTTCCGGATCAACTCAGAATTCCATGTCCTCTGTGCTGGCTCATCCTCACCATAGTTCACAGAAGGCCTTTCCTCAGAGAGCCAATTGCATAAATATTGAAAATTGACACTACATCACTGGGGTTCTGAATAAGGAAGGTGAAGGGAAGACAACAACAAACTGTCCTTGGGAAAACATTTACAAAAGGATTCAGTTGTTTCATTTTGTTTCATGCTTTCTTTGGGTTTGTTTGGTGTATACTTATATATCCAGGTGCAGAAGAGGGAATAGTTAGCACCAGAGCTGATATTAGTGACAGAAAGCAAACTGAAAGTAGTGTGCTTTGAGCAGTGTTTTTGTGGAAGAGAAAGAGGTCATTTTAAACTTGTCTTGCTTCAAAGTTCTTTCTGCAAATGTGCTACATACTACTGAACTCTTATTTTTATGGCTATGTATAGAAGTTTAGTTTTCTGTGAGATTTTGTTTCTAACTAACGTCTATATATTAGTGGACACTAAAGTAAATTGAAAGCTTTGTGGAAATAGAATCTTGCGGAAATGTATATCCACTACATGTATTTCCACTAGTGAGGTCGGCATCTAACTGAAAACTAGTCACTCTAAAGTTCTCAATCCACGGGCCACTTTCAGCCCAATCAGCACACAGCTTCAGCCCATGTGACATCATCGGGATCATACAGGTAGTATATATATTGTGTGGATGCATCCCACATAACATGGAGAGCTGCATATGCAGCCCACAATGGTAAATAGGCTGAGAATCACTGCTCTAAACATTCAAGGAAGTAGAGAATGATATTGTGTGAAAGTGAATGAGTGTTTGGTGTATCAGACAACTGTCAAAGCATTTGCTTTATTTACTCCCATTTCCATTAAGAAGGTCATTTTATGAAACAAACAAAAAAACCACTTTAAAAATCATAATAAATCACTCCAACCTATCACACCATAGTTATATGTCACAAGCATATGATAACCATACTACTGAAATAATGTGTGTTTAAAAAGAAAATAAAGGTGAGTGTTCTGATTTATTCTATTTTTTTAAAAAAGTGATTTAAAGCTGTACATTGGTGAAGCCAAGGGATTCATGAAACAAAGCAAAATAAATCTTGTGTGAGAGCCAAGGAAAATCTGATAAGGGATGATGAAAGGGAAAGCTCAAACCCAAACCTTCAAGTAGGTTATTGACTACCCTTTAGATTTACTATCCCTAAGGAGGACACGGTGAGGAGGAAAATCCCCGGTAAAATCAATACACTAATATAGTTTCTAGTTGGTCACATTTTTACCCCCCTCAGGAATTTTTTTAAAAATTAAACAGGTGAACTCTGCTATCTGAAACTCTTTTGAAATCCAGGCCCTGCTGTCTCTATAGAATTTTTCTCAGCTTACAACCCTGAGACCTCTTTAGAAAAATGATTGCATTTGGTCAATTTTATTAACAAATTATAACTTTGGACTTCAAAAGGGCTAGTACGGCTAACTCTTTAGAAGTCAGTGGGAACTTGTGCTGCTTAATCTCAAAATATCCAGCCTGCTTTGTGATGGCCAAGCATAGATAAAGGGTTCAAGACAAGCTTTGTGTGAATAAAGGCAGCCACAAAATCAAGGCAAACTAGTTCAGTAAAAGTCTACTTCCTTTTCAACTCAAAGACAGAAGCCATGTTTTCCCACATACCTTGAGGTCAAAGGACAAATACTGTCCTTTTACATACTGTCCTTGAGGTCAAAGGACAAATAGCAATAATTTCCCATACAATATCTGTTTTCAATTTAAAAGACCCTCATGAAAAAAATGCAGATTGGGTGAAAGTATCATAAAAATTATCTGACATTTTTTACCATCACTATTGTCATTACAAACAAAAACAATATTCACCCATCTACATCACTGCAGCATCCACAGGGCCCAGAGGAAAAGGTAAGTTTGAATGCATCTGCAGAGCTGGAAAAAAATCTCTTTACTTTTAAAGTCCTTGGTCTATAAGATGAACATTGAACTATGTTTAACCTTTTTATATCTCACAATGTGCCTTCATCCATATTTTTCTTTCATAGAAGAATATACCTTCGTCCCACCCAGAAGAGCCATTAATTTTAGGGAAAGAAAAGGACTTCTGTTCATTTTATCCATTTTTTCTAGATAAGTGGCTCTCAAACTTATTTGATCAGGCCCTCCCTTCTTCGTGTCTGTAGTTGTTTATGCCCCTCCCCCACGAAACATATACCACCATCCAGCTCTGAAGGCAGAGCCGAGAGCAGCAGCAGCTGGCCAGGCGCCCAGCTCTGAAGACAGCACCATAGCACAAGAGTAAGGGTGGAAACATGAAAAGTTATATCTATCAATATCACTTTTCATAGCAGACTTAGTGCCCCATTGCCACCCTTACTTCTGGTCTGCTGCTGCCACTCTGGGTCTGACAGCTGGAGCCCCACCACCTCCAGGTGAGAGATGGGGGTGGGGCAGGACAGCCTGAGCACAATGTACATTGGTTAGAAAGATACACTTAATTTATCTATGACAGTCACCACACTTTATTCTTTCTGGACCCTTTCAATTTATTTTATTTTATACTATATAAGAATCAGATATAACAGTGATGAAAGGCATGTAGTTACCTAGATAGATTTTTGACTTGTTGCAAAATTAGGTCAGTTTAACTTCATTAACCAATGCCATCATTTAGAATGGATGTGTGAGTCATGTTTTCACTTATATAACATATACCAACCTATACATACAATAGGAATCAGCTCATGGAGCAGAAGTAATTGAGGTGACTATTGTCAGTACAGTATTTTTCTGAGTCAGGTTTGACTTGACAATATCTGCTGTGTCTGGAGATACACTGGGTAGATTTGAATTTGATTTCTAAGCCTATTTATATAACCTTTATATGAATAAATTGCACTTTTGGTTTTGACCACTAATCTCCTGAATTTTGGTTGGATAACACATTCAGCCTCATTTCTCAATGCATAGACTGAATAACTTGACAAGTTGAACAGACAACTGTGAGAACCATTCATGCCAAACGAGGACTGATATTTAAAAAGAATAATGTACTTATGTAAATTTGATTACAGGAACAGACATTGTTAGGCATTAATTATTATCAGTTTTAAGCTAGTATCCAAAGAAAAGGTATTTTATTTTATTGTTCAATGAGCAGACTTCCATAATAGAAATTGCTATCTTGTGGCGTAACTAGAAGCAGGAGTCACTGGATTGATTCAGGTTTTACTGGTCTGGTTTCAGATGATCTGAATAAATGGCATACACTCGACAAAATGTAACATTTGTTAATTTAGAATAAGGCTCTAAAACTGAGAGAACCACCTTTGTCACAGCCACCTCTTTGGCAACACTGGAAGTGCACCGATAACCGTGTTTCTTCTATGCTGAGAGAAAGAGATGAATGTGCTTGTTGAGTAAGAGCAGTCTTTACTTTTACTGTTTATTAATTAAATCTATCTTCATCTAGGACAGCTGGAATGGGATTCTATTTTTAAGTGGGGAATAATCTTTCTTCAGACAGAAACTCTGCCCAAGGCCGGCGCTACCCATTAGGTGAATTTGGAGGGCTTTTTGCCCCCCTCAGTGGCAATTCGGCGGCAGCTCAGCAGGTCATCCACCAAACAGCCTCCGCCGAATTGCTGCTGAAATCAGTGCAGCGTGTTGAGCTGCCACCGAATTGCCGCCAACAATTAGGCGGCAGCTCAACAAGCCGAATCGCTGTCAGCAGCAATTCGGTGGACGCTAGGAATTTCTTCTGTGCTTGCCTAGGGGAGCAAAATACCTTGCACTGGTCCTGGCTCTGCCACCGTCTTCGATCATCTCTTTTAGCCTCCCTCAGTGAATCCAATTAGTGTCAGAACTGTTTTTCACAACTGCATTATACCTAAGAACACCTGATGCCTAATGCACTCTGAGAAGCCCACCTTTTTAGCTCATTTATATAAATCAGATAAATTCACACTGAAACATAGTTAGGACAGGGCCACAGAGGGGCTCCTCAGATTCTTGAGAAGCCATAATCTTACCAGCTAAAAACAAGTTTCTTTTCCAGTCTATCATGGCTCTCTCTTACACCACTTATTTTCCTAGGAAAAACTTTCCCTCCTCCAAGTACCCCTGACCTTTCCAAACTGATATTTGCATCAAACATCTTAACATCTAAAATCTACCTCAATTCTGAACTCAAGTTAAAGATTCTAATAATCCTTGCCTACTATTAGAAACTCCAGCACTAGCTTGTGATTATTTTTCTTTTTAAGGAAGATGTAGTTTGAGGGTTGAACTTTTTAAAACTCATAGGTACTTAGTAATTAGCTATGAAGTCCAGGTTTCCTGTAGGGAATGAAACCGCTAAATTATTTTCAGTAACTGGATGTTGTTGGTTTTAAAACATGTCAGATCAATTGTTTCTCCAAAAGCCTCAATTGGCCTTTCCATTGGAGGAAGGAGACATGATGTCTATTATACCTACTAAAAAGCTCCAACAGAAGCAAAGGTGTTTTAGTGCAAAGCAAGATCTCACTCATTGCCAGATTTAATATTAATACCATGAGAATCCAGAAGTCCAAGGTGGTAAATAACTCTTGCCAAGTGTCACAAGTTGTGCTCTTTGACATATACACATTTTTGCCTGTTAAAAAGGTGCTAAAACAGTCATGATTAGGAAAGTGCAAAGGACCACTTACTGTGGACCACTTACTCGTTTCATTCTGAGGTTTTAGGGGTTTGCTGCACTGGGAGGAAAAGACTGTACACTTCCCTATTCAGCCACACTCAAATCACATTTGATTGCATGGGGGGAGGGCAGACACATGCCAACACCTCTACTTTCATTTTAATAATGACAGATTGACAGATTGCATTATGGTTATTTATTACAGCCCCAGTTTTAAGTATGAGGGGAAATGTGTCCAGGAATAAAAAGCTTCTTCAGAAAATCTCCTCTGTAGTTTTCTTTCCTTTCATTTTATATTAAATGACTTTTTTTATCCTCTCTCTGGCTAAAACAGAGTTCCTATTTGCCATGGTCATTAGAGCTAGTTATATTTAATTCATCCCCCCGGCTTTGCCACCTGGGGCTTACGTTCTGCTTGCTGGGCTGCTTTGCTTGCTGTGTGAGACTCCCGACAGCAAGATGAATCAGTGCAAACCCTCCTGCATTTGGAACTCATCTGATTTTGTAGAATATGCACTCAGCAAAGTGGAACAACATTCCTGACAGCTGCTTGGAAGACTAACCATTTGGCACATCTTCCAGTGCACAGACTGGCTAGGCTTTTCAAAAAAGAAATCCTATAACCCGTCATGGTTCATCTTCTTACCCCATATCTGCACTGCACATAACTCATTTTTGGAATCACCTTTACAGTTGTGGGGCTGACAGCAGTTTCCACAGTAAGTGGTCCTTTGGCCCTGTGCATGAACTAAGCAGCTGGAGAATGTGAAGGATCCTCCCCATTTTTTTGCCCCATAAAAAAAGAGCAGACAATCTAATTGGTGTGCATAGATTGTTCTCTGCTACTTTCCCCAAAGGGGACAGGAAAGGCTGGGTTAAGGCAATAGCTCTATCTCCTTTACTCACTAGCCATTATAGCTGCCTTAGCATTGGAGGGACAACATGATGCACCCACTGCAAGAATAGCAGAGATGCCACTGTGGTGTAGGCTCCTGAGAAGAATCCAGAAGTTATTCTGAGTAAGTCGTGGGAATTCGTGGGGTCTCCTGCTGAAGTTTGACCCTGTGCAAAAGCCAGAAGCTAGCCCTAAACTGTTAATGTATCATCACTGCTACCCTTGTAAAAAAACTGCATTTTGTCAATACTTGGGATTAGTAAATAAAAATCAGTAAAAAAAGCTGCAAATTTTTTTTCAAAGTTTTGAAAATATTAATTTAAAAAATTCAGCCAGCTCTACATGTGATCTAAATAACTCTCAAAACATACAAGATTCAGGAGGCTTTAGCACAGCACCAAAGATTTCAGTGGAGTTGAACAGGTATAACTTGGCCTGTTATATTTCCTAGTCAGAAATAAGTCAGTTAAACTGGTTGAATCCTGTAATTTTAGCAGACATTTACTCCTCATTTAAGGCCAAGTCCATATATGCATCATATAACCAAAGTATGAGGGAAAATCAGGTCCACTAGGCAGATGAGTTGGGGAGAATAGAGGAATCTTGCCCTCAGGCTATGGAGTAGCTCAGGGGTCGGCAACCTTTCAGAAGTGGTGTGCTGAGTCTTCATTTATTCACTCTAATTTAAGGTTTCAAGTGCCAGTATTACATGTTAATGTTTTTAGAAGGTCTCCTATAAGTTTTTAGTATATAACTAAACTATTGTATGTAAAGTAAATAAGGTTTTTAAATGCTTAAGAAGCTTCATTTAAAATTAAATTGAAATGCAGAGCTCCTCGGACTGGTGGCCAGGACCGAGGCAGTGTGAGTGCCACTGAAAATCAGCTTGTGTGTCACCTTCAGCACGCATGCCATAGGTTGCCTACCCCTGGAGTAGCTGCATAGCTCCTTCACAGCAGCTGAGCTCCTACTCCTCTGCTACAGAGTGAAGAAATGGCAGAGTGATATGGCACCACAGCCTCTGAGCTGTATTCCTTTCCATCCCTCTCACTCAACTCTGAGTATTTCATCCACTTCAACCCTTCCACAGAGAAATAACACTGATTCCATGGCTAGGAAACAATCTATGGCCATGGACATGGGGGCAGGATTTGCCTTTTAGTGCTAATATCTGCTGTTATGGCAGCCAATGTTATGTCCAGTAGAAAAGTCTCTCCAAACCCAGTTCAGGACTGGATAGAATAAAGTTCATGGCTATAAAAATCTTTGTGTATTTTGGGGCATATGTATGGACTGGACACTGACTACTTTACCAGAAAGTCAAATATAGAAACATTGCCCAAAGCAAGAGCTGCAAAAAATCAATATATAATACAAACTTTCCTCCCTGTAGAATGACCAAGGAACTGCCAAAGTATTTCAGTCCTTTTTTCCCCCAATCAAAACAGCATAATCTGGCCCAGTGCATTTGTTATCCTGATCTGCTTCTTTCTTCACAATACAAAAATCAGGACCATAAATGTGAACTTTTTTTATTCTGTCAGATCTAAATTCTCCATTCCCCACTGCCATCGCAAGTGGAGAAATTCAGGTCTCCTCAGGTAGGATGAAGCAGACACTCTCTGGCTATTATATTCTGTTCAAATTTTAATCACTGTGGGATTTGAGAACTCTGCCTGTTTCGGAGGTCCAGTTATTATAACACATAGACTCTAGAAGCCCTGAAAAATCCCAGGGTCCACAAGGAAATCAAGGTCCAACCCTGAGGATTCTAGATCATTTCTAAATATAGCTCAGTCAACATTCTCTCTCTGCTATTAACATAGTTCATGAAACAACCATGCCATTTACTGACCCTGCCATAGCTGCATCCTGCACAAAGGGGTAAGTAACAGTTACAGCATTAACTCTTGCCAGCTTTCTCAGGTGATTTTGATGGGTATGTAGAAGAGTTTGCTGAATAAGGCAGCATCTCCACCACTGTCCCTCAAATTCACAATTGTTATGCTTAAGGGCTTCTGTGAATGGCACCTATTACACCCCTATCCCCTCAAACTTTTGCTTCCTTCTCTGCACGATAGAGCATCTGGACCGTCATTTGTATCAGTAAGCATTCTTTGCAGAATAACTAGTCCCAAGAATTTGTACTGTGCTATTTCATCTCTTCAAGCTGCTCTAAAAAAAGATGAGGAAACAGAGATAAATTTCCACTATTTTCACAGCTGTTTATTGTAAATGCACATTGAATTTACTTGATCTTAATCTTTAAAAAAGGAAAATCCTAAAGATAGCGTCTCCGATTACAGTGGCAAACCTATAAATGAAGCTCTACATTGCTCTGTTAGCTTGAAGCTGAAGTGAGTCATATAAGCATCTGGATTTGGCATCTACTGATTTTTTCACTGTATTGACATAAGAGGAGGATTATAATCATCTGTCCAATGTCCTATGGGGAAAACATCAGAAACCATCTGAGGCCATCATTATTTAAAGGTCTCTGGCCTTTGGCCGAAACTTTTGTTTTTAGGCTTCAAAGAGAACTGGAATAATAATGCACTTGTGCTTTCCTTTTATTATTTTAAATCAACAAATGGTGAGTAATCTTGTTAATTAAACACATGGCAGAGGCTAGGGACTGGATGTGAATCCCTAGGAGTAGGTGTTTCATCAGTTATTATGGTAATGACGGGGGTTTTAAATTGAACAGGGAATTGATGTGCCAGGTGACTGAATATTATGCTAGTGAAATGTGTTTCATTGACCTGTACGGGAGATTGTCTGGCACAGAAATTGCACTTTGCTACATTCAACTTTATGCCGCATTCTTTATTTCTATAAAAGAAAGAAAGAAATAAAACCAACCACATTCAGTAGGAAGGATGGAGTTTTTATTTTTCTTGAAGAGAACATACCTTATAAGATAAAGAGCAATGGCTTTTGGAGCAAAAGGTACTGCACATCAAATCAGATGCCAGTTTTCTATATTTCAGCTTTGATCCACTGATCCAGAAGAAAAGAGATGACATCCCAAGAGAATGCTCTCTATACCCCGGACAAGAACAGACCTTTTGGACTAAAGCTATAGAGTGAGGTAGTTTCGTTTACAGAACATAATGTCATGCTCATTGATATGTTGACACAACCTAGTAATAGCCACCTGTGGCAGATAGGGGATTGCAGTCTCCATATGCACCTGTCATCTCTCAAAGGTGAGCATACACAATGTTTTTATTGCTGGCAAATCACCCTACATGCTGTCCAATAGTGCCTCACTCCTTTTATAGCAAAGGCTGCCTCTGAGAAGCAATCTGGCCCACTAGATAACACAGGGAGGCAGGAGACTTGGGTGGGATTCATAAAGATATTTAGGCAACCAATTTCCATTGATTTCAATAGGCATAAGAGGCTTAAGTAACCACTGTGAATTCCATTGCTGGGCCCTGTACACAGCTCTTCCACTGACCTGCTCTTTTACCTGGGGCAAGTCTTTTGATCTCTTCACACCTATACATTTTGTGAGCTCTTTGTGACAGGGACTGTGGCCCAGATCCACAAAGGTATTCAGACACCCAAGGTGAAAGTCAAAACTACTTGGGTGCCTAAATCTGGGTTTAGGTGCCTAAATCCCATTTTTAGGGTCAGAAAGAGAGGGAATGGCTATGGCCAGTGGTTACAGCACCCACCTGGTAGGTGGGAGAGCCAGAGTCCAGCCCCCGTGCTCCAACCACTCTTGTTGTTTAGCCACAGTGCAAAAGCTTCAACAGGAAAGACTGAGGAAGAGTCACATCCGAATAACCCATGGATCTCTAAGCAGAGCTAGGTGCCTCTCTTCAGTCCCTGCTTTAGATCCCCCTTCTCTGTGAGGGGGAAGGGCTTAGCACCCAGCTGTCCAGTCAGTATTGCCTATTGGCTAGCTTAGGCGCTTCCCCACTGACCATGCTGGCTTTTGTAGATGGAATTCTAAAGGCATCTATCTCACTCTCCCGATTCATTGTGTATGAATATAGGTGCTTAATTCTGCTTTGTGGATTACAGCATTTTCCAGTGATTTTCTAGGCTCCTAGAAGTTAGGCGCGGTGACCTGTTGTAATGTCCAAGTCCCCTTGTGGGTCCCACCCTGTCTGACTATGTCTTTGCATAGTGCCCCACCCTGATCTAACTGGAGCCTTGAGGGACTAGCGTTACACAGATAACTCAGTAATTCAGAACAAAGAAGTTCCTCTGTCTGAAACCAAATAAAGTATGGTTCATTACACCCCAGCCCCCAAAACAGTATTTCAGTCCTTTTTTCCCTCAAAAGAGCATAATTGGGCCCAGTGCATTTGCTATCCTGTTCTGCTTCTTCCTTCACAATGAAAAAAATCAGGACCATAAATGTGACTTTTTTTATTCCGTCAGGCCTAAATTCTCCCCTCCCCACTGCCACCCCAAGTGAAGAAACTCAGGTCTCCATGATGGGAAGCAGCCATCTAAGCACTTTCCCAACATCAGCCCTTCTGAGAGCTCAAAAACATGAGGCTTCTTTCAGGCCAATTGGTCAATTAAGAGAAACAGTTTTAGGACTAAACCCACACTGTCAAACTGCCACTTTGGGCACCTAAGACCAATGTTCGGGGCCACTGAGATTCACCAAACTCTCGCACAGCAGTCACTTAACCCTATATGTGCCTGCATTTCCACCAGTGGGCAGGCACAAAACTACCTACTTCCTAACACCACCAAGTTGCTTAGCACCTAGCTTAAAGCCAAGCCACAGCAAGATGCACAAACTAGGCGTTCCCCTATCGGAGCTGCCCGCAGATCTGTGTCTCATCATGTTCAAAGCATGCCTACTGGATTGTGCCACATAAAAAAGACAGCGGGGAAGGCGGAGTATGCGTCCAGACTGCTGTACCCGGTAGGCCAGTAGTTAGAGCTTGTGACATAGGAGAGCCTGGTTTGACTACCTGCTCTGCCTGATTTGGAGCAGGGTCTTGAACTCAGTGTTCATTGGACAAGAGTAAGAATGACTCTATAGATGATTGGTTAGGGCACTTGTATGGGAGGTAGGAGACAGGTTCCACTCCCTGCTCCAATGAATAGTTAATGAATACAAAGTGGAACAGCTTCAGCAGGAAAGGCCTGAGAAAGACCCACCCCAGAATACCCTATTGACCTAACCACCGGGCTAAGGACTGGCTTGGCTTTGATACCTAACTTCAGGAGTGGACTTAAGGTTGCAAGTCCTGAGCAGAGGCAGGCACCTCCCTTTGGTCCAGCGTTAGGTACCTAACTATCCTCTGCTTGGTATTTCCTACGGGCTAGCTTAGGCAGTTTCCCCATTTATCCTATTGGCTTCTGAGAATCCCATTCTTAGGAACCAACTCTCCCCATGCATTGTATAAGGAGCATGTGTGCCTAACTCAGGGCTACGAATTCCACTGGGTAGTAGGGTGCTTAAGAGTTAGGCATAGTAATGCCAAAGTCACTTTTGAGCATCTAGCTCAGTCCTCCAGGCCACTTCAGTCTCAGAACTTCAGAGAGTCCTCAGGATAACTCATCTTCCCTCAGTATATTTCTCACAGACCTCCTTCTCTTTCCTCATCCTCCATTAACGGAAGTCTTGCACTCAGTAGGGGAAGATCTGGATTCACTGCCTCCTGAGCATTGCTGCAGGAAGGACAGACAGCTGTAGCCCTACCTAGTTAGATCAATTATGTGTTTCCCTGCCAGCCCAAGCACAAATGCTCTACAGCCCATCACAGTAGCTCCTATCCGAATGAACGGCAAGTTAGCCGGAGGCCAATTTACCCCCTTTTCCTCACCAGCCACACCTATAGCTTTGATAAAAGAAGTTACTCAGAGGGTCTAAGCTAACATTTCAAAAGACTCAACTAAGATATCTTGAAGAAATAAACATGAATTACTGAAAAGTAGGAAGGAACATACATGTAGCATCTGTATTATTATTAGGAAGAAGGGATAAGTAGCCCATTAAATTAATGTGGGTGGGTTATATTCAGCAACACCATGCAGCCCCACTGAAGGCAATGGAATTATAGGATATGGTGAGTGCAGAATATAGTCCATGGAGGTTACTCATTGTGAGATGTGCAAACAGGAATAAGGCAAATGAACAGAGAGAAGCTAGCAGTATGAGTAGGAAACAAAAACATGAACTCAGTCAGGAAAAAATAACCTCAGACAGAGATGGGTAGTAGGGGAAGGTGAATGTTGGAATTTAGTGAACCTGAAAGAGGACTGCTATAGAAGAGGGGGGAGAATGGTTTGGGGCTGTGAATATAGGAGCATTATACAATGGGCGGGGGAGGACAGGGACTAGCCACACTAGTCCCTCTTTATGCAACTCCAGAGAGACTATATCTACTATGCTGCACGCAGCTCTGAACATCTCAATTTTAGGGAAAACAGGGGTAAGGACATAACAGATTACAAGTATTTTAAAGAAACAACAAGAGAGGAGGGTGGGGCAGTGCCAGAAGCAGGACGGTAAGAAGGAAGATTTACTGCACGCTCAGGTTGCAGCACACCTCCCTTTATCTGGGTTTTATTACAGATGCTTCTTTAACTCATATTGACACCAATTTGATAAAAAAGACTCTTCTGTGTTCATTCCATACATGTTTACATGCAGCAAATTCCAAATTTCAGAAAAAAACAGGGAAGATCTCATTGCTCACTCAAGCTCTCTGCCCTGGCTTCTGATCAGCCCAACCTTAACTTCCCCTAGGCCCAAAACATATCTTCCATAAGATGTTGAGCCTAAACAGGTACAGCTGAACCTAAATAGCTCCCAACTGCTTTCCTGAGCTACCTCTGACCTTGGCTGTCAAACCACCTCCAGAGTTCCAGCCTTTGTTTGGCTCAGCAGGGGCTCCTAGGGACATACCTGGTGAGGGGTACAACAGGGCTTTGGGGGTCCTCTCTTGAGGGGTACCAAAAGATCCATATATCCCATCACAGAGGACGGAGTTAGTGTGGTTATAATAGGAGTAATGGGGTGAAACTGACAAGCTCTGGGCTTGTCTACATCAGGAAGTAAGCAGGCAGTAAGCTAGCAGGTGAATTTAAAGTGTATCAGGTACTCATCACTCCTTCCTCCTGTGGACGGTCTTACCGCATACTTAGGCCATGTTTACACTACCACTTATGTCAGCAATCAGAGAGGTGGCCATGTTAGTCTGGATTTGCACAAGTGACAGAGTCCTGTGGCACCTTAAAGACTTATGTCAGCTAAACTTATGTCACTCAGGGGTGTGAAAAAACCCACATCTCTCAGTGACAGTTTTGCTGACATCTCTCATCTCTCAGTGACAGTTTGTCTGAGCGGTAGTGTGCACAGCACTGTGTCAGTGGGAGAGCTTCTCCCGCTGACCTAGCTACTGCTGCTCATGGAGGTGGTTTTATTATGTCGACAGGAAAGTTCTCTCCCATCGGCATAATATGGCTACATGAGTGATCTTACAGAGGCACAGTTGCATCGGTACAGCTGCGCCACTGTAAACTTGCTAGTGTAGACATGGCCTAAGAGTGCCCTTGGCCAGTTCAGCTTAATGTACTTCAAAAGTTCATTAAGCTAAAGCGCACAAAAGCACTAGTGTGGAATAAGGCCATGTCTACACTACAGACTTATATAACTACGCCGTTTATGAGTGTGGAAAAAAAATCACACCCCTGAGTGATGTAGTTATACTAACCTCACCCTTCCCATGTTGACAACTTTAGGTCGACTGGAGAGCTTCTCCCACCAACATAGATAGCTACAGCCTCTTTGGGAGGGGGATTAACTACACTGACATAAGAAGCTCTCCCATCAGCATAGTAGCATCTTCACTGAAGTGCTACAGCAGTGTTCTGTGCCACTGAAGTGCTGTACATGAAGACAAGCCCTAAGAGTGTTTACAAAGGGAGTTTGTGCAGGGTACCTAGTGTGCACTAGCTACGTGGGGGAGGGGTGGAATCTCCCTGTGTAGATGATCCCTGAATCTCAGAAAATGCATTGTCTGTTATAATAAGAAATAATCTCCTAACGTGATAGAAACATCCTCTTGAGTCATTGAGCTTGTGTCTTTTTCTCTATACAACATGAATAATATGAAAGAACCATATGGACATGATGGGGTCCAAATAACCGTGTTTGCTAACTACAGACAGCATATACTGACTAGCTAGATATACATACTGCTGCTCTGGCTGGCATTTGAAGGCTTCGGAAACACAGAAGACAGTAAGGGCCACTTGAGGAATTAAGTTACTTGAAGGGATAATACTCAATTCCTATACACTACACTGCTGAAAAGCATACTACCTAGATGTATCAACACACACAGCCAGTGATGCCTTACAGAGCTGGAAACCCATGCAACTGCCTGGGGTGCCAGGCTTCGGTGGGAACTGGGCTCAGGGTGCTGTTTTTGTGGTTAGCAATAAAAGGGAAAATAGTGTTTGAAGTAAAAGACTTCAGGTATTCAGTATGTGGATCATTTTTCACTAGAATGTTCTGGATCTTTGTAGAATCACATAGAACCTTCCAGAATTTCTGAAAACTACATTTTCCTTGAATTTCCTAAAAGGTTGTCAACCATGCCCTCGTATGTATATAAGGAGCAGAGCATCACCAGTCAGTCAGTGAGATATAAGAACAAAGTGAAGTGAGATCCCAGCTGTGACATTGTGAACCTTGTTTTATTGTGTTATGTGAAAGAGTACTTGTATTTTAAGACTTGAAGAGAGTAAGTAGGACATGTATAATGAGACAGACATCTATCAAACCCTTATGCAGGCAATAATATAAAAGAAATACTTTTACTTCTTTTGCCATGCTTAACACCTTATGTTTCATGACTTTCTAAGACTACAGAATATACACTTTTGATCTAAAAATTAAAAAGTTTCTGTAAGCTCTGGGGAACTGAATTTTTTAATTTCCTTATCTATGGCATGAATAAATACAGATTTATAGATTATAGCATGCAAATGTATCATCTTATATGACAGCAATAAATCATGCATCAAAGTCATGAAATGGGTGACAAATGCAAGAAAATATAAGATATTCAAGAGCTTAACAAATGGAGGGAGGGATGCCAAAGACATGCCTTGCCTGGGGCATCATTTGGCCTAGGCCCGGTCCGGGTACCCTACTATCGGGGACACACCTTTTTCAACAGCATATTGTTGCTCAACATGAACATTATCACATTTTGCAGTCAAAAGGGTTAAAAACTACTTAGGAGTAGGTACTGAAGAGGAACAGTTCTGCATTTGCTGGGAGGGAGAGTAAATTGCCAACAAAGGGCTTTTCCATCTCTAACATCTATGATGCTTCTGATATTTAAAATGCCTCAGATATAAAAACTGGATTGTTTGACAGCAAAATGTTAATAGGCACTGTGAAGTATGAAAGAAATACATCTTCCATATTATGTTCTGTCAGCAGGGAAAATAATATATAGAGAACTCCTGGAAAGACTGTCCTACTAACTAAAAATATATATAAACAACAACTGAAATTTGCTTTAAAGGAAACCTTCAAACATTTTACACATAACAAAAAATATTTTCCTGAAAAAAAATGCTATGAAGATTAGGAAGGGACTAGCCAGATATCTTATAGTTACAGAAATTGAAAATCAGCTATCACACTGATTATACATAGTTGCAGCACAGATACTTTTATTTTAGAAGACTGCTGTTAGAAAAAAAAAAAGACAGTGAGGAGTAGATAATAAGTGACAGGACATTAAAACTGCTTGATGTAAGAATCATGGTGAAATATGAATGTATTTTAAAGGGTGTTTTCATGTAAAAAGAGTGTTGAAAAGAAGCATGGGGTAAAAAAAATTGAATACCATTACAAAAAATACAGAAAATAGGTTCATATAGAAAAGAGACCAAAGAAACATGAAAACTACTATATATTCTGTGCTTCTCTGTATTTAAATATATACAGAGATAAATGGATCTAAACAGGAACTATGCAGAGTGGTGTAAAAAAGTTCCTGAGATTTGAGGAATGGTGCACCACTTGTGAGTGGAGAAACCATGAACAGGTTATGAAGGTCATTCCAAAACATTTTAACATATAGGATCTTGAGACCTTTGAGGGCTAGAAGATGCTGTTGGGCTCTGTTAGGAAGCTGGAAATCTTTGTGTCTTCCCCATGCTATAAAATTCCTGGGCCTGATTCTCAGTTCCTCCTATACTTACATAAAGAGTCCCAAATCCAGCTGTGAAAATATCATTAAAGCCTGGAATAGAAATAGACAAAGGAGTGTTTCTAAGAAAATAAATTACAACTTTGTACATTTCTTCTCTTAAATCTTTTAGAGTTATGCTATTCCCAATGAATATATAAATGCATTCAATACAATTCAGGAGATCCAATAAGAACAAAGATGCATCTAAACAGTAAAAAGGTAAGAATAATGGCCCCAAACTCCAGTTGAGCTCCATTAGAGATGACAGACAGCTGGTGGCATAAAACTTTGCAGCAGAGTAGATCAGGAGCTGTCTTTTCTTTAAAGGCAGGCTGAAAGCAGCATTATGTTTATATTATAATTTCTTTTCCATTTGGTTTAAATTGATTGATTGTTGAACTCATTCCAGTGGGTCACAGAGAATATTGGGCAGGACTGTTATGCAAATCTTCTGAAAGCCATTGAAATGAGTTCAAGGTACCAATCACATCAAAACCAAGAGGGAGAGCAGGTTCTTCTATTTATCCATTTCAGGATTATTCTTAAGAAACCCACCATTTGAAGCCCCAAATTTATCTACCTGAAATTGTGTATACAGGCCAAGTATAAAAAATAAATCATCATAACCAACCTATTCCACTCGAGCATTCTGAGTCAGAATCCCCCTTTTTTCTTTTTTTTTTGGACTCTTATGGAGAGGCAGATCTGCTACAAAATATAGAGATATGTGAAATGCCAGCTGCAGTTGAGACATGCTTAGCAAAGGCTCATTGCTGCTCTTGCTGGATAGCTAATGGTTACTGACTACACCATTCTTGGTTTGAGTTTCATCTGAGGTAATACACATGCAGCAAGTCCAACCACTAGATATGAATTGGTTAACTCACTTGTAATGCCTGCTCAGACATAACAGGGGCTGTAGCAGCAGAGGAAGTGGCAGCCTGGAAACAGAGGATTAAAAGTCTCCCTTTGTTAATGTTGATTCAATCTTGGATTTTTAAAAATAGATGTCCACATCCTCAGAGGTATTTTAGTCACTATCTGCAGTTGACAGCTTTCACTGTCAAAGAATTTACCCTTCGTTGCCGAAGTCCATCAAGCAACACCACTATATTCTCTTTAATCCTGTGATATTATACATTGCAGTAGTATAGATAGTATCAGAACAACTCAATCTTCTATGTGCATTTGTTGACTCACTTGAGTTACCGCTTTGGAAACTGGTTGACTGACCACCACTAAGCTTTTAGGGACATTCAGAATATCCCAAACCAATAGAAGGGAAGGTTGGAATCTCTTGGAAGAATATAGCCCTTGGTATGGGACTCAGTGGAGACTCAGCATTCACCTTACAAATTTACAATGTTTCAGTACTCTTCAAAGCATTTGTCTTTTCCATACCAGAAATTATACCTCTAGCCAATTTGCAGTTCTGCTGTAGCTATGTTGATCCCGGGATATCAGAGAGATAAGGAAGGTGAGATAATATCTTTTACTAGAACAACTTCTGTTGGTGAAAGAGGCAAGCTTTCAAGATACATAGTTCTTTACTTTTAGTCAGTGACAGGAAATCACACTCATAAGATGGTCTTTAAATAATGGTCTTGAATTTATGATCCACAGACCAGTAGTGCCTGAAATAATAATTATGGGGAGGGATTTTCAGAGGCATAAATAGCAGGTGGGTACCAGCCAGTAACTTCTGCTGTCTAGCCAAAGTCATCATACAGTGCCTAGTACAATGGAACTAACATCTCGTAAGAGAGTCCCTGCTTCTAAGAGTTTTCAGTCTAAATAGTTGGGAAAAGAAACAAGTAAAGTGAGACATTGAGGGTCAGAAACTGTGAAAATCAGTTTACTGCTAAATCAGAGGAATTAATATCTCCTATTCAATCATCTATACCACTTTTAGCAGGAGCCAAGGTTCTTGTTAACAGTCTCCCATCCAGGCCAGACTATTTACCTTAGAAAGCTGAAAAAAGCCTCACATAACAGCTATATGGCTGCCTAGAAGATGGGAACATGAAATGAGAAATAAGTATGAAACATTTAGGCATTACTGTGTTATAATAAAGTGAAACCAGTCAAGAATGGCCTTGGTTGGTCCATTCACTGTCAGAAACAACAACTTATCTTCCATGTTATTGGGTGATAACAGTCCCATTGTCCTGAGTTGAGGTAACATGTCACTCACCACACTAGTCCTCTTACTGCAGTGCCTCTGTATTTTCTGGTCCATTTCCCATTCTTAACCTTAGTGCCTTATCCACCTTTCAGTTTGTACATTGTTCTGTTTAGCAATTATTATGGGTATACTTTACTTATTTTCTGTGGGTTAGTTTGTTTGCTCACTCGTGATTTTTGTTTTAGAAAATAGTCAGAGGCTACAAAAACAACAGATGAAATAGGGTTTATAGTTATATAATCTCAATGATAGGTCTGTATAAGTTTTTTTTTCCTTGACTTTTTTTCTGGTTTTTGTGCCAGTGAATCTGCATAAAGATTTGCCACTTCATTTAGTAAAATGGCAATCCAGAAGAAAAATCTTGCTAATTCCTTCCTAACTAATTTGGAACATTATCAAATCTGCCCTGGTGATTTGCCTACAAGGATCCTTAGCATTTTATGCTCATCTTTTAATATTCATTCTGTGCTGTCTAATCTACAATGTATTGTGAACACAGTGGTCCGGAATTAGCAGTCAGCACAACAGGACTATAATTGTATGTAATCAAACCGCCAAGGCAGATTGCAAAGCAACAGCAAGCATGGCACTCCAAGTCCTGACCTATCAACACAGCAGTTCTCATCTCCATCTCCATTTTTCTTTTCCCCTTCAAGCTGACAAGCCCGTTGGTATTTCACTCTGAAATTCACTCACCTCTCTGGGACATTGTTACTGTCCCCCTATTTCTTCCACCACCCTTCAAGAAACCAATGGAAGAACGGAGTAGTCTCTTCTTCATGAAGTCAAGAACTCTTGATTTCTGATTTCAGCTCTATCCCACACTTGCTGTTCTGCCTGAGCAAAGTCATTAAAAATCTGCACCTGTTTCCTCACCTGTAAAAACTGGGTTTAGTCTTACTAGAACAGAATGAAAGATTCATAGTGAATATTTTGATGAATTTCTATCTTTGTCCCTTTTCATGAAAGGACAGACAGGTTGCAAAATTCTCAAGTTTGTTATTGAAAATTATTCTCAAGTTTCTCTGGTGAGTATGTCTTGACTTAAACTAACTAATAAGTCAGTTTGTGACTAGAGAATAGTACAAGTGAACATACAATTTAAACATCTTGCCCTGTTGGTTAGTTTCATGAGTCACCCAATCAGAAAAAACAAAAGATACCAGTGATTTATGTAAAAACCACACATTGAGTGGTTTTGTTGTTTTGTGCTGTGCGCCCTAGGAGCTGATATACTAGCTAGCTATCACACTCATTGTGCATTTCTCAGCCAACCCAGTCACATGAAAGACTAGGAGAGTTATGGTATGGGATTTCACTATACTGGGTGTAACGGGGTGCTGGCGAAGGAGCTCTAAGCCAGCCCCTGTTAGCTCTGTTCCGGCTAGCTCAGCTCAGCTCCCAGTCAGGGGAGTTAATTGGAGCTGGCAGGGTGTGGCCCTTAGAGAGAAGAGCTTGAGGCAAAGCACCTGTGCACTTTCCAGGCCAGAAGGATAAAGCTGGCAGGAAGGAAGTGCACAAAGGGGAACAGGAAAAGGAGGAGTCAGTTGCTGTTGTTCCTGGCTAGCTGCAGGAGCTAGCTGTCCCCCAGGCAGCCAAGTGAATGTATTATAGTGTACATAACTGTATGTAGGTGGTAGTGGGGACTTGCACAAGGGAATAAAAGGGCACTGATGTTGGTAACAATGTGGTCTCTGGCTTATTTGTGCAATAAGCGGGGAAGGGCTCATCTACACTGGGGAAATCATCAGCGGGCAATTTGTACCTACTTTCTGGTACATTTGTGCCATGGAAGTACAGATAAGCTAAGCCAAGGCTGACGATCTGATCCAGGAAGTCCAGTTGTCTCAGCTATGCTCTTCATCCACTAGAAAAGAGCTTATCTGTACAATTTCATCTTCAGCAGGAGGTAACCTGCACCAGAGTGTATACCAGTACCAACTCCATGTGTGCTTTTATAACCAGCCAAACATGCAAAAGAAAACTCATGTCACAGAAGTGTGCTCAAGAAAAAGGGGTCATGACTAGCTACAGTGTAGGTGTACCCAGCACAGCAACATGGCACTCTCCCCTAATCCCCCTGGGTGTGCTGAGTTGGTTGGCCTTACTATTAACAAAGTAGCCATGCTCCTAGTCCGTACAGCCTCCTTCTCAAATACACCACGTGGCCCCAGAACTTGTCTCGATTCTAGTGGGAATTAAGGTGCTCAACATCTCTGAATTGAGGGGCCTAAACTGGGCAACCAGTGTTTAAAAAGTGATTAAATACTTCCAAATAAAATATTTCAAAAGAACCTTGGTCAGTTACACTCAGCAAGGTAATCAGTGTTGCTGAAAAAAAATAGCATGAGGGCCTATTACAATTCTGGACATTATATGAGTGAGACATTCAACTTTACCTATAAGACAGAAGATGGGCATTTAAAACTTGCATGGTTCCTTATCTGTTTTATTGCAAGCTTTATAGTAACCATTTATTTTTATGGAGATTAATGTGTGAATACAAATCAATTGATGATATATGCTCATTTGAGGTACATTAACCTCTCCTACAGGTGACACTGAGACAAGTCTTCTATTATAAGCCCTCAAACACCCCCCTCCCCCCCCAAAAAAAGCTCTTGGAAAACCTAAATAATTGCCCTAAAATTTCATATGCAGGATCTTTGGCTGAGGTAGAATATATTTTTCTATAATGAAATTAAGCAGGAACAAAAGCAGGTCAGAGTCTGATGCCAATAGTAAAGCAACATCAAAGTTCAAATAGTACAGGATGCTTTATTGCCTTGTAAAACAGTCATGAAAATGTACCCACTAGGCACAAAAGCCTCTTCACCCTTCCTTTATCATGAGATTAGACAATGAAAGTCTAATATCTTACTTACCCACCAGAAAATAAAGGACTGGGAGGCAGAAAGGTCGAGAGCTCAGGAGACCAGAGCTCTATTCCTGATTCTGCCACTAATGTGCTATGTGATCTGGGCCAAGTAACTCCATTACTGTGTCAGTTTCCACTCCCATCCTTAAAAAAAAAAAAAAAAAGACTAAGAGACATTTCTGCTCTGAAAAACTGGGCATAGGTACTGTGAATTGTTGAGTGAGACTTTGATTTCAGTTGGGGTCTCTAAGCACTAATAGATAACAGATACTAAAGACTACTAGGTATGTCAAGTTTTGCAAGAAGCAATTCAGCCAGCTGCCTCCAGTAGAGATTTAAAAAACAAACAAAACACCCACCCACCATTGATGAATCAGGGAACAGTCAGTCCTGCTAATCTTCTTGACACAGAAATGTGACTAATCAAAATATAAAAGGGTACTGATTATTGACAAGATGCTATACTCTATTACTTGGACTACATATTGATAGGGCTATATATAAACCCCAACAGAAGTACTGGTGTATTAAGGATTGCTTATAGATCAGATGTTCTTTAATGGACTCTCTAATGGTAGTCTGTCCATGTAATATCTAATCAAGTTTATTTATAGATTTCTACTTTTGAAAAATCTGGGAAAAAAAAAGATTAGTCTAAGCAACAGCAACTTTTGGTTATGAGTCACCCTGAGTTAGGGAGGAACAATGCAACTAGTTATTGAGAGATATAGAAGCAGCTGTTTTATGGTTCTGATATCATCTGACTAAGCCTCCCACTGAGAGTAGGAGTTTGAACAAATTCCTGTGGGACATGAAACACTCTGTCAAAGCTAAAAACCCTGGTGCCACTAATCACATGGAACTCTGAAAAAAAAAAAGATATAGCTTATAGCACAAAACATGTAATTGTTGCTGACAGCCCTATTTTTGTTTCTAGGTTCTTGTATTTTTCTGTTTCCAGAGTAGCTCAGAATCCAGTTTCTGTAGTTAATGACATAAAAAATTTGGTAAGACATTGAACAGACATTAGTATATCCATTGCCTCATTTCCCTTTAGGATTTCACCTTTGAATTTGTCCTGCCATTTGCTGTCCTCTGAATATTGGCTACTGAACTGTCATCAGACTAGTTATTAGAGATTAACTCAGCCATCTCCTGTCTGAGCATTAGGGAAACTGGCTGAAATACACAGTCAGCCGTGCTTTCTTCAGTCAGTTCTTCCTATGAGCTTTCCCAGTCAGTTCTTGACCAAGTGAGAACAGCTCTCTAATGGTGTCGGTAGCATCATCCAACTCCCATCTATGGAAACTAGCCAGGGAAGACTGGAATGATGTAGAGTCTTGGGAGAAGCCATGGGAAAACTTTCGAGTCTAGTGGGGGTGGCAGGGAAGAAAGGAACACATTAAGAATAGAAATATATATGTTTTGTACTTGAAGATATTAGGTTCATCTTTAAATAGCCATCATCTGTTTATTTCAAAAAGGCAGACTTTAGCAAATTCAGGGAGTTGGTAGGTAAAATCCCATGGGAAACAAGTCTAAGGAGAAAAACAATTGAAGACAGTCGGCAGTTTTTCAAAGACACATTTTTAAGGGCACAAGAGCAAACTATCCCAGTTTATAGGAAAGATAGGAAGTATGGCAAGCGACCACCCTGGCTTAACCAGGAGATCTTTGATGATCTAAAAGTCAAAAGAGTCCTACAAAAAGTGAAAACGAGATCAAATTAAAAAGGATGAATATAAATAAACAACAGGAGTATGTAGGGACAAAATTAGAGAGGCCACGGCACAAAATGAGATCAAACTAGAGACATAAAAGGTAACAAGAAAACATTCTACAAATACGTTAAAAGCAAGGAGGAAGACCAAGGACAGGGTAGGAGCATTACTCAATGAGAAGCAGGGTGGGGAATAACAACAACAGAAAATGTTGAAATGGCAGAGGTGCTTAATAACTTTTGTTTCCATTTTCACCAAGAAGGCAATTGAATATCTAATATAGTGAATGCCAGTTGTTGTATAAAATCTAGATGAAATATAAGAATGAACAGTGAATACTCTGTTTCTCTAGCTCAGAGAGAAAACATCAGAGTAAGTGATAACTGAAATGAGCCTGTGTTGTAACTTGGAAGGCCAAAAACTAAACTAATTGTACCAGCACAACCCAAAATAGAGTCTGTTCTCAGAAAAGAGATAGGAGAGTGACTTTGTAAAACAACTGTATGTGGAAACTGCTATCCCTGTTACATTTTGCTGTGTCTTTCTGCTGTTGTGTGATAGATGGGCCAAACAGATTATTGTGATGTGCTATGCCCTGAAAGTAGATATGTTAAAGAAGGAATACCTGAAAGAATAGAAATAGTGAGATGTATGCTAAGTTAATCAGTTAAAAGAATGTATGTGGATGTATGTATGGTTTAGATAATAAAGCAAAGAGGTTACCAGAACCAGCCCAACCACTGTTTCAACATTGCTGGGCCAAAGAATACACAGTATGAAGATAACCGAATGACTGTGAAGGGTGGGCCTAGATCTGCGCAGCCATCGCCAGATGATGAGGCTGAAGAAAGACGACAGAGAATGTACCACATGGTCATCATCTGCTGATTGATTATCACTTTGAATGTTGCAACGGCATGACAAGGCGATTTCCATAGATCTGAATGGGGACAGACTCCTATAAGAATCCCACTCAGACAAGTAAAAAACGGAGTCTGGTTCTGCGATCATCCATTCTCCAAGGGCATTCAACTGCAGTTGAACAAGGCTCAGCCCGAATCTTGTGCAACGAGTTACCTGGCCAGTAGCTCGCCACAAGAAACACTTAGGCTGGTAACTATAACAACTTTGCAGAACTTTATAGGAATGAATGAATGCGTGCATGTGGTGTGTGTAATAGGGAAACATAGTAATTGATTGCCTTTTCTTTTCTGTCAGTGCTTACAATAAACGTGGCATACTTGCCTTCTCCCCTTTATAAGATCCTGCTGGTCTTTATTTGGTGTAACACAGTGAAAATGAGGTAGGCTAAAATAGGAAAAGAACAATTAAAAATTACTTAGACAAATTAGATGTCTTCAAGTCACCAGGGCTTGATGAAATGCATCCTAGAACAGGGCTCCCCAAACTTTTTTTTGACCATGCACTGCTAATAGAAAAAAAAATTGAGCAGGCACCCCCTTGGGGGAAGCCCCGCCCCAGCCCTGCCCTAACCTCGCCCCCATCCACTCTCCCCCACTTCCCCCCCGACTGCCACCCTCAAAACCTCCCTTCCTTGTCCCCTAACTGCCCCCCTGGGGCTGGTCCAACTGCGCCCAGCTCTTCCAGCGGGGCTACAGCCCCGGTGCCTGGCTCCCAGGGTCGGGTCTCAGGTGTGGTGCCTGGCTCCCAGGGTGGGCCAGGTCTTTGCCGCAGCACTGCGCCCGGCCGGGTTTTTGCTGCAGCACAGCTCCTGGGGTGCGGCCAGGCCGAGTCTCCATCTCGCCATGGCTCCCGAGGCTGGGCCGGGTCTCCACCTCACCGCGGCGCCCATGGCTGGGCCGGGTCTCCGCCGCAATGCGGCACCCGGCCGGGTCTTCCCTGCTGCGCAGCTCCCGGGGCCGGGTCTCCACTGCACGGCGGCTCCCGGGGCCGTGGTGCCTGGCCGGGTCTTTGCCACAGCGCAGATCCCGGGGCCAGGTCTCCGCCTCGCTGCGGCGCCTGGCTCCTGGGGCTGGGCCGGGTCTCCGCCGCAGTGCGGCGCCCAGCCGGGTCTTCCCCACGGTGTGGCTCCCGGGGCCGGGCCGGGGCAGGCTGCGTCTCCACCACGGTGCGGATCCCACGGCCGCAGTGTGCAGCCGGGGCTTGGCTGTGGCACGCGGCCGGGGTTCAGCCATGGTACAGCGCCGGCCAGGACTCGGCGCCCGGCTCCTAGGGCCAGAGCTGGTCTCCACCACGGCACTCTGCTCCTGGGGCTGGGCCACCGCGCACCCCCGTGGGTGGTCTCGCACACCCCCTGGGGTGCGTTCACCCCAGTTTGCAGACCACTGTCCTAGAATACTCAAGGAGTTGACTCAGGAGATATCTGAGCCATTAGCAATTATCTTTGAAAAGTCATGGGATACGGGAGAGATTCCAGAAGTCAAGAAAAGGGCAAATATAGTGCCCATCTATAAAAAGGGAAATAAGGATAACCAAGGGAATTACAGACCAATTAGCTTAACTTCTGTACCCAGAAAGATAATGGAGCAAATAATTAAGCAATCAATTTGCAAACATCTAGAATAAGGTGAAAAGTGACAGTCAGCATGGATTTGTCAAGAACAAATAGTGTCAAACCACCCTGATAGCTTTCTTTGACAGAGTAACAAGCCTTGTGGATAGGAGGGAAGTGGTAGACATGGTCTATTTTGATGTAAGTAAAGTCTTTGATATTGTCTCACATGACTTTCTCATAAACAAACTAGGGAAATGCAACCTAGATGGAGTTACCATAAGGTGGGTGCAAAATTGGTTTGAAAACCATTCCCAGAGAGTGGTTCACAGTCATGCTGGAAGGGCATTGTCGACGGACGGCATTGGGGCTCGTCCCTCTGCGGGGTGGTGGGGCACCACACCGCCTTGCCTTCTTCGCTCAGCAGGGTTGAGGAATACACGGCCTGGAGCTCAAGTGCTCAGACTGGTCTGAGCAGTAACAGTTCAGTGCACCCAGGCCCTAAGGCAAGGCGGGGCAACAAACACACAGCAAAGTCAGGGCTCGGACCCTCGAGCAGGGGCTGAGCAGCACCAGACAGGTAGCACTGGCATCTGGTTGAGGGGGAGACTGCCACCCACGGGTAAGGGTGGCAGGGGGGACGCAGGGCCACCCACTCCACTGCGTCCCAGCTCGGGGCCCTCGCAGTGGTAACAGACCCGCTGCAGTCAGTGGGGATCCTGACCGCAACACACTGACATTGGTTCTGGATCATTCCTAACTCCCACTGACATAGGAATGACCCAGAACCAAACTCCCCCTCAAATGGTACCTGGTTGGAAGTCGTGTCTTCCACGGGCTCCTCCGAATCACTGTCGGGTGGCAGAGGCGGCAGCTCCTTGAGGTATCCAGCCGGCAGTGAGCATGGCTCTTCCTCTGGGTAGCTGGCTTGGGGTAGGCTGGGCGGTTCCTCAGGGTGGTGTGCACTGGGTAGGTTCGACCAGGCCTCCTCCGGGTAGTGGGTGCAGGGTAGGCTGGGCGGCTCCTCGGGGTAGCGTGGACTGGGTAGGCTCGGCCAGTCCTCCTCCGGGTAGCGGGCACAGGGCAGGCTCGGCCAGTTCCTGGGCTCAGGCTGGGTCATGGAGGCTTCCCACTCAGGAGCTCCAGTAGTAGCGTCTGGCTCCTCTGGTGGCTCCCTCCGGGGTCGGGCCTTTATACTTTCGGGTCGGCGTGCTGACCTTTGGGGGGTGGGCGCAGGTTTCTCCAGCTCCGCCCACTTTGGACTCTGGGGAGGTCGTCCCTCTGCAGGGCGGTGGGGCACCACACTGCCTTTCTACAGGCATAATGAGTGGGATCCTGCAGGAATCAGTTCTGGGTCCTGTTCAATATGTTCATCAATGATTTAGATAATGGTATAGAGAGTGCGCTTATAAAGTTTGCGAACTATACCCAAGATGGGAGGGGTTGAAAGTGCTTTGGAGGATTGGAATTAAAATTTTAAATGATCTAGACAAACTAGACAAATGAGCTTACACAAAAGGTGGTCTTTCACCAACAGAAGTTCATCCAATAAAAAAAGATATCACCTCATCCACCTTGTCTTTCTACTTATCCTGGGACCAGCACAGTTATAACAACACTGCATACAGAAGTCAATAGTCTCAGTTTGATTACAAAATTGATTGCTATCACTAATAGGAGAATGATTCTTTTTCTGTTAATTTCCATTAGCATACACTCAGAGGCAGATTTACACTGAAACAGACAATGCCCTGGCACGGAGTCCCCCCAAACTACATGGGGCGCCAGGTGAGTCTGAGCCAACCCACTGACTAAACCTCCATCTCAGTATGTACTGTCACTCAGAAGTGCTGCTGTTTTTTCTGGCCCACCAAACACTTGAAAGCAAGTTATAAAACCACAGTGTGAATTGAACATTTTCACCTTGAGGCCTGTTACTGTGTTGTATCCCTAGAAGGCTGGGAACACTACTGGAGCAACTGTGACCAGGGAAGATTAAATAAGGAAGTAAGCGATCAAGAGTTAGCGGAAGGAGAGCCTTCTGGGGAGTGAGACAAATGTTCAAAATGTGGGGCAGTACTGCTTCACGGAGGAGATCTGATATACATGCAAGCCTGAACTGGAAAGATCACATGAAGTGGACTGTAGAAATGCATGAGTATATTGCACAGCACAGGATTGTTTATATTGCAGTCAGCCAGTGGTGTAGCTGCACATTTTGAAATTTACTCTTCAGTAAGAGCTTAATAGGCACACAGAAGCTCAAGATGAAGAGCATGTCTTCTGGGGAAATGGTATTAAACACATTAAGAGCTTTGAGAGGTTGATTTGCAACGCTTCTCCACCCCACACACACACCTCCTTTTCTTCTTTTTTTAGAATCAGTGGGTTATTTCCTACCTTTGTGTTTGTTCAGATTCTGCCTGCAGGATGGGGAAGCATCCTATTAAAATAGAGGATCATCTCCTCCTACCCAACAACCTCAGTTGTTAATTGCATCTTGAACCTTTATGTGAAAGTTATGTAATCTGACCACGTTTTGTTCCCCACTTAATAGGCTGCACGTTGTCTGTAAGAGTGCTAGCACTCTTATTAGAATTAAACATCTGAATCCATGTAATATTTTCATACAGTATATGGGAAATGGATTTAAACTACATATAAATTAAGAGGAAATAAACCCAGCTGTCCAATACAAGCTTTATCAGAAGCACACTTAGCTTGCCTTAAAATTGAATATCAAAAGGCGCTTTGCAAACCTGAATATATCAGAGACATTTTTGCATTTAAAATGTGTCATGGCTGAATATTAAAGAGCAGCTTTCTTTGAGAGTGTCATTAAGTTCTTCATTTGGAATATATTTTGCAGTGTAAAAAGCAATGCAAATATAGATCTTTGAACAAGGAGACAGCCCTATTATTATAACTCACAAATGAATCATGCTTCTCCAGATTAGTACCCAGCAGCTGCACCCACAAACCTCACATTGATCCCTGGCTGGTCTGACAAGAACTCATCCTATAATCTAGCAGTCCCCAACATAGTTTTAAATTGCTCGTGTAGCCTGTATCACCCCCTCCCCCATCTTTAGTGATCTATAGCAGTACAGTATGAAATCAAACTCTGTGCTAATTTCAGGGAACTTTATTCTTGTAAGTAGTGGGCTAATAACTTTATCAGGAGTTCTACCTTATAACTGACAGAATGCTTTGAAGATGAGATATACATGAAAAGGCTCAAGAATTTACACCACCACCGGACCTCTACTCGGATAAATTAAGTATTAAATACACACTGTCTGAGGAGGCAGCATTTTGATATCTATGTGCATTAAGTTTTGATCAGTGTCGAGGTTAGGGTTTGAGCATGAGTCAGTTAGGGCTTGTGGTTCTATTGAACCTGAACCCAAATACGAGTCCTTTTGAAACCTCATGATAGCAATAGGAAAGATGATTTTTCAGTTAGGGCAGTAGACTGGCACTCAGAACATTTGTTTGATTCCTGGCTCTGCCACAGTCTTCTTGTGAGACCTTAGACAAACCAATGTTAGCCTTGGATAGGATCCACAAAGGGACTGAGGTGTTGCAGTGCTGAGCATCATAGCACCTAATTTTTAGGTGCCTAGAAAAATCCAAGAGCAATGTGATACACAAAGCCAAGTTAGGACAAAGAGATAGATAAGCTGCAGGCCAGTGATTAAGGCACCCAGCTGGGATTCGGGAGACCCCATGTCTAGTCCCCCTTCTCCAACCAGTCTCATTTATCCACAGTGGAACAGCTTCAACAAGAGAGACTGAGAAAGCCCCACACTGAGAATATCCCATAGCTCAGTGGTTAGAGCATCTTCCTGTGAACTGAGAGACCCATGTTCAAATAGTGTCTTCCCTTCAGGTGGGAAGATTGAAACTAGGTCTCCCACATCTCACTCGGGGAGTGCTTAACCACAGAGCTAAAGGCTGTTATATGGGTATCAATACCACTACCTCCTGGATCTTGAATGGGACCAAAGCCAGTAGGTGCCTACTGGACTGGGGCTCCACACACAACTTAGCAGGCTAAGGTTGCGGAACACCTATCTTCTCTGGTTTGTGGATCGCTCTGGGGCTCAGATGGGAGATAGGCATCCAGATGCCTCAGTGAGGCAGCAATGCACATGTTCAGAAACTGAAACATAGGCACCGAGGGAATTTTTACCCTAAAAGAGGAAGAAAAAAAAAGTAGGTGCCGACTGAGTTTAAGTGCCCACAGAGTGTGGACTGCAGTAGAGCCCAAACTGGAATTTAGACATTTAATTCCCAAAGTTAGGTGCTATGTACTTTCCCTTGCTTGTGCCCCACTATACCAATCATTTCACCTAACTTTTGTCTGTCTCAGATGTTTAAAATGTAACTGCTTCAGGGTAAGGACTCTTCCTCTCCCCTCCCCCAGCATCTAGCACAATGGAATGCCAATGTTTGTTGGACCCTCCAAGCACTGCTGTAATATATATCAGTGGTCTGATGTGTAGAAAATTGATGTCTTCCTGAATAGTGAAGAAGACAAAGATGAAGACTAACATTCTGGTATTGTCTTAATACCGGGAGAAAAAACGGTCCCTTTAGCTTTTGGTTACAATCCAAAATTGGAAACAAAAGCAAAGGCCTGGATTCCCCACTACCCCAGATTTGTTAAGGGGGTTGGATTTTTAGAATCCACTTTTAGGCTATTCCTAGCTTAAAGTAAAGTCCTGTGTTGCATTAGCTGAGCCAATGGACAATGTTTACATGTGGGAGACCTGTGAGAGTTGTGTGATTTCATTTGAAAAGAAGAGACAAAATGTTTAAAAGAGTGATGAGTGGCTGGGAGAACATTCATGTAACTTTGCGGCATGATCTTTTACGTGCTGATGGCTGAGTGAACAAAGACTGGAGAGGCTGCTTTTCACTAGCAGAGTAGTGTAAACCCCTAGGCAGGAAAATTAAGGGGACACTGCTATTCAAAAGTTCAGCTTGTATCCTTAGGGTTATCACACCCACTTTTTCCAAATTCCTCAGATTTGTACCAACCAAAATTCTAAAAAAACAGGGGGTTGGATTGGTACAACAGCAGCTACAGTACAGCCAGCTAGAACCCAGATTTGACATCAGCTGTTCCACTTTCACATTGAGGCTCAAAAATCTGAGGTATCAACACATCAAAGACCAAGATTTTTTGAAGAGTCGCAAAGAGTAAAGATTGTGATTGAAGACCACCACAAGCTTGGGAAGGCTTCCAAAAGTAAGACATAGGCACCCAATTTGGAAGTCCTACAGAGCTTTACAAGTATAATTATTCCCATTTTACAGCACCAGAAATGGAGGTATGGATAGCTTAAGCAACTTACCCAAAGTCACACAATCAATAGCAAACCCAAGACTAGCATTCATGTCACTTCACTCCTTGTCTGCTGGTCCATCCACTGCTAGAAATAAGCCTGGACATCTGTGGTTTCATGGGATTCCTGATTCTCTATGGTTTTAATTAGATTAAAAATACTATGACAACCTCAAGCACTGTATTTTGAAATTCCTGTATCTAGATGAAGACAGGAAGTGAGAGGCATGCTGAATGAGGACCAGAAGTTAGCCCAACAGCAAGGTCTGAATTTGTTATTGTATCCAAGCTGCTGAGAAAATTAGGAGAAGAATCAGGGAAGCAAACGCTGCATTTGGAAGACTCAAAAATTTCTCCCTTGAGACAAAATTGAATATGTACAAAGCAATTGTTATCTCCATCACAACATATGGCAAGTAACTTTCCAAGTTAACTTGGTAACTTTCCAAGAAGGATACACAAAAGCTGGAGTCATTTAATCACAAATGTCTAAGAATATTGGGAATAAAATCTAGAGACAGGAAGACAAGTGAAGAAGTCAGAAAAATTACTGAACAAGATACCCTCTCACAAATAAGCTACAAAAGTGGCTGGGACACGTGCTGTAAATGGAAAACAAATGCTTACCAAATACCACCCTTGAATGGAAGCCAGAAAACACAAGAAGAAAGAGGAAGACCATGAATAACATGGAAACAGACAGTTCTGAACGACATCAAGCACCTCAACATGAAAAGAGAAGATTTGGAGAGAAAGGCAGTTGACAGGCAAGGATGGCAAATGTGGGTAGCCCAATGTGCAGCAAAGCATGGGATGGACTAAGGTCTAAGGTAATCTGACCTGCTTTGCCAAGCTTTACTTATCTGGCACCTCATCCTTTGAGCTCCACAACACAGGCAAAGTATATTTCACGCTTGAGTTTGGAAAAATATTTGCCTAAATATCACTGCTAAAAGTGTAGCAAGCCAACTGGCTACCTAATAGGTAAAAGTGCTCACCTTTGAGATCTAAGACAAAAGACATACTAGCATTTGGGCCCTTTAATTTATATAGCATGGTATATTCTTTACACAGACTGGAGAGGCTCCATGCTCTCCAAGGCAGGAACCACTACCACTCAGCAATATAGCAGTCCTTAGTAGGATGCTAAATTGCTTATGTAGCAGTTATTCCACCCTCCATCTTCAGAAACCTCTCCTCTAGAACAGAAAGTCTGCAAACTCTGTGCTAGTTGTAGAGGACTTTATTCTTCTGTAAAGTAGTAGGTCCCAGATCCTGATCATACAAATGATAGTGTATTTCTGTGGCATCAAATGAAGTACAAAACCTTGGATTTGATGACCTTCTGGGCATACTATAGGAAGCAATTATTTTCCTAGAAAGGGCGCGGGGGTCAGGACACAGAGACAGGAAATGGTGCTTGGTTTAGATAGAGATTTGGGGAAGGTTAAGTACAAACATCATTTATGACTTATGGCTAGTTAGGGCTGATGTCACTTGGACTCAATTTTCATTGATTTAAATGTTTTCAATTTAAATGTACTCAAAGGATTAGGCAACTCACTTTTATAAGTGTAAACAAAACCAGGCCAAGCTGTTTAACATCCATTACTCACCAGTCAGCCCCTACAGCTAGGGATAGACAGTGAATCCATGCAGTCAGATTATGCATTATCCCATACTAAGCACAATTCCCTCTGAAATCAGGAGTTGTGCCCAAAAGGATTTTCAGGACAGATCTTTTGGTATGCAACCTAATTATACAAGATGTATCATGAAAGATTATTCTGGTGGACATCAGCACCACAACAGATGTAGTGGCAGAAGAACACATATTTTGTATTTTCATCAGAATTCCCAGGACAGCATCTGAGTTTGAAATAATGTAACCAACCTTACCCAGTCCATTCTCAAATAAAACATCCACTTGTTTCCTGAAATAATGGGAAGTGAGGGGCAGGGAAAGTTACCCTCACACTTTGGGGCTTCCAAAAGGGGCATTCAGAGCGCATGCTCTGAATAAAGTGTGTTTTCAGACACAATTGACCACCAGCCTCATTCTTTGGAGGGAAGTCACCCCCGACAGCTTCAACATTTTGAACTGAGCTTTATTTCACTCGATATCCCACTGTCGCACACAGGATCATTTCTTCCACAATGTCAAGATGTCATAATGACAGAAATTCAGCCTCCTCTGTGTTTTACAGTTTATCCTGTCTTCTGTCCTTTAGAGCGTGAGATGTTCAGGGCAACACCATTCATACTGTTGATGCTTGAGTCACATTACAAATATTTTAATTCAACCCAATTTCAGTGCAAGCAAAGCTTATGTAGGGACTGCAAGAATTGACCCACAGATAATAAATCTCTCACTTTGAGACTCTCATAGCATGTTTAATCTGCAGAGTTGCCTTGTCACAAACTAGGGACTGAATCCGAAGCCCATGAAAGTCAATAGAAAGGTCTCCATTGATTTCAGTGGCTTTTAGAGCAGGCCCTGGGTCAGAAGGGATATATAAAATGAAGATTTTCTATTTCCATATTTTTATGAAATTTATTAAGCTACAAGAAATCTGAAAAAAGACATAATAAAATTGTGAGTTGGCAATTCTTCTGCAGTAAGAATTAGTGTTGGACAGAAACGGGGGTTTATTTCCTGTTCTCAATCACATAATCTATATCAAGGTGGTAAAGGTCTGCGTACCTGTTACATGACTTGGGGCAGTATTCACTCTCTCCAGCAAGTACTGTTACATTGCACATGTCTAGTTCTGCCACCAAAAGTAGCTATTCAAACTAGAACACCATTTACCTAGCCTAGTTGGATACTCAGACATGTTTGCCCTGATAAGTCTCAGTGTGGTACACAAACTTGATCTGCTTTAAGTTAAGATGTGTATAAAAGCTAACACTCAGTGATATTGTGTAGGTTGTTGATGGAATAATATTTTATGCACATAAGAAAATGCAAACAAATAAAAAACTGGTTTCTATTCAAGTAGGAGTAAAGCCAGTAATGTCAGGAAACAAGCTGCCATATGATTTAAACAAAAATCTGTTCTATTCTTAATGTTACAGATTGATTACCCTAGCCCTAAAGTTTTAAACCTCAAAGTAGTGCTTATTATAAATACTCAAATCAATAGCAGCTTAGTTCCAAGGACTAGATTGCTATGGAGACTGGATAAAAGTGATTTTATGTTTTTAGAAAGGTTCATCCCAAAGCACCTTACCAGTTGAGATATGAATTAAGAGGGCTCATTCTACCCACTATTGAAGTACAGCCATCCCAGTTCTGAAAAAAGGCAGCTTCTGATTATTGGTAGCAAAAAATCTTGAAGCCATTATTTGCATAGATAGGGAGTATCTCCTACCCTACTGTCAAATATTCACACCATGGTAAGTTCTACATAGTACTAGCACCTTCTGCTGTAAATATAATAAAGTCTACTTAATCACAATGCACTTAATAGGGAAATATTTATGAACATGTTCCCAAGAAGTGATTTACCCTGAGGAGGGGGGGAAATGGTAGTGACTGCTACTTAATCAGGACACTATTAGTACAACATCTATATAATGGGAGACATTTAGCCATTACCAAGGGATTGTGGTGTTTAACCAGCTGTTAAATAACTGCAAAACTGTTTTTCTATTAATACAGAAGTTGCCAAAAGATTAAGGGAAGTGAATGTCATTTGCATTCTTATCCATTTACAACATTGTCATTTAAGTCAAAAAATTTAGATTGAAACCTGAGGTCTGAGAGCAAAGCATTGCTTGTAATTGCATGCCTCTATTTGTGTCCATTACTACAACTGTATCTTAATTACAGCATTTATATATACAACTGTGCACACAGACTATTGTTTTCAAAAATTCCTTCTAATCAGGAAAGCCACTTGACCAGGACAGTATGCTATCAACTCAGATTTCCCAATTAACAGGATTCTAGTTTTTCTAGAGTCAGCAAGACCCATAAAATTTGGTGCTCCTATACCCTTTTCCATATTTTCATCCGAAGCTCTCATGTGAACTCACTGAACAGTATGATTGTTCAGCAGGGGGATTCTGACATGAGTGTGATGGGGTCAGTGATTCAGTAGGCATGAGAGTATAGACAAACAAGGCTATTATGTTTCTAAAATAACAAGATACTAATGTTTAATTACAAGCTAGAGATGAAATATGACCTGGTGAAGTAGTGTTGGTTAGGGACAGAAGAGCTCTGCATCTAGCATGCATTCTTAATGTACACTTCTGTATTTAGGGACAGATTCTTACTCCAGGCTCTGGTTGCTCTGTACCTCTCAGCAAGGAAAAACACCAAAAAAAAAAAATGGACTCAAAGAAATAGTAGAGATGAGATTTGTGTCATCTGCTTCCCCCCATGCAGTGCACAGAAGCGACTGAGGAGAGGGTTTGCCAAGAGAAGTGTGTTGCACATTGCTACACTTATCTTTAGCCAACTCTGTTCTCTAGGACACACCTGAGATCTTACCTTAGGTTGCTTTAAGTTACACTGGGTAACTAATTTCAGTCGAACTGGCCCAAGTTCCCTTATTCCTCCCTTCCCCCACCCCCTTCAACTCTGTTAGCTGCATTGAGTGTAAACTCAATGCAGCTGAGCATTGGCCCCCTTGGATTTGACTAGTTTAAAGTTAAGCAGGTGAGAAGCCATACCTCAAAAAGCTATCAAAGAGGAGCTATTGTCAACGGGTGCAAAGTGGTATAAGCCAGGAATGAAGAGGCATGCTCATCCTGAGCAAAGCAGGAAGTAAATAAGTGAACTGGAAGAACTGTAAGCATTGTTCTAATTTGTTCTCTCCTTCCTCACTGTTTGCAGACACTTGTAATCCACAAAAATGAAGCAAGAGCTATTAAAATTACTTGAGTCTTAATTATTGCTTTGTCATGCTATTATGGGCTCTAATCAGATTCCAGATGGTAAGTGATACATTGCATTGCTTAGAGAATCCCCAGAGCTCTGGAGGTGCCAGTCCGTGCCTGGCCCCTCTTCTCCTGATGCAACATCCAGCAGCTATTTGGAGGGGGGGGAAGTGCAGGCTCCTTTTTAATTCAAAGTCTCCACTGACTGGATGTCAGATCTTAGCAGAGGAGACTTCTATAACTGTTTGAATTTCTGAGCTGTCATCTTTCCAGGAATGCTCCTGGCAAACATGTTTGAGAAGGGGAGAAAGAAAAACAGGTGTATTTACACAGCATTCATACTGTCATCTTAGTACACTGCTTGCAGTACAGCTGCTTGCTTATTAACAGCAAGCTTGCATAGCAAGGAAAGTGCACGTTCAAGAACTCTTGCCACAGCAACAATTTGATCTGAGTTCAGTTTTCAAAAAGCAAAAAAAGTAAGCTTGCCTTGGTAATACAGAAAAGAAGAATAAAGAAGAAATAATAAAGAAAAAGGATGCCAGGCCATTTGCTGTTTGGAGACACCTGTAATCCAGAAGAGGTGCAGTGAGGTACACCATTCTTATGGAAAATATGTCTTAATTATGAGTTTCCTGGCTTGCTGTTCTGGGTTCCAATCAGACTCTAGCACAGTTTAGCAGTATAGTTGTCTATTTTATGTTAGTAATGATACTGAAAAGAAAAACAGCCCTACGTTTGGTTGAGGAAAGCAGTGAAGGAAAGAATCTTTGCTCCAGGTGCAAAACCAGGTTGTAGCAAAGTCAGACTCACCAGCACGGCACCTCCTGCTGGTCATCTGGGAATTAGCTCTTTTTCCAGGACAGACCACCTTCTGAAGGCTGGTGGCTCACCTGCTTAAGGCCCATATCCCTCTTTGATCCCAGTGCCCTATGCCCCAGGGTTCTGACCACTGCAGTGCCTCCACACTCTGGGTCTCCCCTCCCAGGGGAGCCCCCCACCTTGCCTCAGTGGCTACTGCCGGTCATCATCAAGCCCCCACTCACTGGGGCAGACTGCAATCTGTAATGGCCACTCATCATTGGCAAGGTGCGGTTGGACTAGCTGCCTCTGCCTAACTCCACCTTTGCAACTGAAGCACCTGTTTAGGCCCTGCACAAAAGGCCTACAGACTGGGGAGTTCCAGGCTGGAGCTCCCCAGCTCCTCTTGCCCTATTCCCCAGCACTGCTCCAGTAGTACCTTTTGGGCCTTTAACACAGCCTGAGGGTTTACCAGGCTAGAGCTCCCCAACTCCTCTTGCCTTCCCCCAAGCCTGCTCTACTTTAGGTACCTTGATCTCAAACAGTTAGGCCCTCTCTTTCTATAGCTAGAAAGAGACTCTACAACTCCTGGCCCCCAGCCCTCTTATAAGGGCCAGCCGGGCCCTGATTGGGGCATGGGCCCCAGCTATGGCTGCTTCCCTTCCGTTGTTCTTCAGGAGTGGGGTAGTCACTCCACTACCCAGGTGTCAGGAGATTTTGGTTATAGTCACTAGCAGAACCAGGAATATATAACCCTAAGCAAGTCACTGAGTCTCCCTATGCCTCAGATTCCCCATCAGTAAAGTGCAGCTGTTGCTTATTTAATTCACAGGGTGGCTGAGAGGCTATTAGTGTTCAAGATCTGCTGATGGAAGGCTCTGTGGAAGTACAAAATATTACTGAGATAACAGATTCTTATTGGATATATTTGAATATTAGCAAGTTATTGATGCTACACACTGTAATATGCTGGGTATATTAATGTTAAGACTAGGTAAAGTGGACTACTTTGGGTACAGAGGAACAGTCCAGGTGAATTTGGCAAACTGTGCTTGCTTATTTTGGTGCAATTCATGACGTTTCTTACCCTCCCTAGTTCTCTTTTGAGTTGTGTGGTAATACACTTGAAAACATGCTGAGTTCTGCATAATTTGGGTATGAAACCTCATCTGGGAGATTCCATATTATTGTGGTGTATTCTGGGACATCAGAGCCTGGGTCCATATGGAGTAGTAGAAAGATAGATAGTAGCAGGAGTAGAGGTGCATCTTGTGATCCTGCAGAAGTATGAGGGATAAGCAGAAGGAGAAAAGGGAAGGTCCTCTACTCCTTTTAATGAGATCTAAATTGCTGGACGCACTGACCATAAGAGCAGTTATTGCTCACTAAGAAGTCCTGAAGAGAAGGGCCAAGTAGAAAAGCTACCTTCTGCTCCCCAAAGCAAGCTAGAAATGAAGGGGAAGGGAGAGTGATTAGGTCTACCTCAAAATAAGAATAAAAGGAAAGGGAAATGCAGCTGTGGTGAGAGGAAGATAGTCCAAAAACAGGCCCAGCTTTTCAAACATCCAAACCTTGCAGTGAATTGGGGTCAAGTTTCTCAGCTGTTAAAAAATCCAGAGCAACAAACACAAAAAGGCTCCCTTTCCCTACTTAATACATTCATAGCTGGCACACTATTTAAATCTTGCTAAATGTAGGGCTACTCCAGTTGCCTAGTAACAGTGCTGTGCTGGCCTCCATATTAACTTCTTACTCCCTAGATGGGAAGCAGCAGACAAGAGGAAACAAGGTTTCGGATATCCATGCTATCGGCTAACTTGTTCTAAATACAGAATTTTTCCAGTCTAGTTATGTAGGAGGATTGATGGTTATGACGAAGGGACTGATGTGGTAGGGTAAACCTAAGGAATCATTATGACACACTGCCATTGACTAAAAGAGGCTCATGGAGGAAAAGCTAAGCCAAATGCATGGATTACTAGACAGATGGCTGTGGAAGTGTTATAGTGTTAGGGAGCAGAGTAACCACCACAAAGGTATTGGGGGAAGAAAGCATCTTCCCATTCTGGCAGTGACCAGCGTTTTCATTCTCTCTCTCATGAGGATGAGATACAGACATTCTCCTTTGAAAAACAGGGACAAAGGAGGAGATCAAATACATTTGAAGACTAAAGAGAGCAGGAAGAGCAGTCTGTTCTGCTAAGCTACAGCAAAGAGGTCTTCCTCCAAGATAAAGCATTACATTGTATAAAGCTTCTTTTTCAAACAGCAGCGATCCACTGCATATATCCAGAAGGTTCTCCAGTGTCTTCTAAGAAAGAGCACAATAAGCACAGGTGCCATCATAGACAAATAGAGGTTGGAGGTGGTGCAAAGCAGGAGATCTGTGGGAGAAAGGGGGGGGGGGGAAAAAGTGTCCTGCATCTTCATTGAGAGGTACATCAACCTGATGGTTAATGTCCCATGAATACTCAATCAGGACAGAGGAATTATCCTTTTATTCTCCTCTCGACAGTTGTACCTATGGCAAGCAGAGATTTATAGCTGGAGTCATGTTCTTATAAATATGTCATTCTGCTGACATTCTTCAGGACTTAAACTGTGATTTTGTCCTTTAATAGGAAGAATAAAATTGTAGTCATTCCTATTTGCTATATTATATGCCATGATTTTGTCTGCTTACACTAAATAGCTCTCCTGGAGCCTTGAAATTCCACCCATCCTTTAGAACAAGGGTCGGCAACCCACAGCACACATGCCAAAAGGTGGCATGTGAGCTGATTTTTAATGGCATACTGCAAGTCCCAGCCGCCGGCCCTGCTCAGCCCACTGCTGGCCTGGCTGACAGTCTGAGGTTCCGTTCACTCAGCTGGCAGCGGGCTGAGCGAGACGGCAGTGGACTGAGCTGCTCAGGCCGCTGCCAGTCAGGGATACCGGCCGCCAGCCTCGCTCAGCCCGCTGCCAGCTTTTGTTCCAGCAGCCAGCCCAGGCTCTGCTCATGGCCGGCCCAGCGCTCTTCAGCCACCCCCTGCTGTGGCCCACAGTGGAAAACTCAGCAAGGAAAAGCAAGGGCAAGGATCACCCTAAACTGATAAGATCTGCATTTTAATTTTAAATTAAGGTGTTTAAAATATTTAAGAAGCTTATTTAAATACAACAATAGTTTTATTAATTATAATATAGATGTAGAGAGAGGCCTTCTAAAAATGTTAATGTATTACTGACATGCGAAACCTTAAATTACAGTGATCGTGGCATACCGTTTCTGAATGGTTGCTGACCGCTGCTTTAGAAAGTTTCTCTTTCCCCAATAGGAACTCAGTGTTCCTTAATAGAATTCACTGTGCTGCAAAGGAAATCCCCCTTCACACAACAGTGATTAAGACTTCACATCTGTGAGTTTGTATGTATTAATCGCACATGTATTTGTTTTCTATAATGCAAGTTTTTCTGTGTCTATTGCTCCTGATTGTTTGTCATATGGATGTGTTATCTGTGTAATAAACAGCAGAATCAATTTATTGTACAGCTCTGACTAGTCTTCTGCTTACTAACTCATCTCCCTTTTTAAACATTCCAAAACCCTGAGCAGCTGCAGAAAGGGACTTTAAAAGAAGTTATACAAGAATGCAAAGGATTTCCCATTTTGTTCCCCTTTCAGAAATTTCCTTCCGCAAAACTACTTGTCCAGGGCACAGGATGGGCAAGATCCAGTCTTGGACCAGCAAAAGATTTTCTAGAGAGTGAAGCTGAGACATTTGCCTGTTATGTTATCTGGGCCAGTGATCTGTCGGTCCAGAGACATTCCCCTGTTATGTTATCTGGACCAGTGATCTGCTAGGTCACCCTAACCTCGACTCTGGGAGCCAGCTTTACCCTACTCTGCTGTGAGAACCAGAGCAGGGTATTAACGCGCATCCTCTGGCATGTAAGATGTTCCTTGGATTATGCAATCTCTCTGGTCCCAGACAATCCTAGGAATCTCCGTCTTGCTGTATCCAGTTATGCCTGCTGGACACTGCAAGCTTATATGAGTTCATCAATTTAAGAAAGGAATGGATGTGTACCAGGTTTATTATCCCAAGGGCACTCTGTCATGCTTCAAACCAAATGCACTGTTTCAGGCAGAACAAACAAACAGATTTATAACTACAAAGATAGATTAAGTGATTATAAATCAAAGCATAACAAGTCAGATTTAGTCAAATGAAATAAAAGCAAAAACACATTCTAAGCTGATCTTAATACTTTCACTGCCCTTACGAACTTGGATGCTTCTCACCATGGCTGGTTGCCCTTAGCCAAGCTCTCCCCTTTGATTAGCACGTCATTTGCTTGGTGTGGTGTCTGTAGATATAGGTGGAAGAGAGAGAAAGCATGGCAAACGTCTCTCCCTTTTATCTTGTCCTTTCTTCCCTCTTGGCTTTGCCCCCTCCTCCTCCCCCAGCTTCAGAGTCAGGTGAGCATTACCTCATCGCAGTCCCAAACTGACCAAAGGAACGGGCGTGACACTCAGAGTCCAACAGATCCTTCGTTGTTGCCTAGGTCAGTGTCCTTTGTTCCTGTGAGGCTGGGCTGGGTTTGTCCCATACATGCCCTGATGAGGTGTGAACTGCCCCTCTGCTTCTGGAGCGTTTTTTACCTGGGCTTGTTTTAAGCCATGAGGATACATTTTCAGCCTCATATCTATATACATGAAATTACAACCTATAACTTTATTATAATAAATGATTACTATCACATCACTATAACAACAATGCTCAGTACATCATTAGCCTTCCGAAGACATCCAACATGACAAATTTTGCATTAGGTACCACACAATCATATTATAAAGATGAAAATGAGGGTTCTGGGGGTTCCCCCAAGGTACAGAATGTCACAGAAGTATCACCATGTATTATTGTATGGCCTGCAGGATGAGAAATGGAAAACTTCCCTTTCCAAAACTCAATTCTATGCGCTATGCCATGGCTAGAATAACTATTTGGGTATATTTAGGATGTTTTTAATAGCTCCTCTAAGTCCTTTACAGTTGGAAAAATGTTAACAGGCAGAGAGAGAGTGTAGTCAAGTATTTTTATAATTAAAATATTTATAACAACTTCTCTAACATATACTCTACACAGAGTGTACAATAATGTGGTATAGTAAAGGTTTCATCTGCACTAGTCTGATATGGCCACATTAACCACCCCAAATTACTGCCCATAAAACCTTTATACCAAACCATCCCCATAATGAATTCTCTGAGGGTTGCATTTAGTGACAGTGATGTAAGTTCCACGCATCCAGCATACACTACTAAAAAACAAGTGGATACCTGTGGTGCAGTAGTGTAACTCACATATAGTAGTAGTGTAACTCACATGATTTGGTTGTATGTAATTTACATATCAAGCAAGTAAAAGCAGACAGAGCTGTAGAATGAAAATTTGTTTATATGAGAATATCCTTCTGCCTCATTAGCCTATAAGTTGTTTTTCATCCTCACTAGTGAAAAATTGATTTTCAATTACTTTAGCATTGTTTTCCTTGTCCACTTACAGTGTGAAGTTTACTATTTATAGCATTAACAAATTTGTCCCAGAGATTTATATGGGACTTGCCCTACTGCCAAGTAGTTGTACTAACCAACCCTCCCAGCCTTTTATTTTAGGGATATTGACATTCCTTATTCTGCTATGTTTCCACATGTTTTCCCACTGTTAGTCATATGACAGAGGGTTAAGCCATCCCATGCATAAGTGAGTACAACTCTGTTGGACCAAATTCAACCCCATGAGAACAGTGGGATGCAAATCAGACCCCACCACACCCTAGGAGCAACTGTACCACAAAGGGCCCTGACTTACGAAAAAACAACCTTAAAATCCATCCAGGCATCCTTGGGGGCTGTAACCACAGGCTCCCCAACAGATCCAGGGTTCTGGACAGCTTGTGTTGCTACCCCATACATCCAAGCAATTTTACTGTCACCCTGGGCTGGAACATGGGCAAGTCAGTCTGCCACACTGGTTTCAGTGGCATTGCTTACACTAGCACGGAGTTTGGCCAAAGGCTTACACTTGCCAATTTCCAAGTCTGTAGATTATAGCTAGAGGCAGGTGAAGTTGCCATCAGAGTATTGCCTAGTAGGTAAGAGTGGCCTGACCAACTCAGAAATGGTGAAAGGAAGCCAGAGAATGTAGCAGTTCTTTAAAAGGGGTATATTGTAATTGTTTACATCCACTTACTTTTCATCTCATTTTTCCTTAATTTCTCCATACTACATACCTAAAGCCTTTACAAGGACAGGCCTTAGCATGTGCCCAAACTCTCCCAAATTCAGTACCTTATTTTTCAAGGTTGCTTTTCTCAGAGACTGATCCAGCAGTGCCTTTAACACGTGCCTATTAGGACTGTTTCCCATGACATTCCTCCAGCAGCCCACTCATCTTTCCGTCATATTTTTTATTTCTGTAGCGGGTTGGGACTCACCACCTAGCACCTCCTGCCGGATAGTCCGGGAATTAGCTCAGTTCACCGCAGAGTGCCCTCCGCTGGTGGTGTCCCATCCATCTCTTGCTCCTTGTTGCCCTCTCATTTGGCGTCTGGACGTGCGTGGCTCCTCGCATGCAGCGTCCTCTTCAGGGCACTGCCCTCCAGCAGTACCCCCAAGTCCACACTCACCCCCTTCCAGGGGCAAGGGTTAGGTTCACAGCAGTCTTTTACCCTTCAGCTGCAGTGGCCAAGCACACCCTATATCAAGCTCCTTCTGGCAGGGGTCAGGTGTAGTTCATCAAGGCCACTTCAGCAGCCAGGTATAATATGAGGGGGGGGGGAGGGAGGGACCCAAGCCCACCCTCTACTCTGGGTCCTAGCCCAGGGACCCTTTGGCAGCAGCCATCCTGCCCTTCTTCTCTCCCTTAGTCCCTCTTGCTCTCCCTGGGCCACTTCCCCTGTGGCCCCTCTGCACCTGTTGGCCCTTCTGCTGGTGCTGGTGCTGGTGCTGGTGCTGGTGCTGGTGCTGGTGCTGGTGCTGGTGCTGGTGCTGGTGCTGGTGCTGGTGCT
>ML677339.1:4586905-4643224 GCA_007922305.1 Dermatemys mawii
GTGCTGGTGCTGGTGCTGGTGCTGGTGCTGGTGCTGGTGCTGGTGCTTCCCCCCTTGAAGGTCCAGGAGAGACTAACTGCATCTTTCCAGGACAGCCTTCTTATACTGCTCAGCCTGTCCCTGATTGGCTGGCTACAAACTCAGCCCTGATAGGGCCTCAGTAGGCCCTTTTCTTATTGGCTGACAGCCTTTGCCCACTCTGACATGGGAGTGGGGCAGCTGCCCCACTACAATTTCCCTATCATAGTGGATGAGCTGAGTCTGAATTATATATAATCTGCCTCCCCCTCCCCAACACATCCCACTCCCAGCAGCCTCTGAGAGGATTGGTGGTTGATTAGAGACAACTGCACTGAACCCTAGTTCTCATTTACAAAGATAGTCCTGAACCTCAGGGGTGGCCAACCTGTGGTTCCGGAGCCATGTGCTCTCTTCAGAAGTTAATATGGGTCTCCTTGTATAGGCATCGACTCCGGGGCTGGAGCTACAGGTGCGAACTTTCAAATGTTCCCAAGGGTGCTCACTGCTCAACCCCTGGCTCTGCCCCGACTCCACCCCTTCCCATCCACTCTCCTGAGCCTGCCATGCCCTTGCTCTTCCCCCTCACCAACTCCCCGAGCCTCCTGCATGCCACAAAACAGCTGATTAGGAAGTGTGGGGAGAGAAGTGTGGGGAGAGAAGGAGGGCTGCCAGTTGTGGGAAGAGCTCATGGGGAGCTGCTTACATATTGCTGTAGCTCTTTGGCAATGTACATTGCTAAATTCTGGCTCCTTCTCAGGCTCAGATTGGCCACCCCTGCTCTACCTATAGCTGCTTGTGCAGTTGTTTGTTTTTTCCAGCTCATAGACAGTTCACTTCTGAGCCTGGGATAGGAGCCTAGTCACTCAGATATACATCAAGTCTCAGCTGAATCTTCAAACTTTAGGGGACCTCTTCTCTCTGCCACTCTTAGATGCTTCTGCTGCTAACAAATCCTGACTCTTTTCAGTCTCGTTCCCCTTCAGGATGGCAGCAGCAGGATCCTCTGATGGGCCAGCAGCATATTTTCAAGGAAGCAGCTGGCACCAGCAATTCTGTTTTAATTTTAGCACCATTCTAGGTATTACCCTTCCAGCTGGGAGAGTTGAAAAGTCAGAGGAAAGGAGGGAGTTTGCACTTTCTGTAAGACTTCCTAGAGAGGTGTCATGTGCTCTGATATCCAGCAAATGGAGAGATCCAGAGTGGAACCACATTTGAAACGGCCTTGCAGAAATGCTTCATTCCATATATATCACATCTCCCTTCTGCCTCTCCCCCCGCCCCCGACAAAAGAGAATATCACAGAGGGAGTTGGGGGCCTGTTTGAAGGAGAGGGTGGCTTGTCTGAACACTTCAAACTAGAAAAAAGGTCCAAGTTCAACTTAGTGGGTAAAGATGTATTTTTGCAGAACCATCTTACATATCCCCAGTTATGAAGTGATAAAAACATAAATAGCTCCAAATAATCAGCTGTGGTCTATTGTGTCAAACCAGCTGATTTTTGACACAGACTGTACGGGACCTGAACATCCATTCAAATACATTACATGGCAGGGCTAAAGATGGGTCTGCCTCATGGAATTTGCAGCCAGAGATGTATATTAATTTGATTTTCCATAAAATTCAAGATCTCTAGTCAAGACAGGCAGTTCATTTTTTTTTAATGGACAGTAGAGGGTTTTCAGTTATTCATTATTGCTGGGGTTAATCGTCAATGTATTGGGTTGGTAAAGAAGGGGGCCTTTTAACACACAAACAACAATATGAACTATTGAGAGATGATTCGAGGTATGTGAAGTAACATGTTTTATCGGACCAACTTCTGTTGGTGAGAGAGACAAGCTTTGAAGCTTATAGAGAAGACAGGAAGAAAAGCTTAAAAGCTTGTCTGTCTTACCAATAGAAGTTGGACCAATAAAAGATATTACCTCACCCACCCTGTCTCTCTAATATCCTGGGACCAGCATGGCTACAACAACACTGCAAACAACAGTGACCACTGCAGGCCCAGTATGTCAATGTGACTGCTACTTAGGCACATTTACTTTGTACACTAAAAGCCCTTAGGACATTTTTATATGAATTATTTTTTCATGCACCTGCACAGCACTCAGGATCCTAAATGAAAGAATGTACTCTTTGTTTTAATTTCTGGCAAAATAGCAAAAGCAATTAATCACCTGCATATTTTCAATTAAAAAAACACAGCTGAGTTTTAGGAGTATTAAAATTGTCTCTGGAAACTGAAACAATAAAACCCTAATATTTCTCTAGGTCGTATAACCTAAAAGTTTCAAATGTGGGGACAGGCCCAAACCAAAACCATAGTTCTGGAGCAAGATGTCAACACTGAACCTCTAAGTGTAGAGTAACTCTTTTTTTCCTATCTAGGGAAAAGACAAAAAATTTTCCTGGTGGAGAATTTTAGGCACAAATGTTCAAATTAAGCATGCCCCACCGCAGTTATACATTTGTTAATTCCTAAATTCCATGCAAAAATACTATCTATGTACACACCTGTGCATGCACATGGAGCACTGGACACTCAGCTGGCTATGTGCACATTCAGATATCTAACTTGTGCGTGTCAGTTAATCACATAGAAGAGTAAGGTATGCCAGAATGAATGGTCACAATTACACATATAACTTCACCAAGAAGATTGGTCATGTGGCTGATGTGCTAGATTTAGCCTCAGGAGATCAATGTTCAAGTCTGCCAGATTCTCTGTGTGACAAAACAGTTAGTTTCTCATCTTTAAAATGGAAATGCTACTTTTCTTACATATTTGTGTCTCTTATCTATTTAGACTGTAGACTCTGGAGAAGGGACTATATCTTGTGCGTATATACAGACCCAAATCCATAAAGGGACTTAGGTGTTGCAAACCTAACTTTTAGACAACTTTATAAAAGAAAAAAATCACTAGAATCTACAAACCCTTGGTTAGGTGCCTAGGCTCTGTGTACAAATGCATGAGGAGAGATAGGTACTTGGGAATAGCATACATGATAAGCAGGGAGGTGCCTAAGATAGGCAATGGAAGATGCCAAATAGAGGGGTGTATCTTAAAACCAGCCCCTTCCTAAAGTTAATTTCAGGCTGCAGGGAAGCACCTATTTCTATTTGCAATCTGCAGACAGGAACTCCTCTTCAGATGACTTGGGCACTTAAGAACTTTCTTGCAAGAAATCCCTGAGAAGGTGGTGGTGGGGCTTCCCTTGTAGTTTTTAGTCAAGCAGGCAGCACACTCATCCAGGATGTGGGAGAACCAGCTTCAATTTCCCCTTTTGCCTGATGAGGAGAAGGATTTGAACAAGGTCCTCCCTCCACTTAGGAGAGTGCTCTAACCAGTGAGTGTGGGATAATCGGATGTGTGTACCCCTCAATCTCTTTGTCTGAAGCTGTTGCATTTTGGATAAATATTAAAATAGTCATTGGGCCAGAAAGTGTGAGAGAATGATTGGTGCTTCAGGCACCCACCTGCGAGGTCAAAGACCCAGATCCAGTTCTCCTTCTCAAATTACTCTATAATAGTTATTATTCTCATAGCGCAGAGCCTCATAAAGTCACATCACCATGAACAGTAAACACAATACACATAGTCATTGGCCAACAATCTTCCTCCATATTTCATGGTCTTCACATAGTCTTGGGAAGTGTCCCATACTGCATCCCAATCCATCAGCCACATCAAACCACGTTTGCCACAGGCACCCCATGCCCTTGGTACTTGTCCTTGCAAAACTTGCTTCAGCTATTTTCCTCTGCTCATCTGACTCACATATTCAGCAAACTCAAGTTTTATTTGTATGATCAAATTGATAATATCAGCTACCCTCCAGTTATGCTGTAAATTCAGCTGATTACCACTATATTAGTAGTGTGTGAGGTATAGTTAACACTCAGCAGTCACCTATAGCATTTCACTTTGAAGACAGAAAGCCTCTCTTAGTGTCCTCCTAGCAATAATATGGCTCAGAGATGACAAGTTTAATCCTTAGGCACATAAGTTTGAATGTCTCCAAAACAGTATTTGTTGGTAGGAACATTAACAGCCACTGAATCAGAGCACCTAATAGAACCTTAATTATAGCAGCACTAGTGAAAATCTGTGAAAATAAATGAAGATGATGGAAAGATGAAGCATAAGAAAGAGGGAAATGAGAGTATGGAAATAAGGCTCAAGTCATTAAAAACATTAGAAAAGAGATTTATAAAGTAATAACCTCCAATTGTTAATGAAACAGTGATGCTAGGCCATTGTTACTGTACATTATCTTAAGCTTAATTTTATGCCTGAAAAGAAGCTGAAGCTGGCAAAAAAATTGAACTCAGTAAACTAAGTGATTTAACTGCTGGCATTCAATATCGATATTCAGTCAGGTGGAGGCAGCCTGCAGCCCAGGGTCTTAATCTGTATCAGACTGCAGAGATTTGTTCTTGGCTTCATTTTTGGTCTCTCTCTCTCTCTAAATCAATACTCAAAGCAACACTACATTAACAGTCTGGCTTGAACCCACAAAAACAAAGACCCTGATTCTTAGGGCTAGACACTCTAAGCTCAGTGCAGGACTTGGGGCAGGGGAGGATTGCTGATTCTGGGGCCAGCAGGGATCAGTCCACTCCCAGTTATAGGTTAGAGCAGTCAAAAATAAAGCACTGTCTAATTTTTTTTTAATAAAATGTAGTCAAAGGCAGTAAAGTTCTCATCCTGGACTAATGGAATGCAAAAAAAAAATTTTTTAAATCAAAGTTGGTTTTGAGTTACAGGAGCAGGAAAAGCCTATGAAACCACAAACATTTGTATGTTCTCCAGTAAGTTTTAAATGGCAAACCAAATTAACCATATTTGGTAACAAACAGGAAATGAAGCCTACAGGCTGAAAGCTCTAGTGATAAATTATTACATGGATTAGGTAAGGTAGGCAATGGGAGCTATTAGAAATGCTAGAAATATCTTTCAGCCATTAGAAATGCTAGAAATATCCGTCTAGCATTATAAAGTCATTGGCACTCTGACAGATGGTTGGACAGAAAACTACTTTTGTTGTACAAGTGGGACCAGTTATAATAATACTTTTTAACTGACTGTTGTAGTGGAGCGGCTGCCCCACTCCCATGCCAGAGTGGGCAAAAGTAGGCCAGAGAGGCTGCATGGGCTGTCAGCCAATGAGAAAAGGTCTTACTGAGGGCTAATCAGGGCCAAGCTTGTAGCCAGCCAATCAGAGATTGGCTGGGCAGTACAAGAAGGCTGCCCTGGAGCAAGGCAGTCAGTCTTTCTTGGACCTTCAAGGGGGAAGGTCTGACTCCTGGGAAAGGAGCTGCAGCACTAGGGACAGCATAGTGCTGGGCAGGCCCAGGGGAGCAAAAGGGAACTCCAGCCTGGGTACCTGTTAGGCTGCCGGCCCTGAGGAAAGGGCCAACTGGTACAGAGGGGCCACAGGGGAAGTGGCCCAGGGAGAGTGAATGGGAATTACAGGAGAGAAGGAGGGCAGGATGGCTGCTGCCAAAGAGTCCCTGGGCTGGGACCCAGAGTAGAGGGTGGGCCGGGGTCCCCCCCTTCCCCCTCACATTGCACCTATCAGCTGAAGTGGCCTCAGTGGACTGCACCATACCCCTGCCAGAAAGGGCTCAATGTGGGGCGTGGTTGGCCACTGCAGCTGAAGGGTGAAAGACTGCTGTGAACACCCTACCCCCGGAAGGGGGTGCGTGTGGACTTGGGGCTACTGCTGGAGGGCAGTGCCCTGAAGAGGACGCCTGAGGCAAGGAGCTACACATGTCCAGATGCTGACGGGGAGTGAGAGATGCATGGGACACCACTAGAGGAGGGTGCTCCGCCACTGAACTAAGCTAATTCCCAGACTGTCCGGCAGGAGGTGCATGGTGGTGAGTCCCAACCCATTACAAGTACACAGGTCCAGAGTCATTCCAGGGTTTGTGCCGGTGGCAGACAATTAAGTCTCTAGTGGAAGGAAGGCTCCAGGATTGTAGCAATGCAGAGTGGAGAGGAAGCACTGGTTCAGGGCATCTTTTCAACAAGGACTCCTCAGGAGATACTATAAATCCCAGTTCCCAGAGGATGGTAGTGAAGAGTTAAACACCCATGTTTCATCTAAGCACCATAAGACTTCCAGTCCAGTCATGCTTAGGTAGTAATCAATACATTGTACAGTAAATGCCAGGCACAGCTGCTCAAAATGTAGGATTTTTAAAAAAACACAAACATTAATGAAAAATTCAACCTCTTTGGCTGAAAAATTTCAAAACTGGAAAATTTTCCACCAGCTCTTGTGCCAGATATACACTGAAGCCTCTTCTCAAGAATATATAAGACCCATTTAGTGAGTGGAAGGGAAGAAAAGTTATGTTGGTCAGTATTTCCCATTTAACAGCTCTGTGAGTAAATTAGATGCGTACATGAACCGTTTGTGGAGGTGTATGGGACATGGTGCTCTACTGTCAGTTAGCAGCCATGATAAACTTGTGGTCAGGAGCTTGCTTGGTGCTAAGCCATGACGGCTACTGTTTCGTATCTCAAGTGCCAGTTAGGGATCCAGTCGTGTAATACTGAGCATCTGCACCCTCATTAACATCAATGGAAGAGCAGACAGTAGATCAGCAAGTCACATTACTCTCTGAGGTTATTGTGTGGCAACTTCCATACATAGAGCTGTCATCACTGTCAAATCTTTGGAAAGCATCAAGAGAGTGTTTAGCCCTAAAAACAACAGCCAATACATTTTTGGCAGAAAGCAGTCACGGACTGGAGAGTTCCTTTCATTCTCTGCTCGTGCCACAGCAGCTCTACTTTACAATGTGTGCTAGCAAAGCAGCAGGAGCAGCCGCAGCGGCAAAACAGCCTGTTCTACAAAGAACCACTTGTTTTGCTGGCTTTCCACAGCATGTGTGAAGTATATAAGACTGACTGCTCTCTGGTGTCCAACCCCTTTGTGCTGTCCTTGCTGCAGCTGTATAGGTCTACAGTATAAAAATGTGTTGTACACAGAACCTCCATCACATAACACTGTGCTAATTACTTTTACCAGATTTCCTGTTCTGAGTACCCACCTTGCTCCACCCCTTGAAGGATTCAAATCCTTAGCACATACTTTTGAGTTTGCACCATCAAATGTATTCACCTTTGGACGGAGAGTGGTGACATCTCCTAGCAGTTGGGTGATCTCTGAATTAGGCTCTGTGGTCTCTGGGTGGCCAATTCTGTGCCAGACTTCTCCCCTATGATGAAAACATTGCTCTGCTTCTTATAAAAGAGGCACGTAGTGATTGATATTAAAAGGATGCTGTCAGGTAAGCCAATACCTAAAAGCAGTAAAAATATTTTTAGGATTTCCCAGCCCTGCCCCACCCAGCTCCAGATGACTTTTGTTGACTTCAAACAAAAACAAAAAACAAATCTCTAGGTGTTTGCAAACCCAATATTGCAACATTTTCTCATAGAGAATCTAACAGATGGAATCCTCTAGAAGGCTGATTATAAGCAAAAATAATGTCAACCAGCCTGTTCTCATTTTCTAAGCTAAGAAAAATGCAAAAAATAAACAAAGAAAATAAATTTTGAAGTTGTTTTGTTTTTAATAATCAGTGCTGGGTATTTCCACAAGTGAGGAAATGTGTTCTTTTTAACTATTGTGACAAAGCTCCAAGTCTGTACTTGTGAGTCCTGTGCTTCCTGGCAGATTTAGGGGCCTCAGAAACTCATCTAGGCCCCAGAGTGACCTCCCTTTCTCAGTATAATTGGCAAGAGTCACCACCTAGTGAGTTACCTTCATCACAGGCCAGTATGGAAGATGGAAGAGGGGGGAGCCCGGGCCCGCCCTCTACTCCGGACTCCAGCCCAGGGACCCTAATAGTATCAGCTAAGATGGCTGACCTTTTAGGCACAAAACACAATACGATTCCCTGGGCTACTTCCCCACAGCAGTCCCTGCTTCTTCAAACTCCACTTCACCCTTACCTCAGGGCCTCCTTCCTTCTGGATGATATGTTGTCCAACACTCAGTCTCACCAACAGCATAACTTCCTTCCACAGCTCCTGACACCCACACCCACCTAACTGGGAGGTTTTTATCTGGTTTCAGCCAGTCCCTGATTGGCTTCAGGTGTCCCAATTAGGCTAGCTGTTTCTACTCCTTTCTAGAAGATTCTTGATTGGCCTGGAGTAGCCTTTGTTTGGCTATCCAGGGAACAGGGACCTGCACATCCTGAGACTAATATACCTGCCTTCCAGCACTCTCCTATATCCTTCTGGACTGACTCCGTCACGCTATATAATGGGGCCTGATTCTCCACTGCCTTACACATAGTGTCATCACTTACACCCATGCAAAGTGAGTGGGAAGTGGGCCTAACATGCTACCGAACCACAATGGTCCTATTTTATACCTTGCACAAGAGGAAGGGCCCAAAACAACTCTCATTGAAATCAATAGGCTCTCTTAAAGGAGCACTACAAGTTGTTTGGCAGCAGAGAATTTGTCCCAAACTTATACAAAAATCAAATGTAGTTTTCCATGTTTTCATTGTTCCATTGGGTGAACAGCACCCCAAAGATAGAAAATGTGTTGTCTTGCTGAGAAGTTCACAGATTTGTTTCGGACATGAGGCACCAATGGGATAATTGGGCAGCAAGGAAGGACAAAAGGGCAGAACTTAGCTCTTCAGTAAGGACTAGTACATAGCATGATGAGGTAAGGATTGAGCCCTGTGGGACTTTGGTTCTAATGGGAACTGAGTATTCCAGGAGGTGCTCAACATCTCACGGGAGCAACGAACCATTGTTGAGAAGCCAGTTATCCATGCTGGACATGAACTAGGGGAGATGTCATTAGTACCACATAAACAGTTCTTTGTTAGCGGCAGGTGATGCATGTAGATGAGGCATGATGCAGTGTTCACTATAATTTTGTTTATTCCTGTGGTAGATTATAGTAGTATTCTCCTTAAGCTGTGTGACAAGTGAAATTCATTAAGTGTTATCCTTCCTACCATAATTATCTCAAGGAAACTTCATGGTTAAGGCCCTAAACCTACAAACATTTTTGCACATGCTTAACTTTACAAACAGAAGTAATCCTACTGCTTCAATGGGATTACTCACATGCAAAAAATTACTCAGTTGCATTAGTGTTTGCAGATATCAGCCTAAGTTTGTAACTAGTTAATTGCAACCCAAATCCCTTAAATGTAATGTTTTGCCAGAGGGGAATTTACTCCAGAAAGTTTGAGATTGCTCAGCAGACATGTTTGGGGAAATCTTTGAATTTGAAAAATGAGGTTTTTCACTTCTGGAAAATATTCTAACATCTTGGAGCACTGAGCTCAAAAAAAGATTTGTCTATTACCTCCACATTTATTTCAATGATCTGTCCTCAACCAGTGCCTATCATTAATATTTTAGTAATTTGCTGGGACTTCTGAATCTCTCAACAGTCCATGGTCTCTATAGGGTTCACACAGTCCCTTAATTTAAAAGGAAGCTAGGAAGTCCTTAGGGGCCAAAGGACTTACTGTCCAGCCTTGAACCAGACAGTCTAAAGACCTTATGAAGTCTGTAGAAATAGTGGCAAAGAAAATTTGATACTGTTCTACAAGTGGAAGACAATGATATGGAGTTATCCTCTAAGATGTAATCAAATGTGTACACTTGGTGAAGAATTAGATACTTCCTAATAGCAGGGAATTTTCCTTTGGACAATTTTTATCAAATCAAGGCAATTCGTATATTAAAAAAACTTAGTTATGATTTCGAATGTGCTAAAGGATCTGGACTTTAGGTTTAGGTTCATTCTAAATAATCATAAGTCTCTAATTCTTTTTGACTTAAGATACTTTGTATTTGGGCAGTTTTACCTATCGCTAAGATATGTCTGGACGCAAGATTGAAAATTTGGCTTGACTCTTCTTAGCCAAAAAAAGGAAAATGCACACTCAATACTCTCCACATAAAAAATTAGGGATAAAAAAAAAATCATGAAAAAACAAGAGACTATAAACTCCAAGCAAGTGACTGTATTGCTATTTGTTTTGTGCTCTCAAGGATTTGTGTAACCCTTCACAGTGGTTTGCTAAATATAATCATGCAATTAGAAAACAAGGTCTGTGTATTCTCATATTAATTTATTTCCACATGTGTAACGTCCTAATTGTTAGAAAAAAACTTCTTGGTTTATTTTCACTTAGTAAGAGTTAAATATCGGAACTTTATATTTATTACTGCTGTGGTCTTCCCAAAAGCCTTAGTAAATACTTTTTATGGTCTCAATGTTATTGCTACTGTTTTTCATAGCTATGCAGGAAGGTTTTAGCCTTAAATATGTTGCTGTTAATGTAGCTAATTGATCTTTTTTGGGGCAGCAAAACTTTTAATAGGAAAACAATCTGCTTCGCCTTTCATTGTCAAAATGTACTCAGCATTATTCATTTTTCACATTACTTCAAAAAGACATTAAATCCTAGAGCAATTATCCTGTAAGCAGGTAATCAGTGCCATAGTACCTTAAGGTAACTAAGAATCACTGGAATAAGCCCTGGACAAGATATGACAAACATATCCTTAGAAAATTATAGCGCCTATAACCTGTATTCCCAAACCTGCTGAAGGTACATGACATAAATAGCAAAAAGGAAGAAATGAGTATCAGCTATCCATTTTTATACATCTTTCTTGGATTAGGGGGAGAATAGATGAAAACTACTAGTTTGAAGAATAAAACTTAAGGTCTCACTCAGTTCATTCAAAGAAATTCATTTAGAACCACAACAGTGCCAAGTACACATACCAAGTAGAGTGTCTGTGGCATGATGTTATAGAACAGGCATCAGCAACCTTTGGCATGTGGCCCGCCAGGGTAAACCCCCTGGCAGGCCGGGCCGGTTTGTTTACCTGCTGCCTCCACAGGTTCGGCCGATCGTGTCTCCAACTGGCCGTGGTTCGCCTCTCCAGGCCAATGGGGGCTGCAGGAAGCGGCGGCCAGCACATCCCTCAGCTCGCGCCATTTCCCGCAGCCCCCATTGGCCTGGAGTAGTGAACCGCAGCCAGTTGGAGCTGTGATCGGCTGAACCTGTGGATACGGCAGGTATACAAACCGGCCTGACCTGCCAGGAGTTTATCCTGGCAGGTCACGGGTCAAAGGTTGTCGATCTGTGTTCTAGAAGGATTCTAAAAACAGTCCCGCAATGTGATCAACAAGGTGTTCAGCCACAATGTGTAGGGAAACCCCAAGGACTCTGATTTGCAATGTGGCTGATGCTCAGCTTTAAAATGGTACAAGAGGGTGCCATGTAACCAGTGAACAGGCCAGGTGAATGGCAGCTGGCTCTGAGGAAATTTTTAAAAAGGAGCAAACATTACCACGGTGGATCAGGGAGAGAGGTCACAGGGTCTTGGCAGAGGAAGATTAAACCTAAAAATACAGTCTCTAGTTCTGACTTTCACTTACACTAAACTGCTCTGGAATTAAGTAAAATTACATTTATACCCTTTTTTAAAGGGTCTTTTGCTCTGTCAGAGCAGCATAATGAGGCTTTAATGTAAATAAGAATCAGGACCTCTTCTTGAAGAATTCTCCAAGATCTAAATTCCTCGCTCAGACAATTTCCATTTACTTCTGTGGAAGATTGCCTGAGTAAGGATGTAAACATTTGGCCAAACATAGGCAAAGGATGGTGGTGTAACATAAAGCAGGTATCTGTAGCCTCACCTTGCATGAATAACACTGGCAATTGTCTACTGCTCTTTTTTTCTATCAGCAATTTCCTTTTTTAGTGTGATTTGAAATAACTTTACATATCAACATATGAACATCGAGATTGTGCCCTTTTAAGCCCAAACCTAAGCACTGGTATCAAAAGCAAAGAATATGGGATGTGTGTGCGGGCAAGGTGAGAGAGTAGGTTTTTGAATTACAGATTTGGTAGCAGCAGGCACATCAGTCTTGAAAGTCTGTGTTGTTTGTTGTCAATTTTCCAGTAATCCAAGCTTTTCCTGTGCGCTGCCCACCATGTGAGGCTGTCTCTCATTGTGCTGGAATACTGAACATTCTGCATTCACATGGTTCCAACCAACGTGTTCAAAACAGGTAATTCACATGCCCATATTGAAAGCTACTTTCATGTACTTCTCTGTCAACTCTGCCCACATGCAGGCTGCTGCTGCACAGCCTTATATTTTGGATCTTTTGGATTAAAGCACCCAGTTAATACTAATACAGCTGATTTTTTAATTATTGTTTTGCAGATGATCAGCAGTGGAAAAACCAAAGTCAACCTTCAAAAGTTGAAATTGGATCCTGGGTGTCAGTCACAAAAATAGTAATTGTCTTCTCTCTTGCTCTAGACAGACACGTTCTTTTCTTGTATGCATCAAAGACGACGCCCCATTTTTTTGAAAGGGCCTCCATGTGTGTGCATGCCAACATGCACATGCAAGCACCTGCACATTTCTGGCACTAACACTTGTGCACAGCCACGTCAGAATCTCCCAGCTGTGGAGAGAAAGCTGTCACACACAGAAAGCCCCAACTGTTCAAGCTATTGCTCATGTGAGTAACTTTACTCATGTCAACAGCCCCACTGATGGAGTGAACTGACCACTATGCCCCATTACCCTTAAGGGAGCAAACTACCCCATCACACCCAGACTTTCACAATATCAGATAAATATCTTTTAAATACCGCTCTGCTCACAAAACTTTTCCCTGGAAATGTTTAAAGGCTATCATTATCGTCGGCATAGCCCTGAAAGCTTTATTGTGCATTTTCTTTTTATTGAATGAAAACCCTTTTTGTAATAGCATCTTCTTCTGTTAGCTTAATGTAATCGCATTACCAAAAAAAAAAATATTCTCCCTCGACTAACATGTTCTTGACTACTTTATTATTATGTCTGAAATGAAAATTCTGCCTAATACATAGACAACTGGTTACATGATCCAGGTTCAAGCCACTGCAAGGCTGCTTCACCTGTGCAAGTATTTGCAGGCTGTCCAAGACCCAGATTCAGTAACTATCATAGGAATATTGTTCTCCTCTTGACCGGCAACGATGCCAGCTGCACATGGGCAGATGTCTTTAATGTGGCTTGACTCACTTGAGGTGTGGCTTGCTAGATGAAAGGTTCAAGCTGCAGAGCTGCTAGTGTAATGAATGAGAATTCACTAACTAATCCTACTAAATTATCCTCTGTTACCACTTTATTATAGTGGCTACAATACAGCTTCCAATCTCAAAGCACTTCAAAAACTTAACACAAGCTGCACACGGGGAACACTCATCTACCCCTGAAATATCACCAAGCATGGGTGAAATGAAAATATCTCTGCAGAAGAGACAGTGACAGGTAAGGGCCCAACTGAAATAGAAAAGGGGATTTAAGACAGCAGAAAGCAACTCTGACATAAATAACAACAAATACATTGGAATATGGCAAGCAAATGAAGGATAATCAGGGGAAACACCAGGGGTGAAATCCTCGTCCTAGTCAAGTAAATGGGAGTTTTGCTATTGACTTCAGTAGGGTCAGGATTTCACCCTAGATCTCTAGTGAATATAAGTTGTCAAGATCTTGATCGTATCTATAATCTGATGGATGGCACCTACAGCAGCACTGTGCTCCTGAACACCATCCTGGGACATTGGCTCAGTACTGACCCAGGCAGGAAAAGGTGGTACCTACTGACTCATCACCACCACATTTTTTAGCACCTACCTGTGCATCTTCATGGGAGATCGGCCATCCAAGACTGCTTCAGTTGTTTGGTCTACTTTGGACATTATCAGGCTTCAAGGTGATATGGCAGCAAATCTCTCCTGCTCAATGGAGCCATCTGCTGGGTAACTTTGTGCACTGCACTCTTGGTAATCTAGGAGCATGTCAAGAAAGCTCAGAACAGATTGTTAGTTCCTCTTTGTTTCTTTTAAATTATTTGTATTGCATTCAGTTTCAAAGAAATCATAAAGCAAGAGGTTTTATACAGAATTGGTTATAATAGTCTGTGAATGTTTTAAGGCCAAGAACTCTTTCTTATTGGATTTATCAGACTTTTGTATGTATACCAGTAACTCTGCCCTTCTGGGAAAAGCAGACATTCCATTAATTTTCCATCTGAGTTTGTAATTCATGCTTTGGTAAAATTACCATGAAAAACATTTTAGATATAAAGGTCAGATGTGTAGTTTGCTTAATGTTAACAACTAAATGTGAGGAACAGAAATCAGTATACTGTTTCCAGCTCTATTACAGAGACTCTGTAAAACCTTGGGAGTAGAGAATTTCTTCCCCATGCATTCATTCTAGTATTGACTGCGTGAAGGCCTACCGTGGAATCTGGATATTGCTTTCTGCTTTTTTCATCTGAGAAGCAGACTATCCAAGACACAGGGAAGGTTTCGTAATAAACGGAAGTTAATCTCTAGCAGTCTTCTCAAAGTGACTATTTTCCAAGTCAAATTAGATAGGCTAGGAACTATAGTCCTGAATCAATTTCTATCTGGGGAAAATCCATTCAGTTCTTGCTAGGAAGGGGCCCAAATACTAGTATAATGGGGCTATTTTTCCTAACACTTTCATAGTGTGGATCTCTTTTTAATAGACAAATTCACCCATGGACTACCTCCCTTCCCATTCACAGCATAACCACAGCAAATACAGCAGTTACTTACCAGGAAAATGACATTAGGAAAGTGTTTAATGCATGTTTTAGCTTCTTTCAATGAGAGTTAGCAGTTGGAAACAAGGAGGACCCATCCCCATGTGACCATGCCGGTTCTCCCTGGACCACCAAGTGCTCTGTGGATGACATTTGACACAGTGCAAGGGAATATCTGCACTATAATTACCCACCCAGGTAAGAGCCATTGGTGTCAACAATGTAGAGGTCACCCTTCTGGCTGATAGGGAAGGCTAATTGTTCATCATCAAGAAGGGATGAACAAATGTGAGCTGGAAAAAGGTTTACTCTAGAAAGAAGTTGCGATGTTCAGTGATCACTCAGTGCTCAAGGTGCTTGCAAGAGCTCTGCTTTATTCTGTGTTTGGTTCTAACTCACTGTGCATAATAGCAAGCACTTTATAGTGCCTCACCCACACTCTCTATCTAGGAAGATCAGCCCTTAAAGGCACAGTCCCCAGTACAAATAAGTATTATTGGGAGGAAATTTTGCTTCGGTGAAAGAGGCAGCAGAAATCGGAGCCCCTTTCTCATTCTTGTGATAGCTCATAAATCTCATTTTTTGAGCCATCACAGTGAGCCTAAAGAAAAGGAAAATCTAGGGCAATTCAGACATTAGAAAGTCCTATCTAGTGTTCAGAAAGCATAATTTTCATTCCCTCAGTACTCACAGAATTATTTATTTACAGAATTTGTACCTTCTTGTGTGCTCTGTTTGGGGGTCTCTACATTAATCACCCTTTTTCTGTACCCTACTACTTTGAGGTCCTTTTGCTATCCTCTAATCCTTTCCTTCCATAACCCTCCTTAGCTACTGGTCTTGAGAACCTGACACTTTCTGGCCTTCACTAAAACCTTTTTAGCAATGTGTGTCAATTATGTTGTGGGCAGAGGCAACCTAGCATAGGGCTATTTTCAGAAGTAAAGTACATTTCTTTCCAAATCTTTTAGTCTCTTGGATTAGAGATTCACCTCTGTGAGGCAGCTATCTTCTAAATTAATCTGAAATAAGACATGCTTGTCAGGCCTGTTACTTTTCAGGCACATTATAAGGGCAGTTTCCTCTCACTCATGTATCATTACCATCACAGCTCGCTCCTGTGTCATTACCAGCCATGGAAAAATAGGAGTTCCAAAGTGCCAGAAAGCAGTTCCATCACCTGTCAAGTGGCCACTAAAAAAGTCCCAGAGATGCTTTTCATGCAGGATCTTGCATTTTGCATTGGTTTTGAAAGTGGGCCGGAGAGGTTTTGTTGCTGAGGTCACTGAATTTCCAGTCACACGGTGAATATTTGTGTCTTGACAAGTGTGCGTTTAGCATCAGCAGTGAGAGTTAAATGATATCCTCCTCTGCTATTTGAGCCACATGCTGAGTTTCAGATCCATGCACTGTTAGAGATTAGAAAAAGACACATCCCCATCCCACTTATTCCTGTTTTATAGTGGGCGAAGAAAAATGCACCCTCTCTAAAACATAGAATACAACCTCAATTACCGAAAACATAAAGGAAGTGTTTTCAGTATCGGAAACATAAGCCTTCCACAGCTCTTTCCTTCAATTCCAAAATCACTCCAAACCATGGTCTACATGGTGGTATTTGTATTGTGGTAGCAGCTAAAAGCCTAAGCCAGGGACTGAGGTCTAACTGTACACACAAGAAACAAAGACGAGGCAATCCCGGTCTGCAATCAGCACTGTGAAGAACTTGGCAAAGATGGAGATTTCACTAGGCTACAGTAATTTAGGTCAGTAGTTCTCAAGCAGGGATCCGGGGGCGCGTAAGGGGCCGTGAGCAGGTTTCCAGGGGTCCACCAAGTAGGGACGGCATTAGACTCACTGGGACCATCAGCAGAAAGCTGAAGTCCCACTGCATGGGGCTGAAGCCCAGAGCCCCAGGCCCGCCACCAGGGGCTAAGGCTAAAGTTTGAGCAATGTAGCTTCATGGGGGCTCCTGCTTGCTACCACCTAACACCAGCCCTGGCTTTTATATGCAGAAAAACAGTTATTGTGGCACAACTGGGCCATTGAGTTTTTATAGCATGTTTGGGGGACCACAGAAAGAAAAAGGTTGAGAAAGCTGCAAAATTTACAAGCAGATTTTGAATTCTGTGGAGTTAAAGTGGGTCAGTTTAGCTTATTATAGAAATAGGGACCTGCTGAAAGGATAGATCCAGGAATTTGGTTCAGGCCCAGCTCTAATTTGCATGTAAAGATATGCAGTAATTGTTAAAGTTTTCCAGGTGCAAATGTATAGCTCCAACCTGCGTACATTAGGCTCCAGAGTGCTGTCATCTAAAGACTCAGGGCATTAATCACCAGCATTCTGTTTTGAAGGTACATAAAGTTGCACAATTAGTTGCACTGCTGATCCCTTGCTGTTTTTTAAGCAGCAGACATCGGTTTCAATAAGGCATGATACTGGAAAAAGAGGACTGCTGGTTTGCTACAGTGCAGCAATTGCTATCTCTCTTTCCAGAGGAGTGGTACATATTACTTGTAATAGAGGTTGTCTTCCTCCATACTCTATCCCTCATGCTCAACTCTAGCCTCTACACACGCTTTTGCCCTAACCTCCTCCATATGTCAGCTTTTAATGCAACTCTTCGTAATAGCTTCACATACAACTTTTCTGCAAAATAAATGTGTTGCGCATACGCAATTAGTACCAATAATTATATTTACACTGTTTATTTCATTTAAACAAATGGGTAATCAGTCTTGTTCAGGAAGCAATTTCCTGTGGATCTTTTCTAAACATTAAGCAAGTGCATTTAGTTCTTATGAAAGTGAGGTATTAATAACATTGTCTTGTTCCAATGTGAACCATTAGTGGTCTGCAAAGCATTGGTCCACAGGGAGCTGATTAGTTTCATGGTCCTGGCTCTCCCCCTTGTTTTTAGCTGTGAGGAACAGAGGAGATGGGTCAGGGTGATGACATGAAGACAAGGAGACAGTGTGAATAGTATTTTTCAGAAAGGAACTAATGCAATAAGTGTTTTTACAGAAGATAAAAATACATTAAATTCTAGCTTAATATTCTTCCATCTAAGCAGATATCCCAGTTGCACAGAGATATTGTGTGACCATGAATGGGAGAGAAGGTGGCCCATGAAACAATATCTCTGTTACGAGAAGGTCTTCACTATGAAAGATTGTTATAACAGCATCCTATATCTCTAGTAAAGAGGGGTTGGGACGCTGTCAGAGTTTTGGATTTGTCCTGTCCACATCCAAGTTCTGGGCCTGGACCCTGCCAATGATATCTTTCTCCTCTCCCTCCTCCAGTCTTTTGACAGCATGTTGCTGTGTGCCTGTGTACTATCCAAAATGATGTCTGGCTTCATAGAGACTTGAGTACTGAGAGCGAGCATTAGAGATTCAACCTTTTCTCCTTGCACTAGAGCAATGGTCCTCAAGTATGCAGAGGTCTTTCAGGGGGATCCTCAACTCATCTAGATATTTGCCTAGTTTTACAACAGGTACTAGTGAGTTCAAACTAAAGTACGAACTAAAGTTTCATACAATGACTTTTTATACTGCTCTACATACTGTACACTGCAGCCCCAGTACCTTCATAGGCCTTCTATTAGGCCTGCAGGTTTACCAGGCTGGAGCTCCATAGCTCCCTTTGCCCTTCCTCAGCACTGCTCCACCTTAGGTACCTTGCTCCCAGGCAAGTAGATCCTTCTCTCTCCAGGGCTACAGTGAGACTCCTCCAGCTCCTGGCCCCCTGCCTCTTATAAGACCAGCTGTAGCCCGACTGGAGTGTGGGTCCATCTGTGGCTGCTTCCCCAATCAGCCTTTCACAGCCTCCACCCTCTCCAGGGCTGCTTTTAACCCCTGTTCTTCAGGAATGGGGCAGCTGCTCCACTTTATGGACTTTCAGACTCCATCTTCTCCCAGTCTTTGCCATGCCAAGCTGGGGAAGATGCAAAATGCTCAAGGACCCAGTTATAAATCAGGTGTTCTGAGTTCAGTTGAATATCTATCTCTTCATCACCCCACAATGTCTATAACTGCTCTATTTAGGCAATCTAATTTGCACAGATGAGGGGCTTCCAGAAAACTCGGCCCCAAACCACTAGAGTAGAAAATTCTACCAAGAATGCCATATAAGTAGTGCCCATGTGCATAAGGATTCATTGCACCACTGCAGTGTGCTGCACTAATGGAGACTGACATAGAGGTGGGTGGCATAGTGATTAACGTAGCTCTCAACAGTTGCATTCCACATAAAGGTGTGATTGCCCATGCATCATTGGTAACAAATGTGAGTGGGAACCCATAGTGTGTTACAGGTGGTCTACACTGTGATTAAAATGACAAATTTATGTAAGACAAACAAGGCCACAAGGGCAATCCTCTTCCCTTACAATATTCTTCATGGGACAAAACTCCAGTTCTTACGGTCTTGTCTGAAAATCTCTCTCTCTATCACTATGTTTTTTGTACAGTGCCTATCACTGTAGTGTAGTATCTAGGCCTGAACAACCTTGAGGATACAGGTGGTTTTGGGTTTCATAAAGGTGTAGCCTCAGGTTCCTTCCTGTTTTCTGGATCCTTTAATAATCAAAGCTAATTTCAGCTTTTTTTAATATAAATTTCTAGTCCTGTGCGAGAGAGAAATAGTAGCCTTAAAAATAAAGTCATCATCAGCAGTGAAAATTTGTCAGTCTTTTGCCCCAAGAGATCACAGGTATCCACAGTCCCACCTATTGTCATCCATTACTGACCTTTACAATTAGCTATGGTTTTGAAGGACCTCAGATCAAATGCAGCTTAAGGCAGATGGTTCTTTCTGAGCTGGCACTGACACAAGGTCCCTTACAACTAACAGTTGATTGCTTCCAGCTGAACCCTGCACCTTTGCTGGGAAATCAGCGTAGCCTCTGACCACAGGAAGGACATCTCAATACTGTATTTAAACACAAAGGGCTAAATTTGTTTCAGAGATGAGTAGCAAAGCTGCACTCAATGGAAGTGTGAATGTTACATATAGGATTTGGTTTGGGTTTTGGTGCAACTTTGGTGCTCTTATTTGAAAGTTTGTCCTAAAGGTTTTCATCATCATTACATCAGTAAGATCTAGGTCAGGCATAGCAAAACTGGCTCATGAGCTGCATGTGGCTCTTTTACAGTTGAAATGTGGCTCACAGCATCCCTCCACGCACTCCCTCATTCTCCATCTACCATACTGGGTGTGGAGAACTCAGGGCATCTGCCCTACAGTGGGATGGTGGAAATAGGGGCTTCTGCCCTGCAGTGGAGTGGGACTAGGGGCTTTAGCCCCAAACGGAGGCATTGGGACAGAAGTCCTGTGCGCTGGCAGGTGCCACCCCAGAGGACAGGTTATGCATGTCTTGCAGCTCTCAAAATTCTGACGATTGTTGTATGCGGCTAGGAGAATTGGTAAGTTTGGCCACTCCTGATCTACATGCTAAGTCAGGGGTCTACAAACTTTGAGATGAGGGCCATATTAGATTTTTGAAGGGGCTTCGCGGGCCGAAGCAACTGTGAAAAAATTCAGTATATGCAAATATATGCAAAATACCCTCCCTTTGCTCCTCCGGCCACTGCTGCGGGGGCACTCACCCGTCCGTACACGGGGCCGCCGGCAGCAGCTTGCGGGGGGTGTAGGGGAGGCAGCGGCAGCTTCTCCATGTGCCTGCTCAGCTGGAGGGCTGACAAATCAAAGCCACAGGCCGGATTCGGCACCCCGGGCCGTAGTTTGGAGACCCCTGTGCTAAGTTAATACTAATAGAATATGGAAAGAGCTACAGAAGTGCTGCTGTGTTCCAACTGCAATTACAGGCAGATAAGCCAAGAACTGAGTTTATGTGGTAAATTAATTCTCAGAATTGTGTGATTTCTTCTGTTTCATTTAAAGACTCTGTGGCAAACATGATAAATTGTTTAGCTGAATCTAGAAGAAATTTCCCTTTGGGCTCAACTCCTTGGCAGATTGTGACATGAAGTGTTAAGTAAATATATGCTCTCTCATTCCCATATGCTTTTAACATATTGAAAGAGTTATCAATTTGTGTTACTACTAGCAAATCTGCCCTACAGTTACCTCTCCTCCAGTGACATATCCATAACTAAAGTAGCTTCGGTTCAATGCTCACTTGTGTAATCAATCAACAGTATCTATCTAATTATCATGCTAAATCTGCCACCTGAAAATGATATTTTAACAAAACCAGCATGGGCATATTTCTTTTTCCAATAGATATAGCAGAATTCCCATCAGTAGCTAGAGAGAGTTATGTTTCATAATGATTATACCACTAGGAACCTGTATTTCACAGCTGCAAATTATACCCACAAAATATGACATGTTTAGTGTGAAGGAAAACCCCCAAATGGTTTAGGGCATTTAAACCAATCAAATTGTTGTACGTAAATATGCATGCAGCACCAACATTACACTATCATCTATCCCCTATATATTTTATATGCTGTAAATTATAACCATTCTGTGCATCTCCCAGTGCATTCTGGTCTGATCTTTGTCTTTTTGGTTATAATCACCTCAAGGTCTGCATCTTCTATACCACCGAGTACACTCTCAGAGCTTAACAAATACATAATAAATAACTAATGACCAAAGCCACATGGGGCAACCACAAATCCCATAGTTCCACCATCTAATATTGGACTGTTCTCAAAATGAAAAGTCTATATTTTATACCATGACTGTAGTAATAGCTGTCGTAGCTATGTAGAATATATATATATATATAGAATAGATTCTACTGTCCAGGCTGTGTCTGGATGTTCAAGATGAGGAAAGAAGCAATAGTTCATTCTTCCTTTCTACTGCCCCTTGGCAGAGAGTCTCCGGAATCCTGATTGTGAGCATTATCCCTGCATCCTCTCAGCACCCCTGTGGATGGTAGATGCCTGAAAGAGAGCGAGAAAGAATAGGAAAAGGGAAGGATAAAGGTTCCAACTCCCCTTGCCACACTAGCCATGCAGAGAGGGGGAACATGCTACACCCTTTTCAAAGAGGTGAAGGTGTGTTGGAGGGGAACCCAAAGGAGCCATGCCTCTTGGGGACTCCAGCTGCGACAGCACCCTCCCATTTCCACTCTTATATGTTCAAAGAGGCCTTGAATATAAAGTGTTCCCTTAACAATACAATAGTATATTAATAATTCAGAGGGAGATGGGTCCAAACCAAAATTCCAGATGGGACACCCACAAACTGTAGAGAAATTCAGATGCAGTTTAAGATAGATTTGGGAGATGTGCTGAGGTTTAGGGAATTGGAAAGGGTAGTTGTGCAGGTGGAGAAATACATAATGAAGGGTGTTTGCTGGGAAAAGCAGGAGAATTAGTTTAAAGGGAAGGTTGATGCTGGCCAGGCCAGGAGAATTGATAAATGATGGCTGGGAGAACAGATGAGGAAATATACTGGGTAGGGCAGTGGCATGGGAGTTTGTGTCGTTGTCAGGGGTAATTTGTGGGTGAGCTGGAAACATTGCTGAGGTGAGGAATACTGCAACAGAAATCATAGGAATAGGCTGGGATTGCTATTGTGTATTCGCTAGTTCAGTAGATTTGTTGCAAGGAAGGCCAGCGAACTTGGCAATAGTGGAAAGTAAGACTGGAATACTGACTCTTGGGTAGACTCTCTGTTACCTGTCAAGAGTCCCAGAGATGTTTTTCATGCAGGATCTTATGAAAACAACATTTTATAGTGATTTTAAAGTTTTTGGAGTTAAACAGTTACTGTTCAGATGTAAGAATGATAGTGCCTGATCCTTATCCCACTTAAGTCACTAAGAGTTTTGCCACTAGCTTTAATCAGTCATATTCTGACTCCCTCATTTATAGTGAGTAATATCTTATTCCTCAAACAGACCTATTAATTACTATGAGACTATCCACATGGATATTTCTCACAGCAGTACAGGTGTCAGAATCTGGCCCAGCAGGAGCAGGAACTGGGCCATTATAAGGGTGTGAATTTCAAAGATAAACAACATAGCTAGAAAAGATGCCAACAAGGTTCAGGGTGTTCAAAATCCCCTTACTGTTTGAATTCATTAGCCGAAAAGCAAGAAGCAAATTCAAAGGAGCAATTCAATTTGAACACAGAATGCAAAGATACTGGTACTGTTACAAACATAAGCAAAGATTATTTTAAAATGTGCTTCTTAAAAAAAAATCATTAAAATAACTAATCAATGGCTGTTTTTTAACTGTTGCATGATCTATGCTAACAGCAGGGTAACTATGGAGAAGGCTGTGCAGGCACATCTGGGGTGCTGATTACATTATAAACCACTTAGCTCCCTGCCATGGTTCCCTGTCATGAAGTGCCTTATCTTGCTCACATTGAAGTCAATGGGAGTTCTGTCATCAAAACCATTTGATGTGTCTGTAATTATACAGCGCTAACTATGAACACAGCAATATCTCTACATTCGTTAACCAAGCAAATTTTATATTGGCAAAAGGTTCAGGAAAATCAACATTCATATAAAGTTTTAGATCTTCATTCTTCTCTGCAGCTGAGCTCAGTTCAACCTGGTCACACGGATAATATGTCTAATTCCAGAGGGAGCTAGGGGTTGCAAGGCGCAATCCCTGTCATAAACTGGAGTACCTCAGGGCTTGCTCTAACACTGCCTGCAACGGTTCCTTATGGGTGCCCAGCAGTCCAGAATAGCCAGACCCATCCAGCCAAAACTCCTCCCATCCACTTTCTATGGCTTTAACACCCCTTGTACAAGGCCTATAAGAAAGGCCAAGCCTCATGTCATGCAAAAGTTTCACTTATGTAAAGGCTATTCCCCAGTGAGATCTGCCAGGGTCATGGTTCCCGATTCCCATGTGCCCATAAAGCCAGGGTCCCTGGGGTACAAGAGAGCCCACATCAGGGCCTTAGTTAGTGATAAGATCAGTAGTGTATTAGGGTATGTGTGTCTAAAAACCAGAGGAAAAATATAGATGACAAGGTTCAAAGAATTAGAACCTAAATAAAGGAACAGAATGTGCACAGAGTGCTCTCAGAATGTAGTACTTCCAAAGACAGAATTGCACAGCTACAGTGTATGCTCCTCCAACTTCACCCATAGGATGACGCATTCACTGGTCTATTTTTAACTATGTTGTCACCCAGAGTTTTGAAGAATATTATTCCCTTACTTAAAAAATAAATAAAAGTTTACCAAACATCTAGTTGCCAGATGTTTCAACTGCTCCTGGAGACAGCCAGTGCTGCTTTAGGCACAGGTATGCCTGGTGCCTTTTTCATTCTATTTTTCCAAACAAAACAAGATTAGAGAAAACCATACATGAAAAATTGGGCTGTATATTAAGTGATTGTTTGTACAGCTCATTGAAGGACTGATAGGCTGCAGGAAGATGTAATCAAACTGAAGGAAATGTGGACAATGCAGATCATGCATCTGTCCTGTTTCACATCTGTAAATGTTTCTGTATTAGAGAAAATAGTCACCGTGCTTTTCTTGGAAGACACTGAGAGGGGAAGGGAAACATACCTTGCACTATACAAACACATATCTGTTAAGAACTGCAGAGCTCTTGCTAATTATGTAGTTTTGTTTACAGCAGCTTGTTCACAGTGAAAAGACTTTGTCTACTCTACACTACAAAGTCTGGCCAAATTGCTTACCCTCCTGAGCTCATTAAAAGGCTGATTAATGGCAACTCCCTTTGTGACAGACCAATATCTTCTCTGCCGTAACAAATAATAGGTAGTACATTAGTCAGAGAAAAAAAGAGACATTTTCACTTGCAAACTGATTCATATCTATTGTTGCTATATTTATTCATACATCTGTTCAAATGCTTTCCTTTGAAATATTAGTCCCATTTGGAAAAAAGACTTGTGTAAAGCCTCAGCCCTTATTCGTTTCCTTGAACAATGGAAATTATCAGCTGATACCCAGGTAATGCATTAACTCTAAATATTAATAATGCTAATGCATTAGGGAATATTCAGGAATGCTTGCAATAGATTTAATGTCTCCAGGTGCTTGGGACTTGCCATGGAGAATATGAAAGTGGCCCATTTGTGCAGCTACTATTTCTATTAGAATTGAGCATTTCTAGGGTACTGTAAATGTACATTGGGATTTATAAAACAGAAGCAGGCCCTGCCCATTGACATTTAACAAAGACAAGACAGAACATGGGACTGTAGTACCTGCCGTCTATATTACATGGGAAGGGAGGATCCGACTAAATGGATACATTCATAAAAGGTTTGCTTATTTTGTTCCATTTCTAAGCCACCAACACAAAATTCCCTACAACCACACTAGACTACAGTTACCTGGCAACTCGTGGATTCAACCTGCAGAAGGGATCAAGTGGAGGCAGAGAGCTGCAGTAGCAGCTTCTATAAATCTCTACCATTCCACTCTCACTGTGGCCTGGGCACAAGGAGGAGCACTGCACATTGACAGCTCCTGTAACAGCAATTTGGGACTACAATTTAACAGCCAGCATAAATTTAAAGCAGCCTGAAGGCCAATCTAATTTATGCCAAGGGACTGATCCAGCACAGCAAACTCAGACTCCAGGAAATGCAAATATGGCTTGAAGTATAGCCTCTCAGCTGCCTTGATTATTCCCCATCCGCAGCTGAGGATCTGCCCCCCCCCCCCCCGCCCCTCCTCTCTTCACAGCCTCATGTAGGAATTCACAACTGGAAGCTCTGACAGTATATGAGCAAATGGAAAAAGTATCAAGGAGAGTGAAATGAATGGGCCAGGGCTGGAATGGGCAAAAGTGTCAAAAGAATAACTGTGGGATCACTTAGACATTAGTGATGCAACAGAAATGTCTCTAAAGAGACAGAAAGATCTGGGAATCCCATGCAATCTTTCAAATGAACATTTAATCTCCTTTGCGTAGGGGAGAAAGATCTGGTCTCAAACAAGTTTGTGCACTTTCCTAGCGGTATACAAAGTTCCTAAAGAGTTTGTGTACTGCATTTCAAAGCTTGCTGAATCTTGATGAATTACATTGCCTTTTTAAATTGCTGTTACAGTCCCTTCTCAATCATTAATGCTAATGTCTATGATTATTAATAGCAGGCCACATTAATTTCTAGCCTTTTAGGACCAGATCCACAAAACTTACTTACGCACCTAAAACCCAGACATAGGCATCTACCTGTAGGATACAAATACAGGTTTACAAACACCTGCATATAGGGGGTGGCTGCAGGTGTGCCTGGTGCGATTCTGCTCATATCTGAGAATTTGCTCCAAAGTTTTTCATCATTATTACATCAATATGACCCATTTGTGGATCTGGGCATCATTTGCTATTCAACTGTCCCAAACTGGGAAGTGGGGGGCAGAGTGTATATTAAGACAAAAATAGGTTTTTCCTCTCCTTTCATAAGTTAGAATTAAAAAGGCAATTATACTTGAAAAAAGACTGACGCTTGTATTGTAACATTATCAATATTGTGTTTTGTATTCTGGTAGCACATAGAGGTGCCTGCCAGGATTAGGGCTCCATTATACTAGACACTGCACATATACATAGTGTGGCAAAGCTCCAAGTTTGTACTCGTGGGTCCTGCACTTCCTGGCAGATTTAGGGGCCTCAGAAACTCACCTAGGCCCCAGAGTGACCTCCCTTTCTCAGTATAATTGGCAAGAGTCACCACCTAGTGAGTTACCTTCATCACAGGCCAGTATGGAAGGTGGAAAGAGCAGGGGGGAGCCCAGGCCCGCCCTCTACTCCGGGCTCCAGCCCAAGGACCCTAATAGTATCAGCTAAGATGGCTGACCTTTTATCCACAAAACACAATACAATTCCCTGGGCTACTTCCCCACAGCAGTCCCTGCTTCTTCAAACTCCACTTCACCCTTACCTCAGGGCCTCCTTCCCTCTGGATGATATGTTGTCCACCTCTCAGTCTCACCAACAGCACAACTTCCTTCCCCAGCTCCTGACACCCAAAGCCACTTGACTAACTGGGAGGTTTTATCTGGTTTCAGCCAGTCCCTGATTGGCTTCAGGTGTCCCAATTAGGCTAGCTGTTTCTACTCCTTTCTAGAAGGTTCTTAATTGGCCCCAGGTGTCTTGATTGGTCTGGAGTAGCCTTTGTTTGGCTATCCAGGGAACAAGGACCTGCACATCCTGAGACTAATATACCTGCCTTCCAGCACTCTCCTATATCCTTCTGGTCTGACTCCGTCACATATCCCTCCCCCCTGCTCAACACCAAGGGGTTGGGCAACTTGGGTCGACATACAGTGCACCCGTGATAAGCCATCTGCGTTGCCGTGGCGACTTCCGGCTCTGTGTTGTATGCGGAACTGAAAGGGTTGGAGGAATAAGAACCATCTAGTCACTCTTGCATTTTTCTCCTTGTTCCGCTGCATCCACTGAAGAGGGGCATGGTCAGTCACGAGGGTAAACTGTCTACCAAGCAGGTAGTATCGCAGTGTTTCCATGGCCCACTTAACGGCAAGGCATTCCCTCTCGACCACAGCATACTTCTGTTCCCTTGGGAGAAGTTTTCTACTCAGATAGAGGATTGGATGTTCTTCTTCCCTGACCATCTGGGATAGGACAGCCCCTAGTCCAACTTCAGATGCGTCTGTCTGCAAGATGAACTCCTTAGTGAAATCTGGGACTATAAGTACAGGGTCACTGCAAAGGGCTGTCCGTAGATCTGTAAATGCCCTTTCTGCTGTGTCAGTCCATCACACCATCTCAGGTCCCCAAGCTTTTATGAGATCAGTCAAGGCACTTGCCCTAGTGGCAAAATGGGGAATAAAGCGTCTATAGTACCCCACTACTCCCAAAAATGCCCGGACTTGTTTCTTGCGAACCGGCTGGGGCCAGTTTTGGATGGCCTCTAGTTTATTGAGTTGGGGTTTCACTACACCTTGTCCCACAATATACCCCAGATACTTCGCCTCCGTTAATCCTATGGCACACTTTGCAGGGTTTGCGGTAAGGCCAGCACGCCTTAGGGTGTCTAGGACAGCTTCTACCTTTTCCAGGTGGGTTTCCCAGTCTGAGGTATGAATAACTACATCATCAAGGTAGGCAGCTGCATAACTGGCATGGGGACGCAATAGCTTATCCATAAGGCGCTGAAAGGTAGCTGGAGCCCCGTGTAGACTGAATGGAAGGACTGTATATTGAAACAGTCCATCTGGGGTGGAGAAAGCGGTCTTTTCCTTTGCGTCTTCAGCAAGGGGGATTTGCCAGTACCCTTTAGTCAAATCCAGAGTGGTCAGGAAGCGGGCATTTCCCAGTCGGTCCACTAACTCGTCTATCCGGGGTATAGGATATGCATCAAACTGGGACACTTCATTCAGCCTACGGAAGTCATTGCAAAACCTTGTGGAGCCATCTGGTTTGGGTACTAGCACGATCGGGCTAGACCACTGACTGTGGGACTCTTCAATTACCTCTAACTCCAACATTTTCTTTACTTCTGCACTGATTTCTTCTCTTTTGGCCGCTGGCACTCGGTAAGGTCTCATCGTCACCTTGGGCCCAGGGTTTGTAATGATGTGGTGATATGTCTCAGTTGTTCATCCTGGCCGAGATGAGAATACATCTTGGTTCCTGTTGATCATCTCAACCACCACCTCTCTTTGGTCTGGTGTTAAATCAGGAGATATCTTCACCTGCTCGGGGTTCTGGTTCTCCTGCAATGGGTCCTTGTGAGCAACTACACACGCTTCTTGGGTATGCCAGGGTTTTAGAAGGTTGATGTGATATATCTGCTCTAGTTTTCGACGTCCTGGTTGTCTCACCTTGTAATTCACTTCCCCAACAGGTTCGACTACTTCATAGGGCCCTTGCCAATGGGCCAACAACTTACTTTCAGCCGTGGGTACCAGTACCATTACTCGGTCACTGGGTTGGAACTGACGAACCTTGGCTTGATGGTTGTAGTAAGTTCTCTGGGCCTCTTGGGCCTTTTCTAGGTGCTCCCTCACTATGAGAGTGACCCGGGCTATCCAGTCCCTCATTTGTAGCACATGTTCTATAACATTCTTCCCCTTACTTGGTTCCTCCTCCCAAATTTCCTTGGCTATGTCCAAGATGCCTCGGGGGTTGCGTCCATACAGTAGCTCAAAGGGGGAGAATCCAGTGGAAGCTTGGGGGACCTCACGGATGGCAAACATGAGGTACGGTAGTAGGTTGTCCCAGTCTTTCCCATCCTTGCTTACCACTTTTCTTATCATGGCCTTGAGGGTCCGGTTGAATCTTTCCACCAGACCATCAGTTTGTGGATGGTAAACTGAGGTCCGCAGGGTCTGGACATGGAGCAGGGAACACAGGTCCTTCATTAACTTGGACATGAATGGTGTTCCTTGGTCTGTGAGGATTTCTTTTGGCAGCCCTACCCGGGCGAAGATTGCCAACAATTCTTTGGCAATGTTCTTGGAGGCTGTGTTTCGTAAGGGGACAGCTTCTGGATATCTGGTTGCATAGTCTAGGATGACAAGCACATACTGATGGCCTCGGGTTGTTTTCTCTAGTGGTCCCACAAGGTCCATAGCGATCCGCTCAAACGGAACTTCAATGACTGGCAGGGGAACCAAAGGAGCTCTTAGATGTGGACGAGGGCTGTGCAGTTGACATTCAGGGCAGGAGGCACAGTACCACCGGACATCTTCATGTACCCCCGGCCAGAAGAACCTGTGTAAGATTCGTGCCTGGGTTTTCTCCACTCCCAGGTGTCCTCCAAAAGGTGACTGTGAGCGAGGCTTAATATTGCCTTCTGGTGTTTCCGGGACACAAGGAGCTGGTGTACCTCTTGCTCCTGCATTTGTGTGACCCGGTATAGGAGATTCCTTTTTATCACAAAATAAGGCCCTGGCCCCCGGGCCTTTCCCTCTATAGGTACTCCATCTATTTCGGCCACCTCCTTCCTGGCATTCTCGTACCTTGGATCTTCCATCTGGTCTCGTCCAAAAGTCTTTCTCTCGGGACTTATCAGCCTAAATTCTGAGGGACCTATCTCTGCCCTCTCGCCTGGCTCTGAGAGGTTGGGGTTGGAACCAGTTTCTGACCCCTCTTCCATCTCAGGGCTCTCCCCTTCAGTTGCCTGTGTTCGTCTGCCTATACAGGCAGCCCTCTGTCCTTGCATCAGGATTCGGGTACCCAAGGCCTTGGCTGCCCTTCTTTCTCTTTTGGTCTTCTGACCTTTCCCTGGGACAGGGAATAGTTCCTGGGATATTTCTGCGAAAAATGGGAGGTGACATTCTGTCGTGGAAGTCTCCTGAAGTTCGGGGAGCTCCCCTCCCTCCAGCTCCTCTGGTGGGAGCAAGTTCCCAAACCCAGGGAAATCTCTCCCTATGAGCACAGGGTATGGAAGGTTTGGGACTACACCTGCTTTCACCCCAATGACATTTCCCTGAATTTCAATTTTTACTGGTATGATGGGATAGTAACTAACAGTCCCATGGACACAGGTTACCCCTGTACGCTTTGCCTGCATTAACTGGCTGCGCTTCACTAATTTACCTGAAATTAAGGTGATAGCACTCCCTGAGTCTACAAGTGCTATAGTTTCTACCCCATTCAACTTTACCTGCCTTGTATATTTATGTGGGGTGACTGCGACCCCTACAAGATTGAGTAGGCTGCAAGGGTCTGTTCCGTCCCCCAACTTGCACTGCATTGGCTCTATGACATTGGGGCACTGAGCAGCTATGTGCCCCAACTCCCCACACCCGTAACACCTATAATTGCTTCTAGTCACTCCCCTATCACGTGGGTTAGGGGTTTTAGTCCCAAGACCTCCCCCACTCAGGCCTTTCCCTTCCTTCTGGGTTCTCAACTGGTTTTCAGCCTCCATCTTCTTCCACCTAGGACTTCCCAGGGGTTTGGCTGCCTGACCCTCCAAGGTCGGGGTCGAATGTTTGATTAGTGAGGGGCCTTCCTGGGGTAGCTGGGTCAATTCCCTGGCTGTTATCCGTCTTTCCACTGAGGCGATCATTTCGTCATAGGTGGACGGATCGTTCTGGCATACCCACTTTCGGAGATCTGGCGGCAGTCTCCGCATGTAATGGTCCAGGACCAAAGTCTCTAAAATCTCCTCCAGGCTGCATGCCTCAGGCCGTAACCATTTCCGAGCGAGGTGTATGAGGTTGAATAGTTGGGACCTCGGAGGTTTGTCCTCCCTGTATTTCCACTCCTGGAACCTCTGGGCCCGTACTGCTGTTGTCACCCCTGATCACACTAGGATCTCTGCCCTCAGTCGGGAATAGTCAGCAGCATCCTCAGTAGGCAGATCAAAGTAGGCCTTCTGGGCCTCTCCACACAAAAAAGGGGCGAGAATGCTGGCCCACTGCTCCTGGGGCCATGCCTCCCGCTGAGCAGTCCTTTCAAATGAGAGGAGATACGCCTCTACATCATCATCTACCGTCATTTTCGTCAGACAACCAGCAGCTCTCCATACTCGCGACCCCTCAGAACCTTGGTTTTTGATGGTGAGGGCTTTCAGTTGATCTACCACCTCTCGCAAGAGGGCTCGATCCTGAGAGGCCTGCCCTATCAATAATTGATTAGTTTCTTCTTGTACTCGCAGGGACTCCTGTTGTGCCATAGCATGGGCTCGGGTGGCCTCCTGCTGGGCTGCAATGGCTTGCAACAGTGATTTTATTACGTCCTCCATTGTAGTGAGAACACCCCAAACCCGGTGCACTTTTTTTTTTAAAAAAAAAACAACCCTCTCTCTTTTTTCGTGCCACGCAGTGAACAGTAAGTCAGAAACTCCCACTCCTGACACCAGTTGTGGCAAAGCTCCAAGTTTGTACTCGTGGGTCCTGCGCTTCCTGGCAGATCTAGGGGCCTCAGAAACTCACCGAGGCCCCAGAGTGACCTCCCTTTCTCAGTATAATTGGCAAGAGTCACCACCTAGTGAGTTACCTTCATCACAGGCCAGTATGGAAGGTGGAAAGAGCAGGGGGGAGCCCGGGCCCGCCCTCTACTCCGGGCTCCAGCCCAAGGACCCTAATAGTATCAGCTAAGATGGCTGACCTTTTATCCACAAAACACAATACAATTCCCTGGGCTACTTCCCCACAGCAGTCCCTGCTTCTTCAAACTCCACTTCACCCTTACCTCAGGGCCTCCTTCCTTCTGGATGATATGTTGTCCACCTCTCAGTCTCACCAACAGCACAACTTCCTTCCCCAGCTCCTGACACCAACAGCCACTTGACTGACTGGGAGGTTTTTATCTGGATTCAGCCAGTCCCTGATTGGCTTCAGGTGTCCCAATTAGGCTAGCTGTTTCTACTCCTTTCTAGAAGGTTCTTAATTGGCCCCAGGTGTCTTGATTGGTCTGGAGTAGCCTTTGTTTGGCTATCCAGGGAACAAGGACCTGCACATCTTGAGACTAATATACCTGCCTTCCAGCACTCTCCTATATCCTTCTGGTCTGACTCTGTCACAATAGTTAAATCTAGACAGTCCCTCCCCACAAGGAGCCTACAATCAAAATTAGACAAGATAGAAAAACAGAAATAGACAATCACGGGATGGATGGCCCAGCCTCATCAGCTACCTCCCAGCTGAGACTGATCAAGTAATTATAAAAACTAGCAAGTTCTTGAAGCTGAAGAGGCCTAAGAAGAAGTTGAAATGGAAGTAGTCTTATAGGCTAGAAACTGGTAGAGTTAGGGTTCCAAAAGGGTTCCTGCTGCCTGCCTTGAGCAGGGAAACAGTGTTGTTTCGGACAATTTGGTGATATTTTTTGAGTCTTATGTTTGAAGAATAACCTGTGTCCTAAAGGAAGATCCTTCTAGGCTGGGGATACAGATAATATACAAGCAAAATACGTGGTGCATATCTTCATAATTACATTGCTAATAAACAGTGCTAGCTACCCCCTTAGCTCTCCCTCCTCAATCCTATTGTCCAGGGCCCATGACCTACCTGTTCTACTACATTGAAATTATAAAGTGTCTTTAAATGTTTTCCAGCCTCTTAGACTGAAAAAACTAGAATAGGATGGAAGATCTTGAGAAGGAGGTGGTAGGAGGGTGTTATGGTCAAGGCACTAGGATTGGAGACCTAGAGAGGCTTTTGCTTTCAGAAAATAAAGTTTAAAGGATGTGTTGAGAGCCTTGGATGAAGGTATTATGTAAGTTCTATTAAAATATTATTAAAACAATGGAATCTGAGGGTAGGGAATTAGCTGTTGAGGGGAATATAGAACTTGTCCATCTAGCAATTAAGTGCAGTGATGCGCATACAGACTGGCTGATTGGTATGTGCATAGCCTTGAAAATGTGTCCTACTGAGGTCAATTTACTTAGTTCATACAACTCCTTTATAAGAACTAAATAAATGAAACCATTGTCACTGGGTATATTTGCAAAAGTCATTTATATGAATCTTTAGTGAAATGTCATATCAGGCTCCTGATAGAAAGTGGGAAGAGTTGCACAGACAGCACAGGGTGCTGAAGTGTTTGCCTATGCTACATTGTGTTTTGAAGCTTGATAGAATTCCTTCTAAAATTTCATTAGACTTTGTCCTATGTGTGAGACTATTTTTATTAGTTGTTTCCACCAAGCATCTGGAATTCATGCTTGTTTGTTATGATGCTGTTGGATCCAAACTGTTATTTATTACCTAGTGTCATTGAGCTGTTGATTCTCATTGTCTTGAGCAGAAACCTAAAACAGATCTGCTTGCAGCCCCCTGAGGAATAAGTGCTATGCATTTCTATAGCACCAGTTAATATCAGATCCTGCTAATGGCAGAGGTACAATAATTCTATTTATCTGTTAGACAGCAAACCCACTATGCACTCTTTACTCAGGCAAAACACCTGCTGAGTACAGTGGGGATTTTGCCTGGGTAAGGAGCATAAGCCTGGCCTCACCACTTCAACTGCATTCATTGTTTTCTAACCCTTCATACTGTGTCTGCTTTCCAAAGAAATGTTCTGTGCCCTGGTAGAAGCTGTAATGTTGTTATTAATACTGAACATTTATACTGTTGTAGAGCTCAGAGACCTCAGCCAGACAAGGCCCCTACTATACTGAGCACTGTACAAACCTGGTACATAACATCTTAGAGTGTAAAAGTGGTAACATTTTTTTCCAGTAATGAACAGAGGAATGAGGGGGAAAGTCAGATGTTGTTAATGAGTATTTAACACATAAAAAATACGTATAGTATATATAAAATGTGCACCATGGATGTGAAACTTTTACCCAGCTTAATTGTAACCCCTCCCTCATATGTTGTCTTTTATTTATCTATCTTGGGTATTTATATGGCCCCTATTACTGTTATCTGACCTTGTCACAATACTTAGTGTATTTCTCATCAGAGCACCCCTGTGAGGTAAGGAAGGGCTATTTTTCCCATTTTGGGTATGGAGAACTCAGCACAGAGAGATTAAGTGACTTGTTCAAGGTCAACAAAGGCATCTGCAGTAGAGCAGGGAACTGAACCAGGTATCTCAAGGCCTAGACTAGAGACCAAACTGTGAGCTCTTCAGGGAAGCATAGGCACCTTAATATGTGTGTAGACTACATCCAACAAGCTATGAGTACAAATAATTAATCATAATAATAATTGCAGCCCAGATCATGACTTGTCCTTACCTGGCTGCATGTGGCAAGGGAAGCATGCAATGACTTTCCTCTGCCATATGTTCCATGAGTGGGTCACTCAAAATAGCATGCTGGAATTGCATCCTTCATGTACTTGAACTGTAAGCTCCTTGGGCTGGGACCATCGTCTTATTTTGTTTATACAGCATTTAGCACAGTGAGGTCCTGGGCTATATCTAGGTATCCTAGGTGCTATAGTATGGGAGAACAGGTAGACACTCTAAAAGGAGACGGAAGGAGCATGCCCATTCCCCTTATCCTGCGCCACTATTAAGCAATGCAAGAGCTGTGTTTGTATCATGGGTGTAGGTAACTTTGATCCTTTAAAAGAAGTAACATCTATTTGCATCTTCTCTTCCCTGTTCCTTTTGAGATGGATTCAAACCTCCAATATAAGAAGGGGAATATATTTATTTGGACCAACATGAAGTCACAGAGCTCAGTATCGTGTTGAATTTATAATTTCCCAGATAAATTATAATAGCCATTATATAGCACCATGGATACCTAGAAGAGCAGTACAATTATAGTAGCTTTTACAGCCTCGTATTTTATAGTTGGATGTCAGGAACAGTATATCATTATCAATGGAGATATTACACTTTGAACTCGAAGGTGGCCATTCTCCTATGAATGATTAGGTGATACATATGAAGTATTACCATGAATATTAATGGGACTTATGCATGTAAATTTCCCTCATCCTCATGTATCATCATCTATGTGATCAAACAGAATCCTTTTTTCCTGTTTCTCTCTTCAAATGCTTGGGGGTGGGGGGGTGATAAATTGTCAATCCTAAAAAGAGAAGTCCCCTGTTTATCTCCAGAACACGTATAGTATAAGGAACCTATGTGCAAAGTCCCACCAATGTGCCTCAAACACCACATGGATGTAGCCTGGGGAGAGTAAACTATGGCCCACAGGCCAGATCCAGCCCATCAGGGCTTTCAGCCCAGCCCACAGGATTGCCAGCCCCGTGGCGCAGCAGGGCTAAGGCAGGCTCCCTGTCTGCCCTGGCCCTGTGCTGCTCCCAGAAGTGGCTGGCACCATGTCCCTGTGGCCCTTGGGGCATGGGGAGGTCAGATAGCTCCACACGCTGCCCTCACTTGCAGGCAGTGCCCCCCAGAGCTCCCATTGACGGGGAACGGGGAACCACAGCCAATGACAGCTTTGGGGGTGGTACCCACAGGTGAGGGCAGAGTGTGGCAAAGCCACCTGTCCCACCCCACCCCAAGAAGCCACTGCTGGACATGCTGTCTGTTTCTGGGAGAAGAGAGGGGCCAGGGCATGCAGAGAGCATGCCTTAGCCCTGCTGCATGCCGCTACCACCCTGAGGCTGCTCAAGGTAAGCAGCACCAGGCCAGAGCTCACACCCTGAAACCATTCTTCACCCCACACCCCAACCCCCTGCCCTCAACTCCCTGCCACACCCCTCCTGTACCCCAACCCCCTGCCCTGAGACTCCTCCTGCACTCCAGCCCCCTCCCACTTTCCAACCCCCTGCCCCACCCCAACCATTCCCCAGCCCTGAGCCCCCGGCCACATCCCTCCTGCACCCCTGCCCTGAGCCCTTTCCTGCACACCGCACCTCCTCCTACACCCTGCACTCCCTCTTGCATCCAACCCTCTGACCCAGCCCTTCATTCATGGCTCTGCAAACAATTTCCCCACACAGATGTAGCCCTCAGGCCAAAAAGTTTGCCCACCCTTGATATAGCCCCTGGAAGGATGAGAGGGTTGTTCAGTCACTTAATTCAGCTCTTGGTTTCTGAAATCCTAAGAACATAAGAATGGTCCTACTGGGTCAGACCAAAGGTCCATCTAGCTCAGTATCCTGTTGTCCAATAATGGCCAGTTGCCCCAAAGGGAATGAACAGAATAGGTAATCATCATGTGATCCATCCCCTGTCGCTCATTCACAGCTTTTGGCAAACAGAGGCTAGGTACTCCATTCCTGCCTATCGTGGTTAATAGTGAATTAGTTCTGGCTAATAGTGAAATAGTGAATTAATGAACCTATCCGCCATGAATTTATCTAGTTCTTTTTTGAATCCTGTTATGGTCTTGCCCTTCACAACATCCTTTGGCAAGGAGTTCCACAGGTTGACTGTGCATTGTGTGAAGAAATACTTCCTTTTATTTGTTTTAAATCTGCAGCCTATTAATTTCATTTGGTGATTCCAGTTCTTGTGTTATGAGAAGTAGTAAACAACACTTCCTTATCTACTTTCTCTATACCAGTCATGATTTTATAGATCTCAATCATATCTCCCCTTAGCCATCTCTTTTCCAAGCTGAAAAGTTCCAGGCTTATTAATCTCTCCTCATATGGAAGCCATTCTATACCCCTAATCATTTTTGTTGCCCCTTTCTGAACCTTTTCCAATTCCAATATATCTTTTTTGAGATGGGGCAATCACATCTGCACACAGTATTCCAGAAGTGGGCATACCATGGATTTATATAGAGGCAACATGATGTTTTCTGTCCTTTTTTTTTTTTTTTTTTTTTACTGCCACTGCACATTGAGTGGATGTTTTCAGAGAACTATCCACAGTGACTTCAAGATCTCTTTCCTGAGTGGTAACAGCTAATTTACACCCCATCATTTTATATGTATAGTTGGGATTATGTTTTCCAATGTGCATTACTTAGCATTTATCAACATTAAATGTCATCTGCCATTTTGTTGTCCAGACACCCAGTTCTTTTTTACCTCTTCACAGTCTGCCTGGATGATCATATCCATGCAGGCAGACCATACACCACACAGAAATCTACTGACATCAACAAAATTTTGTGCAGGCACAGAGACTCACCCATTCAGATGAGACTGCAAGATTAGTGCCTAAATTGTACAATCACCAATTTGACACAGAGAATAAGAATGTTAAAATGCCACACACAAAAACCTGGGCTTGCTGCTGCCAAGCTGGTAACTCCAGCATTCTACAGGGATCTATTACCAACACAGTGCATGTTGGGCTGTTCCAGAGCGTGGTCCTACACATAGTGGTTCTACAATTCAGAAGAAAAAATGAGTCTGAGAAGTGGTGATTGCCCCTATAGCCTTGACTATCTGGAATATTCAGAGCATAATTCTAAAGCTGTTGCAATGGGTTTTTTAAATAAAAATTGATTTTTTTTTAATCCAAACATTTTTTAAAAGGTTCACCTCTATTCTGAGCTCCTCCCCACAGGGCAATTAAACTGTGCTTAACTGAGCTTGCTACCATAACACTCTGAAAGACAAACCTTCTCCCCTGCCTAACTTTTAACTTTATTACTATATCTGGCAGCTAAACTGCTTTTCATTTATCTGTGGTTTGATCCTGCCATAATCATGCAAACTAGTGATCTAGAACAAATTCTGACAGGTAAAATATCCCTCCAAGATGCACTGTATATTGCACTGTTGCACCCAGAGGCAAGAAAAAGCCAACGCTGTATTTCTGACATGCTGCCAAAACAAGCAAAAAGTACTGACAGTGAACAAGCTAAATGGACAAAAATCTGCATACTTTGCCACTATAGATTTACTCTGAAGTTCCCAGAGACCTCAAACCTGAGAAAACAAATTCTAACCATCCACCTTTCTATTATAACTTATTATTATATCCTAAGGGGCCTATCACCTTGGTATCTAAGGCGATCTAGCAAAGCACATAATTAATTTTAAGCACAAGTGTGGGGACCATTCATGATTAAAGTTAAGTACATATTTTGCTGGATCAGGACCTGCATATCAATACCACTAATCACAATCAGTCAAAGTCTCTGTGTAATACCACAAAAACCATATAACAATAAAATGCAGAGTTCAGATTGTAGGACAACAATTCATTTCAAATCAGCATTGACAATAGAGTCCCTGTTTTTCAGAAAAGGTATTGGGATGAATCAATACAAGTTAGATAACTAAAGTTATATAATTGTAGGAGGCAGCTAAATAAACTAAACAATGATTTAGTTGCACCCTTCTGGATTGGGATTGCACAGACAAATTTATATAAAATTAAATTGTAAATCTAACTTAGCCTATTACTTTTCTGACAGTCATGTCTCAGCTAATGCCTGACTCACACTTTTTGGAAACAAAATTATTTTAAGTTACAATTGTGGCCTCTAGGGACTGCTATAATAGAGATCAGGACCCTATTCTGCTAAACATTATAAAGCACAGAGTGAGAGGCAGCCTCTGCCCCAAATAGCTAAATAGACAAGGCATACACAGAGTGGAGAGATTTGTCCAACATCACACAATAGGTCAGAGATTGATCCAAGAACAGAACCCAGTTCCCCTAGATGCCAGTCTAGTGTCTACCCCATCAGCCCTCAATAATTCCTTACTCCCAGCTTCCTTCCTTTTCCTAGCACCACAAACTGCTCCCACATATCTCCTGAGAAAAGTAAAGGCCCAAGGACTTGATCACATGTTTGTGCCTTCCAATGTTTCTATTTAAGACACTTATATTCAGTCAAGGACAAGATACAATACTACATGACTTAGGTGACCAATCACATAGCAGTAACAATAAACCGTTGTGGATATATGCAATGACCAGACTTTGTAAGCCATCCAGAGGCTGAAGATTGCTTGACAAACAGTTTGTGAGCAACTAAGAATACACTGAGTCACAAAAATAAAAATCTGTTTATGAACAATTAGCGAATAGAAAAAAGTGATAAACTTTGTTAACTTTCTGGTTTTCTATGAATAGTTTGCCTAACCCTACTAATGATAAGCTCTTTAAAGATTCTAAGAACTTGTACAGTATTTTACAACTTCAAACTGCTGTACAGATATGAGCTAATGGATGCCTGTAGCACAACCCAGAGGAAATTAAGTATTATCTGTGATCCACACGTTAGAGAAAACAAGTGATGGGGAACATAAGTGGCATGCCCAAAATCACATAGGAAGTCAGTGGCAGAACTGTGATCAGGCAGTTCCAGCTCCACATCCTGAGCTCAGTCCACTGTATTGTTCTGCCTATCCTGTGGGTGAAACAGTGTTACTGTATTCATCTAATTTAGAAAATGAATGGAAAATGTAAATATCAGGATTGTATACTATATATATTCACTCAGGAAAAAATAGAAACAGCACCATGACTAACAAAATAACACAAACATTACTTCTTTTCCAAGGAAACAACCAAGTAGGTGATCAAGAATGGTTGCTTTAACATAGATAGAGGATTTAAAGTTTACTCATGGGGAAGCAGAGGTCTTTTATCAATGATTATACCTTTGGTACCTAATACCTGATTTAAATCTGTGTTATTTGTGGGTATTCAACATATCTCAGGACAGATATTAGATTTATGAATGTTCTTTTAGCCCCAATTAAGGCAAGCATCCCTGTTCAGTACAGCACTTAGGCAGGTGCTGAAGTCTCATTGACTCCGATGTGACCTACACATGTGCTTATTAGTGAAACATATACTGTCCTGAATTTGGATAGACTGAACCATGTGATTATGTGCTTCCAGAATTGGGGCCTCAGTTATCTGCAAGTTATTTTTACACCAAGGTTTGAGAAGAATGTGCATTTCTTTTCTTTTTGTGTACAAGCTAATGTTACTATATTGTCATCTTTGTTGCTATGGCCCGTTTGTGTAAGCTTTTTCTTTTGCGTAGAAGCTGATGTTACTCTGCTGTCACCTTTGTTGCTATGGTATGTGTCAGAGTGAGTGTGAATATCTTTCCTTACCTGAACATCCTCATGCCACTGATTAATGTGTTTTTCATGGAAGTCACAGCATGACATTTGATGGGAAGATTAGAGAATTAGTTTTGTTATTCTGTCATTTTAGGTGAGTTAAGAGCATTGAGTAGAACTGGTTGAATTGGACAAAAGTTGACTCCTGAATGTTTTCACAAATGAAAACAATGAGCTCATTTCATAAATGTTTGTGGGATCATGTCATGCATTGTTTGCAAGTATTTAGATGACTGCTGGGTATCACATGAAACCTGAAAACGCATGAATCCCAAAAGTTTCATAGATTTTAGCACAAATTATTTTAAGTCCAAAAATTCAAACCTGAAAAAACACTATCATTATTCTTTATTCTGCTCCTCATCCATTATTCTCATGTTTAAAAAGTTTAATTCATCCAATGAAGAAGCAGAAACATTACCATCTGACTTTGATAAATAATCACATATCAGCAAAAATAATTAGCAAATAGTCAAAGTGAACAGGTAACAAAAAATCCCTAGGCAGAAATTTGTTCATATATTTAATGGCAAATAATAAGTATGTTCTCGGAAGTCAGATTCCAAAAAGCATGAAGTGCTAAATTAGCTATTAATAATGCAAATTATAATTTGGCCGACTCTTTGCTTGACATCACCAGATTTCAGCTTATCTGGCACAATTATCTCCAAAAGCTAATTTTTAACATGATGTAGAAAGAAAACCCACTTTTGGGATTTTAAAAATATCACAAAGCTCTTTAAATGAAATAAAATACAGTAGCTTACAAAAATATCTACTATGTCTTGAAAGTATGTATTGTATGTGTGAAGGATACTAAATTTGTTGATGAATACGCAATATTTAAACACAGATAATCTTAGTCAGAAATTTTCCTTTTTTGTTTTATGTAAAGAATTTGATTTTTTTTATTTAAAAAGAAACTTGTAAACAATTAATATACATTGCTGCCTGTCATTCTGACTGCTGCATGGTGTTAACAACATGTTGATTTAGGCTCTGCAACATTTATTTTAAACAAAACTAGTGGAGCTCAAAAATAGTGGTGTCAGGATTGCCTCCCCACTCTGAACTCTAGGGTACAGATGTGGGGACCCGCATGAAAAAAGAAATAACCCCCACAAGCTTATTTTACCAGCTTGGGTTAAAATGTTTTTCCCCAGAACACAAATTCTTCTGTATCTGGACCTGGTACACTGCCACCACCAAACTAGGTCTAGGGTAGTTTGGGGACCCTTCTTTCCCTTTCCACTAACCCCCCAAACTTCTTCCTTCCCTGGGAAGCTTGAGAGAAAAAAAAAACCAAACCTCGCCTGATCCTGCGAGACGTGCCCGATCCAAAACCAGGATCTTACACAATGAAAAAAAAGCAGTCAGCTTCTTAAAAGAAAGATTTTAATAAAAGAAAAAAAGAAAGGAATAAATCTCTTGTAACCATCAATAGAACAGCATCTACCATAATCAACAAAAGGATTCAGAAACCAAACCTCTCCCCCAAGGCAATTTTCTCCCACAGTTGATATCTCTGCGGAAGCTTACAATATCAAGAAGCACCCAGCCAACACTCACCACTGAGAACTCTCCAAGTGATAAAGAGAAGGTAAACTTACTGACTACAATACTTAATAGAATCTTATAGTTACAGTGAAAGACATAGCTGTGTTCCCCCCATAGCCGAGGTGAACAGAGAGAGACCCAGAGAGAAACTGAAACTTAAAATCCTTTGTCTCCTGAGGAATTTCTCATTGGTCGGTTGTCCACCTCTCAGGTTACCTTTAGCTTAACCCCTTACAGGTAAACACTAACTCTAGGCTACTTCACACTTATGACAAGTGGCATTTAATGGGAATAAAAACAGAGGCATGACAAAAATCATGGAGTTTAGTTTTTATATTTGTGATTAATATAATGCAACTGAAAAGAAATATATGACAGCTGTGATGGGTGAGTCATGATAATTTATGCCCCTTGACAAGATGACACATATCACAAATTTCTGTCTACTTTCACTACTCCCTAGTTGCAAACATTTTATAAATATTCAGGTACACAGAATTCTCAGCATAATCTCTTGGACTCACTTTAAGTCTATCACTTCTTTGTAAAATCAGTGGTATCAAGTAACTTTCCTTCCTATCAACCATCCTTAGGAACTATTAGCAACTTTTCCATAGAAGTGCTTCAGGATGGGTGGTGAAATTATTTCTTATCTGTACAGGTAGTTTCCTTATCTAGTTTGAAGTAGAGGATATTATGTGGCTGCATATATCTATAGATCTAGATCTAGATCTATGCAGCCATGTAATATCCTAGATAGATAGATAGATAGATATGGCAGTCAGCAGCTAACCAAATATATATGACATCAGATACCATGTTCTTTCCAACTGCTAGCAAATTCCACCTGTGCTAAACAGCAGGCTGGTAACAGAACACTGTATTTACTTTAAAGTATTTATTTTAAACAGCTGCCCAAATTGGCAGGGCAGATGTACATCAGTCTAAATCTATATTGGTGCCACTTTACAAAACATAAGTCATTGCAGATTTTTCTACAGTGCCCATTACTTCAGTACACAAATGATGCTGATATCATACATCCATTAGGCACTCAGCATAAACAATGGGTACATTCTCTCCTTGATTCATGTGTCAAGCTGTCATTAGTCTTATCACAAGAATTTCACACCCTCACAGTGTCTTTCCCTGCAACTACTGTTTACTGAATTGCCATTAAAATAATAGGAAAAATAGGTCATGGCTACACTTGCAGATGCAGAGTGTTGTAAACCAGTACTCGGAGACTGCAGCAGAGAAAGCACTGCCGTGTGTTCACACTGTCAGCTGCAGATATAATTCAGGGGCATAGAGATTCTGTGTTGTGCTTCTATTAGGCACAGCACAGGACTTGCATCCCAAAGAGGTGTGGTGTGTGTACAGCAGCTTTAAGCCGCCTTTGCAGCCTTTCAATCCTGAGCTGTTGGAGACTCCATCCTCCTGCACAGTTTAGATCAATCTTTCCAGACTACTGTACTCTTTTCAGGAGTCTGATTTGTCTTGTGTACCCCAAAGTTTCACTTAAAAACTACTTGCTCACAAAATCAGACATAAAAATACAAATGTGTCACTGCACACTAGTACTGAAAAGACTTATTTTCTCATTTTTACCATATAATTATAAAATAAATCAGCTGGAATATAAATATTGTACATACATTTCAGTGTTTAGTATGGAGAGCTGTACAAACAAGTCATTGTCTGCATGGAATTTTAGTTTGTGGTGACCTTGCTAGAGCTATTTATGGAGCCTGTTATAGAATTAGGCAAATATCTACATGAGTTGACATACCCTCCGGAAGACCTATAAGTACCCCCATATACCTGTGGTTGAGAACCACTGGTTTAGACAGCCTGGAGGGCCTGTCTAAATTACAGGAACCACCTCACGTTGTCCAGTGTGCTGCAGCATTGCCCTAAATCTCTACAGCACTGCATCCTGAGACCATGTCCTTGACATGCCCTCCAAACCCAGCACATCCGCTACAGCGGAGCTTATAATCGTGGGGGGTGGGTCCTTAGAGAGCAGTCTTACGGTTTTCCTCTGCAGTGCTTGAGCCAGGGAAATCCTCCCCAACCAGATATATGCCACTTTATGCCACTTTGAGACTTCTATTGAGCATAAAGGGACCAAAGCAGGGGTGTGAATTTAACCCCTTGATCATTCTAGTATGAATCCATCCCTGGCTGGAAGTGATCAAAAAAGGGGTTTGCTTAGCAGATGGACATCCATCACAGTTGGCACCGATATTAGGAATTTTAGAGGATTGATGTACTCTGTGACTCCTACACATGATCTCTCCAAAACAAGGTTGAAACACATGGTTAGCAGTGTAGAGAAGACTAAACTGCTACACATGGCTGTTTTGTGGACAATCAGAAGCTTCTAGTCTGCAGGGCTGTAAAGCCAACATCTTTCACAAATACTAAATACTCTCCAATTATTTTTAAAGAAAATAGCATTGATGTAGTTAATGTACCCTCACATGGTAGGTTTGTACAATTAATTTGAAAATTTTAAAATTAATTTGAAATAATTTATACTCAGTGTAAAAAGGAATGTAAAATAGTACAGCTTTTGTTTTGGTGTGTGCATAAAAAAATGCCTCGTTTACAACTCTCTGGTATTTTCTGGAATACATAGTTAGAACTGTATTATATTAAACCTCTTTACCCTACTAACCATCCTTTTTATTGCAAATGTTTTAACTTTTGCTGGGAAGCAAAACTGAGTCACACATCTCTGAGTGAATTACCTGTTTTCTTTTCTTATTTTTTTACCTCAGGTAAAGCTACTTCTGTTCATTGCACTGTCAGGCTGTGGTATCAACAGTTATTTTCATTTATTTCCAACACCATACTGAGGATTTTGTACATTATCAACATCCATCCCAAGTTCTCATTCACCTACCAGTGCAGCTACTTCTGTGTGTCTGTCATATACAGTGAACTGACACTCCCAGAACAATAGCCCAAGGAAACTGCTGACAGTGGGATTTGGAGGAGGTCTAAATCTTGTCTTTCCAATGACACTTAAGCATCATGTTGAACCTGGATCCCAAGTATGTGGATCTACTAATTCTGATAGCCCTGATACAATCTCAAAATCTGTTCCTCCACATTCTGTTCTGGTGTCACCCTAGTGACATTGTATCCCATAATGCTTTATGGATATATGCTTATGAATGTATGTATGACATAATTGGAATATGTTTTATGCTACATATGCCATTTAACATATCTCTGCAAAGGTTATGATCTACTGAATATAATCATCCTATTTGTATTCAAAGTTATGAATATTGTCTGTGTACTTGTTTTATTTTAAGTAGTCTTAGTAAAGCATTTAGTCAGCTTCTTGAGAAAGGAATGTGCAAATTAAGTGCCCAATCAAGAAACACTTAACTGAGAATGGATCTTGGAAGACTCCAATCTGCTTAAGAAGTCATCCCGGAGACATTCAAGATAGCATGTGCGCAATGCCTTCTGCCTGTAATAACTGAGTCATGCATGGACATGTGACTTGCCCATGTGACTCCAAAACTCCATCTTGGAGCTGGATTTTGAATAGGAGGGGGAGTCTCCACCTACAAGAGAAAGTCTATGTAAGCCCCTAGGAGACTCCTCCATTTTGCCTTCAGCTGGCTCAAGAGATAGCCTTTCCATCCCCAAAGAATACCTGAAAGAAACTGGAACAAAGGACAGCTAACTTCAGGGGAGTGAGTGATTACTGGATCCAAACTAGGGGACTAGTTTGTAAAAGGAAGCTTACTGGAACACTTCTGGGGGTGAGAATTCATCTGTCATTACTTTCTTACTGTATTAGCTTTAGACTTGCTGTTTATTTTATTTTGCTTGGTAATTCACTTTGTTCTGTTTGTTATCACTTGGAACCACTTAAATTCCACTTTTTATATTTAATAAAATCTTTTATTTGTTAATTAACCCAGAGTATGTATTAATACCTGGGGGGAGGGCAAACAGCTGTGCATACCTCTCTATCAGTGTTATAGAGGGCAAACAGTTTATGATTTTATCCTGTATAAGCTTTATACAGGGTAAAACGGATTTATTTGGAAGCTGGGCAACTGAGTGTTGGAGACAGGAACATATCGTAAGCGGTTTTCAGTTAAGTCTGCAGCTATTGGGGGACATTGTTCAGACCTGGGGCTGTGTTTGTAGTAGGTTAGCATGTCTGGCACAACCAGGCAGGGTTCTGAAGTCTCAAGCTGCCAGGGAAAATGGGCTCAGAGGTAGTCTCAGCACATCAGGTGGCATTCCCCAAGGAGGTTTCTGTGATCCAACCTGTCACACCCCTGTCCATTCATGAGCAGTGATGTAAAAAGAACTTCCAACATAAAAATAAAATTAAAAAAAACCTTGAATTTTGAAGCACATGAACAGTGTAGAAAGTCCCTAAAGACTGCATAGAGAGAAAAATTAGCTCTTAGGTGCTTTGGACAATTATCATAGTTTACCAAAGAAATACCTCAATTGTATCCTACTTCCCATTCTGTTTCATTGCACAAAAGACCATTTCTTTGTTCATGAAACTAGAATTTGGATCAATCCAAACTCCATGAGAGGGATAAAAGCATACCCAACTGAATGGTAAGCCGGTGGCCAGGGCCTAGCACAGGTATATATCATTAAGGGAACGAAAGGGGGTCCAGAGTGCCAGTCAAATGTCTGAAGTACTTGGGGCTTGAAAACTACTGTATTGGAGGCAAAGTCAGTGTCCTACAAAGACAAGACAGAAATTAGTAACAAAATAGAAACCCAGCTATTCCACAGACATATGGAGTGCTTCAGTTGTGGCTTTATGACTGGATTTTTCAGAGGAAGGAAGGAATCCAGAATCTTGAGTGGTCTTTCCCCATACCAGACAATCAGATTATTCAGGGAACATCCTGCCAGGGTGCCCCTCCTTGCCTGTGCAGTTGAAATCACAAGGCTGCACCACCTTTCTGCAGGATCAGTACCTTCGTACAATGTGAGTTCAAGAATCAGGATTAAATGGAAAGTGATTTTCCCTTGAATTCTCAAAAAGAATGTGTTCTAAAAAGAGGTGAAAAGAAGGTGATGCATGGCTGATGCTGAAAGAGACTATTTTTGCCTAATCCACTGGGAAAAAATGGTCATAATATGTTATATAAAGATAAATTGGTGGCTTGCCTGTACTGCCAAGTTGCATTTGGACAATCTAAAGCAGAGGAGGCTTTTGTATTTTTGTACCTTTTGTATTTGCAGTTCATTAAACAGCTCATTTCAAAATTCATTCCTTACTCACAGAGTCACAGACATTACTAAAGTACATTCATTTCCTATAGTGGTGTTTCATTTCTGAGAAAACCTCAAAAGTTTACATAGCACACAAAAAGCATCACAGATCAGACCCTGAACAGAGAAAATAGCAGGGGAAAAGTCTTAGCAAACATTTTTGCTATTTCTGACTCATGTTTCAATCCAGCATATTCAGACCCTTTGTTAACTTTTCACAAATATTCATATACATGGAACTTTGCTCCTATTAATATTCATAGAAAGCAAATGTGTGACTTGTGGTTGAGATTCATTTAAACAAGGAACTAAATTAGTTTATGCAGAAATTAATTTTATTTCATAATTAACTGAAATTCTTTCAGGTAGAAGCAGAAGTAGCTGATAAAGGTTAAGTCATTCAATCAGATAACAGAAATAATATAGCATGACAAGCACTCTCAAAACACTCCTAGCAAAGAGTTCATGAGCAATTACTCAGTAAAATGTATTTGCACACATGATTAAAGAAATAATTGTGAATAATGAACAGATTATTCCAGATCAAAGCCTGATTATTATTGATCTGTGAACAGAAAAAAAAAAGGGGGGGCTGAATTAACAAGATAAAGAAGTCATTTTAAATTGTTCTAGAGCTTCCATCGCTGTGGTATCTGGACACTCTACGTTATTTTGGCCCAGTTCAGCAAAATACCTAAGCCTGTGCTTAAAATTATGCATGTGCCTAAGTACCTTGCTAAATCGTAGCCTTATTGTATACCGTGAAACAGTAAATCAGTGGCCTAGAAAAAGGTGGCTTCTAAAGTAGTCAGATTGATCAGAATTTTTCAAATGAAAATCAGGACATAGAAATTCATCTTCAAATTAAATGTAGAGTATGGAGCACTAGTATTGTGTGTACCAGCTGCAGCTTATGGGTGGCTTTTCTGGTCAACTCCAGGTTTAGCAGATTAAACTGGCACACCTTGACATGGCAGTCACAGATGGGAAAAGTTTAACACATCAGCTTTTCAACAGTGCAATCATGGAATTCCCAAATTGGGTAGAAAAATCCCTTTTTGCATATGTTGAAAATAATCATGATTCTGCAGAAAAACAAGAGAGGAGGTGAGAGTTTGTACCAGTTGAAAGCAGCTGGCCACCTTTTGAGGCATATGCTATCACTGATCCAGAGCCAGACTTCTTATTATAGATAATAGGAACTTTACACATAAAATGATGGCAGAATAATGTGTGATTCTTTTTGTTCAAGGGGCTAGAAGTATCTTCTAATAAAAAGAGTAGCTAATAAAATAGAACAAAAGTGAAAACAAGAAAAATGCAATCTCAACTTTCACTGCATGACCAGTCCCCAGACACAATCAGTCCAGACTTCACTTTATGGATCACAACAATGAATGTTTTCGTAGATTCCAAGACCAGAAGGATCTAGTGTGACCTCCTGCATATCTCAAGCAACAGAAAATTCCCCCCAAAAATTCTGAAAGCACATCATTTAGAAAAACATCCAATCTTGATTTAAAAATTGTCAGTGATGGAGAATCCACAATGACCCTTGGTCCATTGTTCTAATGTTTAATTAACTCTGACTCAAAAAGTAAACCTTCTTTCCAGTCTGACTTCTTTCCAGTCAGTTTCTGTCTAGCTTCAACAACTTCCAGACCTTGGATCTTGTTATACTTTTCTCTTGTACACGAAAGAGACCATTCTTAAATATTTGTTCCTCACGTTGGTACTTACAGAGTGTAATCAAATCACCCCTTGCCCTTTTCTTTGTTAAGAAAAATAGGCTGAGCTCCTTGAATCTATCACTATAAGACATGTTGTCTAATCCTTTAATCATTCTTGAGGCTCTTTTCTGAACTATCTCCAATTTATCAACATCCTTCTTGAACCGTAGGCACCAGAGCTAGACACACTATTCCAGCAGCAGTTGCAATAGTGCCAAATACAGAGGTAAAATAACTTTTTGATTCTTCCTCAAAATTCCCTTGTTTATGCAACTCAGGATCATATTAGTTCCTTTGGCCACAGCATCACACAGGGCACTCATGTTCAACTGATTATCCACCACAACCTCAAAATCTTTTTCAGAGTTTTATACCATTTACAGGCTAAATTCCAGCTCTACCACCCCTGAGCAAGGAGGAAAGACAGTACTTTAGTATGTGAACTTAATCAGTTTGCAAACATATTAATCTTCAGGTGTATTTAAAGACCAACTGGAAAATACAAGAAGGAAATTAACTTTTTTCCTGCACTGCAGATTAGAATTCAAAATGAAATATCCTCCCTCAGATTCATCCATTTGCCATATCTGAATATCTTTTTCCTCACCTACCATTTGATGAACATTTTTGTCCTTCAAGACAGTAGAGGTTGAAAGAGTATTTAGGGAAAAGTGGTATTTTTAAAAATGAGTGACATGCTTTTATTTTACAAACAGAACAAATACAAAATGAATGTATACTGGTTTCAAGTGCATATTTTCTCATATTAAAAATCACCAGAGGCCTGTGGCGGAAAACCTGAATACCTGAAATGGGAAATCTAAATCCATACATAGGCACCTATATGTTGTAGTTGTTCTGAGAGGTGGGAACTCTGGATGCTAGGTACCTCTGCAAATCAGCACCCTGTAGTCGAATTTAGATGCCTAGACACAGGGCCAGACTCTGCTATCCTTTCTTTGAGTAGCAATCCCACTTCATACACATTGCTCTGTATGAGTAAAGGCAATAGAATTTGGCCCAGCAAAATGATTTGGACAATATAAAGTTTGTTTCAAACCTTCTCCCCAGGCTTCTAGAGTTCTTAACCCAATGCTGCTCAGGCCACATCTTCCTCCACCTGCACACTCTCTCATAGACAGGAACTTGCTCTCTGGGCAGCAGCCCTCTGGAATCTGCTTCTTGCTTGTTCATTCCAGCCAGCTCAAGGTCTTATCTCAAGACGGTTTTGCAAGGCAGGTGGCTTTTGCCCCTGATCAAGGATTGGATTTGTTCACCCCTTCATGCCCTGGCAATAGGCTGACCCATATTCTAGTGGGGCTCTGTTGTGTGTGCAACGTCACCATCCCCAGTAAAGAGCATTCTGAGGCACCACACAGAACAGAAGCTGGTGAATCTGAGCTTCGGGGGTGGGGCATTAAAAATAAATTAACAAAACAAATACATGTAAAGTTAATATTACACTGAATACCCCTCAACCTGGCTATTTGGGGCATTCAGTATCTTATTCCAAAGTTACTGGAATGTTCATATTTTAATTAAATGTGCTTCATGGCTTAAACACCAATTTCAGCCAATAATAATGGTGTGTTAAATATTTTACCTCGAGAGCAAACCACATTTTAAATGTCTGCTGCACTGATAACAATAGTGGGTTTGTACCAGTGTACTTAAACTGTATGTATTTCAGAAAGAAAGCTAACGTGACAGATACTTTCAGTTAAGAAGAAAACTACATTATAATCAAGTGGTTGTTAGTGCAATCCTGGTTATTGAGTGAATGTTTATGACCTATTTCTCTCCCTGTTAACATACTGAACACAGTCCTATAGAGTTATCAGTACGATACCACAATCCAGCAGCAGTCTGAATAATGAGACAGCTATGACAAGGTTTCAAAAGGAAATCGCAAAGTGCAGAGTGCCTTTGTATGTTTCATATGCCTGTGATGATAATTTGTCAGATATAGAAAGAAGCTTTCATCCATGTCACTTTTAACACTTGGAATAAAATATGCTATTAACAGCATTATGCTGATGGTTGCTCAAAAGGGCCATCTGGCATATATCAAGATAAATTAACATAACTGGACTAGCGTGCATGCCAGTTCCCTCAAGAACATGGTCCCCAAGGACAACACAAGGTTTCTCTGATCCATCAGGCACTAGCTTTGAAAATTGTGGCAGCCAAGTTAAAAGCTAATGACACCATGAACAGGGATTCCTGGCCATGCTAACTATGCTGAACACTGACTTTCTATATTCTGCAAATGATCGTTTCTGTTCCAGGGAAGAAACTGTTTAAAAGAAGCAACAACGCTAATTTTTTTATTTTATTTTTTTTACTTTAACTGGTAAAGTTGACACTCCAATGAAAATATCAAAACCAACAGACAGCCAATAGTGTGTCACAGAGTTAACAATACACACAATCTACTGTCTTGCTCTGCCCTCATGTGGCAAACCTAGGAAAATGCATTAGGAAAAGTTCAGAAATTAGAATGGCACAAAGAAAATGTTAGAGAGACAAGGTGGGTCCTATAAACAATAATACCTCACCCACATTGTGTGTTTCTAATATCCTGGAAAGGACACAGCTACAACTACACTGTGTACACAGAAAATGTTGTAAGACAGAGCAAAAAAGAAACCATTTCACTTTGCTACATAATGATCCAACAATATTTGCATTATGAAAGCTGGAGTATATATGTTGATCTGCCTACTAGTTCATGATCATTTAAAACACACTAATATGTGTTAATCTAAAATACAACTAACCACCTTCATGGTGGGTCATCCTGCCACTGCTTTCCATGCTTCCACTTCTTCCTGGATAGAAGTCAGAGCCCAAAAGAATAGGCTGCTAATAGCAAGCTTCTTCTTATGGAAACATCCAACAGAATTTAATAGGAGGTTAATAATGCAGAAATGTAAAAGAGTTCTATACTTTAAAGTCTTGCAGTGGAAAATATCTTTTTGATAGATTTTTGAACCATCCCATATTCTTCCCTAACAGGAAGAGAATTTTCTATTTAATTCTATGGAGCAACTCCAGAAAATGAATCTGACAAGTATACATTCATTGTTCAGACTGGCTGAAGCTATCATATAGGTTAAATGGTGAAAAGTAAATTTTATATAGAAAGCAAGTTTAATAAAAACATATTATAATCTACTTACCTGCCTAAGGTATAGAGCAACAGTGTTAGGAGATAATGGCTCAAAAATATAATCAAGATTCCTGGACTTTGAGAAGGATAGTGTATTGCATAGTAAGTGTTTTATTCCTTCCCCAGGAACTGGAGCATCAAATAGCAGAAGACTACAGTCCAGTGTGTCACACAATAATATAAGCTGCAGTTGATTGCCCTTCTTCAGCAGTTCAGGGATGTTTAGTCTATATCTCCTGATGAGGACGTGAAATTTCATGGATTCCTTTCTGTAATAAAACAAGGCCCAGCCAGCAAAAGCTTCACCTGCAGAATGCTCACTGAGTACAGTGGAAGTTCTGTGAGTGCTCTGATTGCTGAATTGGGGTCCTGTATGAATTTAGCATAATCAGGAACCTTTTTTTAAAGAACAATGCAAAGAACAATGTAATATGTAGTTATGGAGAAAAAGATGTGTGGCGTGTAGTCTGCAGGGCTTTCTTAACAGTCTAGATATCACAAAACACAAAAGTAATAGCAGCGCTTTTTGTACTAACCCAATAATAATGTCTATTCATCTTTTACTTTTTAACATGGGTTTTGTCTTTCAATTTTACTACATGTCCCACTGTCTCCAGTGCAGAGCTCCTCCTAGCAAAAAACCATTACTTTCTTTTCATAACTGTTGTTATATCCATCATGCTGTAGGTGTGCACAGACCTTGTGCACCAGTGCTAGAGACTTTTCCCTACCAGTACTTATAGGGATGGTAGCACCCATCACCAAGCTTCATGTGCAAAGCGAGGGTATGAAGGGCAGAGTTGTTCCATCCCTCCCTCAGTTCCTTTGCACCAGAATCTGATGGTAGACGCCGATGCATTGGGGATCAGGAGTGGGCTGTGCAGTGGACATATGCAACACATCTCAAAGAACAACAGTTACAAAGATAAGTAAGTTTGTCAGGAATCAGGGCCTGCACCAGAGCCAGTCTCTGGGCAACCTAATGAGTGCAGCTGGGCTGTAGTTGGCTGCCTGATTGGCTACACTGCCTGATTGATTGGAAGAGGCAGCAGACTGGCTTTTAAGATCAGCAATAGCAGTATTCCAGTAGCTGCTCAAAGCATTCATCCATGGCTGTGATAGCTCCTGCACCTGCTTGTCCTAGCCCCGCTTCTGCCTCACTCCAAGTAACCCAGCTCTGATTCTTGACTCCTGCTCCAATCATTAGGTATTGCCAGTCACAGACGTGTTTTTTTTTTTCATCTTCAAGTGCTTGCACATGTCATTACAGTATAGGTGGCTCCCAAGCTGTTAGCCTAAGTCAGGGGTCGGCAACCTTTCAGAAGCAGTATGCCAAGTCTTCATTTATTCACTCTAATGTAAGGTTTGGTGTGCCAGTAATACATTTTACATTTTTAGAAGGTCTCTTTCTATAAGTCTTTAATATATAAACTATTGTTGTATGGAAATTAATTTTTGGTTTTTAAAATGCTTAAGAAGCTTCATTTAAAATTAAATAAAAATGCAGAGCCCCCCAGACCAGTGGTCAGGACCCAGGCAGTGCAAGTGCCACTGAAAAATCAGCTTGTGTGCCACCTTTGGCACCTGTGCCATAGGTTGCCTATCCCTGCCCTAAGTGGTATGGCTCAAAGTCTTATTAGAAGAGGTATTGCATTGCCTACATTTGTATCCTCTCTTGACTGAGACAGTAGTGAGTAATGTCTGACAAAAGAGGATCACACTGCTGCCCTACAGATATCTATAAAGGGACATATGCTACAAATGCTGCCAAGGCCAAGTGAGCTCTGGCCAAGTGCATTGTAATCTTGTTGGGAGGTGATATACCTTTGGTTGCATAACACAATTATTAATATAATATGATAATTCACTGAAAAAATCTTTGAGCAGTGATTGGATGATCTCGCATGCATTCTGCATCCATAACAAAAAGTTGGGCCAAAACTCAACAGGGCTTAGTCCGATCCAAGTAAAGACTAATACTCAACAAACCTCTAGGGTGTGGAGTCTCCCTTCATCCCTATGTGAGTGCAGTTTGAGAAGAACATTGGCAAATGCTTCAAATGGGAGTCAGAAACCACTTTCCAAAGGAAACTGAGATGTGATCCCAGCTGCATCTTGTCCTTGAAGAAGAAATGTGTATAGTGGATCAGTGACCAACGCATTCTGTTTATGGTAGACATAGTGACTACCAAGAAGGCCACCTTCACTGACAGGTGCACAGTGACTGAAAGGGAGGGTCCATAAGTGCAGACAAACCAAGTTCAGGTCCTAGGAAAGTGTGGGTTCTCTGCTGGGCAGAAACAATCTAGAGTCAGACCCTTCAAGAATCTGTTTGTGAGAGGGTGAGAAAAAAATAGTCCTGCCATCTATGTGAGGTTGAAAAGACAAGGTGGCCACTAGATGCATCCTGATGGAGCTAATTGCTGAACCTGATTCCTTGAGTTTCAAGAGATAGTCCAGCATCATTTGAATTTTAGTCTGCATCAGTGAGGTTATGGAGACAGACCAGATGAAGAAATGTTTCCACTTCCTGAGGTAATTAGCTTATGGAAGGTTTCCTGCTGTTAAGGACACATTACATTGTGGACTGCCTCTGAGCCTCTTCTTCATTCAACCACAAGAAAAGGCATGAGATGGAGCAATACCTGGCCATAGTTCTGTGTCAAAATGCCTCTAAATATTGGTTGCAGCAGGGGTTCTACAGTGGATAGTCTGTAGACTTAAACCCTGGAGACTTCCCCATACTCAGTGGAGCCCAGAGGCTCTGCTAAGCAAAGCTTTAGCCAGAAAGCAAAAACAATACTAGTAAATAAACTAGTAAAACAAATTTCTGAAGATGAGAAATAAAAACAAAACTTTTAAGAGTCCAGGGTTAAAAGAGTAGCACTAGGCAAATAATCCACAAAAAACCAGACAAGCTCTTACCAGCAACCATAGAAAGTGAGAAGGAATCAAGAGAAGGGCACGGAAACACCACCCTTTATACCCTGGCTTTTCAATTTCAAAAGCTCGATGTTAGGCAGTACCACCCCTAATGGTACTGCTTGGGAAAACTCTCCCACACCAATGAACAAGGCAGGTATGCACACATCTACAGTGTAAGTGACATATGCAAGCAATCAAAGAAGATTCCATTTTCAGGTGGTGCCATTAGCAGTCCAGTTAATTAAACAGGTGGGCATTCTGCAATGTAGGTCAAACAGAAAGTGGTTGAGTTTTCAAGAGCAAGGTATCTTGAAGAAAGTAAACTCACTCCTAGTCATTCATAACTGACTTAACTCTTGTTTGTCTGCATTTACTGCCAGAATTGAGGTGATATAATTAAGGTAGTCTAAAAAAACGTGTTCCACATATAGAGCTTGACTAATGGCTTTCAAGAGCAGTATGATTCATTTTTCTCTAGCTAAATGTGGCTAATACTGAGTACACTAATTAAATGTGGCACTTCTCCAACTCCTTAAAAAACATTTTTAAGCACTGTAGACTTCAAGAACTCCTGAAATCTGCACAAAAATCACTGGGTATTCACACCAATCTGCTTTTGAAATGGTTTCTACTCTTTTGGTTAAAAGACAAGATATCTTGGCCCAGGTCATTCCCTGTGAGGAACTCCAGGAAGGCAGCACACCCCTAGCATCAGTCTCTTCTCTACAATCTGCAGAAAGCTTTCTGTGGGTTTAGAGCAGGGGTGGGCAAACTTTTTGGCCCGAAGGCCACGTTGGGGTTAAAAATTGTGCGGAGGGCCAAGTAGGGAAGGCGGTACCTCCCCAAGCAGCCTGGCCCCATCCCCATCCAATTCCCACCCCCTGACTCCCCCCTTCAGAACCCCCAACCCATTCAAACCCTCTCCCACCTTGTCCCCTCATTGACCCCCTCCAGAGACCCCCCACTCTGCCCCCCCAGAAACCCACTACCTACCTAAGCCCCTCATTCTTTGTTCCCTGACTGCCCCCTCCCAAGATCCCCCCACCCTAACCACCACGCCCGGGGACCCCACACCCCATTTAAGCCCCTCTGCTTTGTTCCCTGACTGCCCCCTCCCGAGATCCCCCCACCTCAACCACCATCACCCGGGGACCCCACCACCTAAGCCCCCCCCACCTTACCTTACTTAGCTGGGCACTCCTTTACCAGGTTTCGCGGCTCCCCGCGCCGCCCCGGGCCGGGGAGCACGGGGCCCAGTGGCAGCCGCTCTAGGCCCAGCCAGCAAGCCCAGGGCCGCGGGGCTCCCCGCGCTCCACCCGGCCCCCGGCCAGGGAGCGCTGGGGCACGCCGCGCTGGGCCCGGCCAGGGAGGGTGGGCCCCGCGGCTCCCCGTGCTCCACCCCGCCCCCGGCCAGGGAGTGCAGGGCCCCGCAGCTCCCTGTGCTTGGCCCGCCCCTGGCTGGAGCACGGGGACCCGCAGCGCCGCATACCATGCTTGGCCCGGCGCCTGGGCCAGGAGCGCGGGGCCACTGGCCTCGCGCCCCAGCCCCAGCTCACAGGCCGGATTAAAATATTCGGCGGGCCACATGTGGCCCGCAGGCTGTGGTTTGCCCCCCA